>JAWWMP010000081.1:40228021-40276910 GCA_035047865.1 Dendrocincla tyrannina | reverse complement strand
GCTGGGGAGCGGGGCTGCGCGGCTCCGCTGCTCGGCACCGCGGGTGACTCACTGAGAAACTTCACTCCGGCGCTGCAGGGGAAACAGGAAATCTTAAAACTTCGCAAACAGCTGGGCAGGACTTTCTTACTCTTACAGTAGTTCCTTCTCCCCCCTTCCCGCAGTCACCCCCTCCCCTGCGCTCGCCCTTTTTCTTTTCTTTTTTTCTTTTAACATGAAACCTCACCCAGTTTGGTGTCAATCATCTGCCAGAGGCCAGCCCCTCTCAGGTCTGGCTGTCCCACCAGCCCCGACGTGCAGCCCGGAGCCCTGTGCCTGCCTCCCTGCCTCCCTCCGAGGAGGGGACAGGCCACCGCCACCCGCCGGGCCCCGGCGCTGCACGGGGGCTTGGCACAAGGCTCAAGGTCGGGCGGAAACCGCCGGCTTTTCAACTCCCTACGAGTTGAAATAGACCCAGTCGTGCCATTTGGGACATGGGGACGTTCCAGAGCACCTCCTCGCATCCCTAACCCTGACCCTAAGGACGCTACTGCAGCCTGTTTCCCCCCTCTGCAGGGCTGATATCGGAAAGAAGGACGTAAGCCCTAAATTAACTTAAGCAGGGGAGGTTGAAGTCAGGGTAATAGTAGGAAACGTTCACACAGACTGGCTGGACACTCAACTTGAAGATGTTGAAGCTGACTGGAACAACTTGTCACCTGCTTCCCATTTTGCACTTTGCTCCCAAACGGGTTGGATGTGCACTTCTTGGTCTCAAATACTGTGTATGTGACACAGAATAAGTTCTTCTCCATCCCACACCAAAGCAACTTTTACCAGAGATTTTGCCTTCTTCAGAAGGGAGGAATTGCACCTATGATTCAGGAGTAGGACCACACTGGTGATGCCACCTTTGTATGGCCCAGTCAGAGACCATAAGAACCATTAGACTTTCAACCTGGATAAGGCTGGAGTTTTCTGCCGGTATAAATCCAGCCATTGTATAGCCAGCAGCTGTCTTGAGACTCATTTTTTGGCTCACAGTCTTCCTTCCTCCCTGAGTTAAATAGCTGGGCATGGATTGAAGGGCAAACTGATGCACATGGGGATAATTTGAAGGTGTTTGTTCAAATGTTGGTGATTTGCTTTTGTCTTGGTTACAGCACTAGTTAAAGATACAGATCTGGGTATTTTGGGAAAAGGGCTAAGCCCTTAGGGGGAATATATGTAATCATGCTCTGACTGTCCCAGATCAACTCTGCTTGAATTTGGAAATGTTTGCATAAAGAATTTAATTGGCCTATAACAGATGTTAAAAAAAAATAAATCATTGTGATTTTATGTAAATTTAGTTTTAAAAACTCCCTAAATGCATATTTTCACCATGCAGTCACAGTTTATGGCGCAAAAATCTCATCAACCTCTCCAAGAGCATTTTCTTCTCCCCCACCCCGTTTAAATATGGTCAAGATTCACTCAAACATAGTCATCACCTTCCAGAGGTAAGAAAAATTTTGGACTTCCCTTTGAGCACAGACTGGAGTGTTCTTATCAGCTCCTGTGCACTACCTCTGTGCTATAAGCTTGCCTGTGTTTTCAGTACCCACTTAAAAACATTTCTTAACCCCCATCAGTACATACTGTGTGCTGTACGTTGCTGTCTCCTTGTAGCTGTCAAGTTGCAGGTGTCAAAGAGCTGCTGTGTGCTTGTAAAGCTGGCTGTGTATACTGAACTCTCCTGTTAGTTTTCGATGACCAACCTTCAACATGAAAAAGAAGTGTAAAAGCCACTAAATACAGATTTAATGTTACTATTCAAAGCTGTCACAATCTAGGTGTGATTTGGTAAGCTGGCAAGCCTCACTTGCATCTCTACCTAACATGAGTGGCACGGCTCTTCTCCCACATGGACACATTCTGACCAGTCTTTTTCATCTAGGGTCTGTCAGTAGGAGAGGGACTTGCAGGAGATGGAGGCCTTGGGAAGGGCTGTACTCAGGTCTCTGGCAGTCTCAGACCCTTGAGTGCAGCTGGACATCACAGGCCCTTTCTCTCACAGGAGGTGAATATCGCACCTGTTACCCAGGAAGTGAGGAGTCTGCTACAGGTGGACTCCAGAAGTCTGGTATTTACATGTAAGCACTGTTTTTATTTTCACAGATACATCATACAGTGTGGATTGTGTTACAGCTGTGCTTTGGATGTTCAGAGAACCCATGAGAGTCATAGATGCTACTAGAAAGTTTTTGGGTGGAGGGAGTATCTTTCTGGATATCCTCAGTGGAGGAGTAATAACTTTGTCACCCATAGTCTACGTGGAAGTTGAAGTAACTCCAGTTTGGTTCACAGATTTGTCCCAGACAGGCCTATTAGCAAAAGCTCATGTTCTACCTTTTTGAGTACTATAAGCCTCCCTGTTAGGGCCCAAATGCAACTTACTCAGGATTTCCTGGACAACCAAAATATATAAAACAAGACTAAGCTGGTCATTTCTTTCCATTTCCGTGTTCATACTTCCCAGTTCCCTATTTGCACATAGCAGTTAATTACTTACTTCTAGATTGAAACTGTGAATATTCAACCTCAGCCTGACTGAGGTAGAGAAAGAGCCCCCCTCAAAGAGCAGCAGTTTAAAGACATAAATAACAACTTCAGCCTGATAGGCTAAGGGACGGGCAGCTAATTTCAGTTCCTCACTCAGAAAGGCAAAATATTGAAGCATTGCATATTATATTGTCTTACTGAGCCTTAGAAAGATATATCCAAGAGCACAAACAAGCTGGTACCACCTGTATCTCAGGGCCTCCTAGTGAAGACAAGCTAAGTACTTCTTGCTGCAGTTTTAGGTACAGCTTTTAAAAAAGTCCATAAAAACTACTGAGCATAAATGATCTCTCTTTGCTATTACAACTATATTTTAGCTTTCACTATTGTATTTCTCTCAAAATCCTGTGAGAACCACAGCAGTATTCTCATAGAGGAACACTTTCAAGCTTCTACAAAACTTGCATTGTTACTAAAAGCTGTTGTTTCACTGTACTTAACATACACTCAACTCAAAACCATTCTACTCACAGCCAAGAACTGCTGATGTGCCCAACAAAGCAATTATTTTGATCAGTTTATTAACGTCAGTGTTGCTTTGTTTAACAATCCCAGAACAAGCTAGTTCCCAGATCAACTAACTCAGAATTGAGTAAGGCCTATATTGTTTCACGAGCACAACATAATATTTGTGCCTATATAAAGCTGATATATGTGGCATAGGGTGAAGACACCTCACCTTACTTTAGCTGTCTATGCATTAGCCTTGGAGTGAAGTTCCAGGAGATGGCTGAGACAACCCACCACCTTTCCTGATGTCTAAAGGAGCAGTCTCATTTGTTAGGCTGTCATGGAATAGTCCCAGATCAGCTTCAAGAACTAAAGGGTGGAGGACAAATGCTGGAGTAACAGAACGGCCATTATGATGGCAGCAGGCTAGGAAAGGAGTCTAGGTATTTTAAAAACCTTCTAGACACAAGAGCTGATGATAGATAGCATAGTTAGCCCAGACATCTACTTTTTAGGTGTTTGATGTTAGATGACATGAGTCCTAAAGAAAATGCTCTTTGAATTGTATGCGTCCTATGAAGTAAGCTGCAAGATGCTTTACTGACTGCCAGTCATTGGAGTTGCTGCTTGTGATTTTTGTTTGGAATGACGCAAGGCAATCAGGCTTATAGTATGCTGATACTACCTTGGCGAAAGTATTAATGGCAAAACTGGAATAAGTAATTTGACCAAATAAAAACAATTACTCTGAATAAGTTTTGTCATAACTACTTTCAAATAAAAATAGGAAATCTGATTGAAAAATTGACACATCGCATTTTGATGGTTTTGGTATGATACAATTTGCATTTTGTTTTAAAGTAGACAGTTTTGAAATATTTTTTTGTTCTCTCCATGTTACATATTAAAAAAAGGACATGGGAGCAGCATACAACACTTCGATTTCACTGCAGTGAAGCAAGAGGTTTATTTTTCAGGGAAATTTTGGCATTTCAATTCAAATCAAAGTCAAATTTTGTAAGCCTGTATTATTTGAAACTCGAAACCTCTGTTCCCCACAGCGCTCTGTTCGCAAAACCGACATTTTCCTGCTAATTTTCAAATTGAGGGTGCTTGGCATGGAGTATTGGCCTTTCGGCATTCTTGATAAAAGCTCTGCCTTTCTTGTGTACCATTCACTGAAGAACACATCGTCCTCTTTGGAGTAGTGTGAAACTGTTGTGCCTCATATCACTGCTTGCATCGTATTTCTCTCCTAATTTAGGCTATCATAGAGCACAGAATTACAGCTACTGCTAAATGCAGTTTTCTTCTTTTGCATAATCACCAGTTTTAACTTGTTAATAATGATTTGCACCGTTATGAGAACACACACAGCCTCAAGTAAGGACATTTACAAAAGGTTACATTCATTGCAAAATGTTCTGAAAAACTCATAAAAAGTGTTTGGACTTAACACAGCATTATGCTTATCTCACAGATATAATCAAATTAAAACATCTGTTGTGTGTAATCATCTGTCAGAAGGAGGAAATCAGCTTGTTATCAACTCCTGCATACATCAGAGGCAACAAGAATAATGTTATCGTCTAAGATTTATCTTAGTAAAGCTTTCTGTACAAATCTCCTGAATGACACTTTGCAAAATAAAGGGTTGAAATATTATTCAAATCAGCATAGACTCTCAGGGCACTGCTGTTCACATGATCTCTGATTTTTAGCTACAATGCAAATCAACCATTTTTAAGCTTCACTAAATTGGCTTATTCTGTGTTTACTGTGTATGTATAAATACCCCCCAACAGTGAAAGCAGAAGTGCTCTAGTGTCAGAAGAGAGATCCTTCCGCAGTGCTTCTGGCAAGAAGCACCATTAATTTCACCACACAACCTTTTAAATGAAAACTTCCATTTTATTTTTCCAAAAGCAAAGGACATTTGGAGACTTTACACTGTTTCTTCAGGTTCTTGTGTTTCTCACAATGGGTATCTGAGCTGGGGGGAAACCTTGTACACTTACAAAAGTGTGTTGTATCTTTTGTCTTGAATCTTTTACATGTACAAAGAACTAGTAAAATTAAGTCTAGATGTTGTGGCATTTTTAAAAGGCATGGAAACAAATTATTACAGATCTACTAAGGAGATAATTTAAGTTGCTCAAAAATATGGTTACCCATGAAACCTGTCTCCATTACCGCATAATTTGTAGTATTTATTATCATCAAAGCTTGCTTTTATAGGCTCTCAATTGGAAAGAATTTGAACACTGGATGCCAAGCCTCAGAAAATATCTGAAACTATCAAAGAACTTCAGTAGTATAACAGAGGCCCTTCTGTTTCATTTTTCCCACAGGAACAAAAGGGAGTTGTGAATCTATGATAGAATATATCCCTAAATCTAATCTAAAAGAATCTCAATACTTCAACCACAAGGCTCCAGAACCGAGAAAGTATCCTCCTACCCCACCAAGATGAAGATCATGTCTGTGTTACTCAGGAATGCAGTACACTGATGATGTTAAACTGGCTCCTTTGACCGTGATCTTTAAACAAATTTATTTGCTATAGCACAGCTGTTCCTCTCAGGAAGGAAGAGCACAGTTCCATAATTTTTATCTGCAAGGCAACTTTATGATCTGTGGTCAGAGGAGGTGGCTACTGTACTGTAGAGGTCAGAAGCAAACAGTTCAGGAGGATCCAGAATGCCTTGGGAGTTGGATATTTTTCCAACAGAACTGACCCTGTAACAAATGAGCTAATTGTGGCTTGCAAATAACCTAGCTAGTAAAATTCACTTTTGTTATTTTTCTCGTCTGTGACTAAGACCTTCATCAAACTAGCCTGTGAGCCTCACTTTCAGTCTGTGCACAAACAGTCTCCCACATCTTCCAGCTTGTGTGACATCTCCTCAGTTGGAAGATGCTCTCCATGCAATCCTACTAGGCCTGATTGTTTGGTAAGCATTTCCCTTCACAACTTAGGCCAGCCTGACTAGCTGGGCTACCATAAATAGTTTCAATCCCTGACTGTAGAAGTCTAATACACAGCAGTAAAAATTACATAGTGCTCACCTGAAACTCTCAGATGTGAAGGATACCTACTCCATCTGGTCAGTATGGACAAAGCTTGGTGGCATTAAAGACCTCTGCAAGGAACAGAGAGAGATTGTTCATTCACAACTTCAGTGATAGTCAATGCTCCCTGCAACACTAGAACAATGTAGGGGCTTTTAGAGAAAACTTTAATGCAATTTACACCCATTTTATTACCATTTGACATTACTAAAGTGTTAAAAATATTCCTTACCTTAACTGAGAATTAGATGCTTTGAAGTTAATAAAAGATGCATGATTGACTCCATTGTCTATGGAGAAATAACACATACATTTTCTGTCAATTTGACAATTCTGGAGTATCAATTCCCCAAGTTCTGTGCCCCGATACTGACTTCAGTAAGAGAACAAATGTACATTGCTGGTTCAAAGTCAGTTTTTCCTTCCATAAGAAGGTATATAACATTTCTTGCTCAACTTTACCTGTCTGTAAGAATATTTTTGTGTCTCTGGTGACCTATGGCTGGAGCAAGTGACTTGGTAATTCTTCTGCCTACTACAAATTGAGGTACAATTGAGAATGATGAGGGTTGCAAGTGCAAGTGAATATTTGGTATATACTTCACATGCTTTGAAGTATAGGCAAGGACACGTTCTGTCCAGTGCTACTATAGGCTGGTCTCTGAATTATGCAGCAGCCGGAGCCCTCCTGCCTGAGGGACTTCTGCTCATCTACTATTAAAAAAAAAATGTTAGAAATTGAGGTGATTGTAAACTTTGTGGTGGGGTAAACAGCACAGCCAAGCAGCAGGGTGGGATGGTGTACAGAGAAGTGTAGTGATGCTCCTTAGAAAGTAAGAAGATCCTGTCAAAGTCAGACAGAATTTTCTGAAGAGTTCTTATAGTACTTGCTATTTGATGCATGTATTTGCTTGCCATGGTTTTCATCTCTTCTTTCTTTGATGAAAAATCAACTTCAGTAATCTCCATCACAAATGAAAAATATTTTACAGCTCTCTGCATAACATTACTCCTGTATTATTTCAATGTTTTTCCTTTAAAGGGCATGCTGTTTTGCATTGGAATGTCTTTCTTTTCTCCATTTTGTTGCACTTTTTTTTTTTGCCTCCATTCCTTGTGTTCCTTTCTCTTATTTCTCCTATTCTCTATTACATCTTTCCTTCTTTTCTTTCAGTTTATTTGTTCTGAGCATTTTAATCCGTCCCCATTGGCTTTTCCTCTGAGTGTCAATCAAAGACTGCTATTAAAAAATTTATTCTTTTTAGCATCTTTGCTATTACTGCTATTTCAAACTATGGTAATGTTGGACTTAACAAGCTACTTCTTCAAAAGTGTGTTTGTTTGTGCACATTAATGTTTCATTCAGAAAAAATCATGACTATTAGTTTCACAACTAGGTACAACCAAACTCAGTTAATTTATCAATGGTAAAACATTTGGGTCTCATATAGTGCCTTGTAGTCAAAGCCCTGGATAAAGAGAACAGTGAAATGGGAGTGGCATAACATACTTTAGGGTTTTTTTATTTGCCCTGTTAACCACAATGAAGTGTGCCAGCTCCGGCTGGTCTCCATTCCATTACTGCCCTCAACAATTTCTAAGTATTCTCTGACGTGGCGATAAGCTGATGTGTAAAGTCCTGGAGAAACACCATGGCACTGAGGTCCCACTTTTTCTAAAAGTGCAATTATTCATGTGTGGTCGTGTTGGCAGGGTATAGCTGAACTGGGGTTGGTGTTGCAGAATGAGCTTGGCCTCCTGTACAGGACCTGTTTCCATTCCTCTCTGATCTGCTTAGGAAGCTTAGTGGCATATTGGGGAGTATAGATCCTATTTTCACTGTAAAAATGTGCTTAATTTGCAGTGAGAACACAAACTCACCCATAAGAGTGGTGAATGTCTGCTGGTTCTGTCCCACAGTTTGCCTGTCTGTAAATTCTTCCCCCTTTCCAGGGTCTGGATCATTTTCTCAGTTGAATGCTGCACTGTGATCCACTCCCAGACTTGCTTGACACATTCTCCTGGAAGATCCCGAGGGGACAAAGGTAGATTAGGCACCCAAATCTAGATTACCAGAGCCTATGCTGACTGCAGTGAAGACCTGTCTTCTATGTAACTAATTGGGAAGCTGAAACAACAGCAGACTTTTACCATAACCCAGAGCTGTAGCAGGGTATTTCAGTCTCAGAGCATCTCCTTTCTGCCCTACCTTCCTCTCTGCCATCAGTGCATTCTCTCACCTGCTTCTTTGCTCCTTACAGTTCCCGACTCCTCCCTCCCAGTCTCTCTGCAGCTATTTCGAGCCTTCTCCGAGTTCTTGCCAGCTGCCACTGCCTGCTCAACCCACTCAGCCCATTCAGCCCAGTGCACAGCTCACTGGGCAGTAGCCCACAGGGCTGGCAGGATTTGACATACTTGCTTTGGGTTGCGGTGCCCTTCAAAGAAATGCTGCGGTACGTGCTCCTGCCCATCCTGTATGGGTCACCCTTTGTGCCTTTTGTGGAAGATTTCACTTGTTATTTCCTGTAAAGTTTCTTAAACCCAACAAAGATTCAAGGAAGAAAGTAATCTGAAATACCTATTAGGTCATTGTTTAATCTCTTTCCTTACTTAGCTGCAGTGGGCAAGAGGATTTAAAAGGCAAACATGATTTTTAGCACTTTAATACTGTGATTAAAGTTTGCTGGTGCCACAGCCATATATTGTCAATAATCATTGACAAGAGGTTTTTCATCACAGACATTCTACACAGAAAAACATGGAGTAAGTGCTCTCTTGGACTCTCCAAGAACTGAGACATCTAGCTGCTGTTTATTGATTAGTTTTGATATAGTTCATCCTCTTGGGTGTTGGTGAGAACAATAAGAATCTGTCAAAGAACGAATTTACACAGACAGCTAAAGTATTGTTCCTTCTCTTCCTCACACCAAGCCAGACTTGACTGTCAGCCTAATCATTTAGAACACAGGCTCCAAAAATCTTCAGTCACACAAAGCATCCCCTGAAAGTCACAATTCCTTCCACTGCCATGAAAAATGGTACCAGGTGTAGTCATATTCTGTGATCCTTGGGGCACGGAGCCAAGCTCTGTTACCTTCCTGTTTTTTTGCTCACTGTACACCCATGTCAAGGCAAAGGAAGTCATGTCTTTGAAGGGGTTTCATTGGCAGCCAGAAGGCAGACAGGTCATGGAGATAACGAAGGGAGCAAGGTACCATTTTGCCTCTTCTACACAGACATGGACACCTCCCTCTCACTGAATTGCAAGTCAAGTAAACATAAGTATAACTCATAATCTTCCACTGGAGGTAATTGTTAGCGAAACCTAAGTCTAATTTTTGCAAAAAGCTGCTGCCTTTTTTTTCTTTCCCCTTTTTCACTGAAATAAATCACTTAAGGTACAAATTATCACAGTTACACCATTCATGACAGTAGCCTACTGCTCCCTGCAGTGAGCCACAAAAGTTTTCTAAAAATCAGAAGAAACCCAGTGATTCTTACAGATAAAAGATGTAGTATGAAGTGCTCAAAGCTTCTTGGCTGGAATGCATGGTGGAGAAAGAGATACTTGGGAAGCACAAGCGAATGTCTTTTCTCATGAGTGAACATTGTAACCTAAAATAAATAGTTGCTTTGCTTACAGCATGGAGAAGATTTTTAAACAAGGAGATGTATTTATTCTTATTTCTGTTGTTTGCTTTTGTGTGTGGGACAAACTGGGAGATAGCTCATACCTCTGTGGACATGTTTTCTCCTGTGCAACATGGAAGTAATAATTATTACCCCACAGTGTGGATAAGATTTATCTATTAGGGTATATAAGGCAGACTTCACTTCCCCAGTATGAAACACCATAAATGTTATACGTACTTTTTAACTCTAGTCTGTTTTTTTCTACATTGCCTTTCAGGTGCAAACATCATTCTCTTTTCAGTGCTTATGTTGATGACTCTTTACAAGATATCTGCAGTATCAAGTGTGATTCATCTAAGGCACGCTAACATTGCCACTTACTACTTGTAACTCAGTACCAATCATAGACTGGCAATGGGAGCCTCCACGTGTGAAAGAAACGGTGACAACTGAGAACTGCAGGTGCTGATTGAGTGTGTGAGCCAATATGCAATAAGCAGGAACCAGTGTGAACTTTGGGTTCAAAGCCTAACACATATTTTGCAAAGGCTGCGTTCGCAGCCCTAGACAGGAATTAGAGGTTGTTTTGCAGCACCCACAGAATAATCTTCTGCTGTTGCTCTAGAAACATGTACACTCCTTTCAGCTTTTGCAAACCAGTTTACCGCAGAGACTTTGTGGTCTCACCCCTACTGTGTTCATGCTATCATACACAGGCAGCTAGGCTGCTCAGAGCACTCAGCTAGTAGGGGGCTTGCTGCCTCCTTCCACAGCAGGCAGCCATTTCTTGCCTTCATCTAAACCACTGGGAGTTGGGCTTCAAGTTGTAAAGTCTGAATCTGGTTCCAAACACAATTCTTTTCAGATCAATGCTAACTAGAATATTCAGGAATTTTCCTATGGGCCATCTTAGGTCTCTAGAAATCTCTATTTTGTGATCTCAGTTTATCACATAGACTCATGGCCATCTCTATCTAGCATTAACTCAGGAAACACCTCTGAAAGAAAGTCCTTTTTCAGTTTGACCTCATGCATTCCAATAGCTGCTTCTGGGAGGGTGGGTTGTCTCCTCCAGCAATTCGGTGCAGGGATGAGAGTGGATCACCAAGCCAACCCAAGGCAATGATTTTTGTATTTCTGTCATTGTGTAAAACTCAGGTTGGACCCAGGTAGAGAGAGTGGTGCACTGAATGGCTCAGAACATCTCTTGTCCAAAGGAAAGGACAGCGCTGTAAGCAGAGCACAGCGCGGGCCAGGGTCACATGGGAGCTTTCGGAACAGTTTTTGCTCTTAGCTCTGTGTTGGAAAGAGTTTTGGCAAACAACTTGCTCCAGGAAGAAGAGTCTTCCTAAAGCGTATGTTATTAGTTATATTTGTTTGTTTGTTTGTAGCAAAATTAAAATTGAATGGGTTCTGCTCACTGAGCAGCATAGAAACAGCAGTTGGCTTGAAATGAAATGAGCTAAACTTGAAAACCCGCAGCTTCTGATACATGTTAGGCAATTTCCTGGTAAAAGTGTGATAAGCATAATTTGTATAAACAGTTGCTTCTCCAGCCATGTAGAAAGAAACACTATTGATGGCAGGGGGTGGCTGTGGTCACAGTTAAGCAGTTCTCAGTGACCTTAGGTTACTAACCTCTACAGGAGGAGCATGTTGCTCCTGGGCTAGTGTTAGCCTCAGAAATGCACCAGCGGGCTCTGTTCAGTCTCTGTGTGAAACTTCATTGTGTTGGATGAAGGAAATCTTCATACATCTGAATTTCATTTCAGAGGCCCAATAACGACAGCTGTTTCTTAAGTGCTTAGAAAAGCAGCAAGAGCAAAAGGACTCTATCGGACATTAGAGATCAAAACAGAGCCCTAGGAAAAGGCAGTTGCAGGAGCACCTGTCACGTCAAACTACTATGGATGCAAATTATGCTGTGAAAGGAAGGAAAGAGGAGCAAATTCCTTATGGTCACATCCCAGTTCTGTTACTGCTCTTACCAGGGGAGTATAGGCAAGAAATTCACAATTTCGGTATACAAAAAAACCCAAATGAAAACAAAAAACCAAAACAAGGTTCTGCAAGAAACAAACTACTAAGTGTCCATGTTTCTGGAAAATTAGACCCTTAGAATGCTTTCACATTTATGAAAGGGGCAGGAAGGATTTTTTTATGGGGTCAGTCTCACAGTACCACAGTGTTGTGTAGCTCATTTAACTATGTGGGATGCTTCCCAGCACTGGGAATTGGGCAGAGGAATACCTGGATAAAGTGTTACCAAGGTCATGTTTTTAACTCTTTCCACATGTCAGCTTCTCTGTAAGCAGAGGTTCCCTAGCACTGTGCCACAGTGAAATGCTTTGGGCTTTGTTTTTCCAGAGAACAGCTTCATTACATAAGTGATGTAAATAAGTGATGCAAATGTTTACCACAGCACATGAGGACCTGTGTGACTTTCTTTGACATTCAAGGGACTAGTATATTTACCATCTAGATGCAGCAGTCCTTTAATAAGGGAGTAATTGAATTCCATAAGAAACCATGATGATGAATTGTTACCTCAAGAGAACCAGCAGCACCACCCCTTCCAAAGCCACCAGAACAACCCTCTGGGCAACCTCTGCAGAGCAACCCACCAGCAGCACATGGCAGAGGAAGAGATGAGCCCCATTCAAGTCCGTCAGTTGAACATTGCCTTTTCCAGGAGAGTTAGTGTCTCTACCATCGTCTATAGGAAAAAGTTTGTTCAAGCTGATGGCAAAGCTTCTGTATGAATATGCATACAACTAATGGGAAAATCTTCCCTACCTTAAAACTGAAAGAAAAAAAAAAAAAGATTTTAAATCTGTGTGAGCTGCTGGATATTTGGAAACAAGCTGATATTTAGCTTATTTTCTCTTTCACAAACCACACCTTTTGCATAGTATGACTTCTCTTTTCTGTACAGTACCTTCCAAATGTGCTTGAAGACTCTTAGGATGTATAATTTCTCTCAATAAAGTAAGTTCAGGCAAAATAATATACAGCGGAATTGTTTTAATTAAGTACTTATTAAAGAGACTGCCAAGGGAAATGAGAAAAAAAGTGCCACCCTTTTCAACTGGATGGAAAGATGTTCTTGGAGAATTATGTGCTAAGAATTCATTTATAGCATATCTTGGCACTGTACAATATTTTGTTTGATTGCTGTGGCAGCAAACTTAGCTACAATGGCTTCACAGAGAGATTAAAGCAAGGAAAGAAATTTTTACTGTGGAAAATTATAAAAAATGCCTCAGTAGTAACAATAAGCAGCACTTCCCGGAGGATCAGTTTACACACAGTTAGCAGAGTTAGCAAGAGTTTTTGCAACAGTGCCACCTGGCCTTCCTTTGGAGGAGGAGAGTGCTGTACATGTATGTCTCGTTCAGGTGGAGCACCACAGCAATGCATTTTTAAAACCAACTGACATATGTAATGAGGTTAATGTCCAAGTTCAAGCACTTTTGCAGAATTGTCAGCACAGTTAATTCCACAGGTGACTGGATCTACCTCTGAGCTGTGGCCAAGAATAAAATATAGGCAGCAAAATTCAAAGATGCCCAACCTTCTTCCTTGAACAAACCATGACATTCTCAAAGGTTCTTTATTTGTAATCAGAACCAATTAGATTAAATTGAGGAGAGAGATATCTGTGGATTTATTTAGCTTTACTAATGTCCATCTACATCAGGATTCAGTGTGAATCCTCCGGAAAGGGCGAAGGCATTAGTACTCCTTTAGTTTACCTAATAAGGTGGTGCTTTTAATACTAAAGCAAAATACTAAACCCTTTCCCAGAACTATAACTATTTTACTGCTATTTACTCTGAGTGCTTTTATCATTTCCAATGTAACTGTTCCTAACCTACTGAAGTCTTACTGAGTAGTAAGACCTCTTCCCATGCTGGAAGCTTAAACAATTCATATTGCTCAGCTGATCAGGAATGTTGTTTTTCTTCAGTGTGAGCTATAGTCACTGGAGCCATTCACTCATTTTTTGTGACACCCCTGAGAGATGACTCCTCTGTGTTGTTGCTCTACAAAGGAAGGATAACAGGGAAGCAGCAAATATAGCAGTTTTCCTGAACTGAGGAAGTCAAACTAGAAACATTCTATATGATTTCCCTAAGAGGATCTGTTGGATAAACCAGCTAAGTTCCTTATTTCCCAGGAGTTCTCCCTGTTCATGACATTAGAAAGGACTGAGATTCAGTGAAGAATCCTTAGAAAATCTAAAGAAATGTTTATTTTCTAAGATTTGAAAGGGAATGGCACTGAATTCCTTAAGCGCGTTTCCTTAAAATATTTAGAATTTTCACAAGTGTTTATCTTGTTGATTTTACTGCCACTCCTCTTTCCCCACCCAATTTTGCCCCTGAAATAATGGAATGAAAGAATAATCAAAAAAACCCCACTAAAGTTTAATTTCAGACTGCCCAGAAGAATCTTCTCTAGATTTGAGTAATAATAATAAAAAATAATATAATCTTCAAAATAATGCAAATTTCTCATTAAAGAAAACATTCAATTTATTTTTTCATTAACTTGTTGGGTTTTAGAAGCACTGGCAATAGCTGTCATTACTATCCTGTTACAAAAACACAGCAGCTTTTGCGCCAGAGATCAAAAATTAATCAGAACAGCTGGTGATGAAAAGAATGACATAGGTAACTGTAAACAAGTGGCCACTTTAGCTTGTTTTCTTGAGTTACATTTCTTCTTGGTGTTTTCCACATCCATTAAAAATTATCTTATGTAAATGGCCAGTGATTAGATTTGAAGAGCTTACAAACCATTGGAACTGCTGTAAATTCCCACCTGCAGAGACTGAAGAACAGTGGCATTTCTTTGTTCTCCTCAGAGCTTTCTCATCAATTATTAGTTTTGACTGTTACAAAGGCATACGATTGAGATAAGGGCATTGGAACTAGCTATTGTATGAAAATAAATGTAAGTACAATGAAAGTACAGCTATAACCTTTTGGGATGACAAAAGGGTTGTAGTCTTACAAGGTTGGATGAATGGCAAGGGGCAGCACAACACGCACATGTTCATACATTATCTGTATTGTAGCGAGGTGCTAGGTCTCTACAGAAGGCTGGTGATGGGAGAGAGTTTTCTGTGCTAAGTAAAATGTGAAATTAAAATTAACTCTTTGAGTTAAACCAATTCTATGTCTCCGTGGACACTGTTAGACAGTGTTTCTCTTGGCTTATGTTGCCATAGATCAACTCAGGTGGGAAGTCACCTTCACAAGTAGGAGATGGCTGTCTAGAATAGAACTGAGATGTCTCCATCAATTATATTTATTTGGAAAAAAATACCAGGGAAAAAAAATCATATGTAATGAGTTACGAGAAGCTTAAAGGAGATGCCTGTCAAATGACATACTTTCTTTTACAAATCGGAAGGATGACTGATCATTGGCGAAAAAAACCCACAACTGGTCCAGACAGTGGTAGATTCTGCATTTTTTTTTGTCTTCAGACTGAGGAAATGTGTTGCAACCAAATGCAAGTTACTGGACTAAGTAAGAATTTTTAAAAAATAAGTGGGTCAGACTAAATCAACTAATAGTTTTTTCTGGAATTTATATTCCAGGAATCTCTGAAAGAGAATAGTAGGAAAAGTGTGGGCAGAAAATCTATCTGTCTAGCTCCAGCTGCTTCTTCTCATTGGCTGTGGGCTGAGGAAGGAACAATTCTCTAATCCATGACTACTAAGAGAGTGAGATTCTTTAGCTTTCTTGTTTTGAACTAATCTCTCTTTCTCTCTGAGCTTCTCTGCTATTTGTACTAGGCTCTTTCTAATGTATCCATTTGAATTTCTTGTAGAAATTCCTCCATGTGTGGCAGGAAGAGCCATGGCTTCAGCTTCATGGGGTCTTTATTGGGAAAAGCATCCCTGCCTTCAGTCTGACAGGAATGTAGAAATTTATGTTGAGATATTTGTGTGAATGTTACTAATTAGCCTCACACCAAATGCATTGTCTAAACTCTCTGGGCTGCCCACTCTTTCCAGCAATAATCACTGTGAATGGGATAGCAGCTCTTTCCATGAATGACTCCTGTGTAACAAGTAATGCCTGTGTTCGATGTACATGCCTGCCTACCTACCCAGCTTTCCTACAAGAATGGTAGTTTGGAATTATCATTTCTCTTATTCTTGCAGTTGTGAGATATATGAGATAGAGCAAACCATTCATTTCTTTATAGAATCACAGAAAAGCCCAGTTTGGAAGTGACCTCAAAAGACCATCTAGCCCAACTCACTGAAAGCACAGAACCAAAAAGCAGGCCCTATTTCAAAAAAATTGACAGTCGTACTTATTTCCTACCAGCATTTATTTCTTCTACTTTGTGAACTAATTGTCTTCATCAGATGTACAGTTTAGGCTGTGAGGAGGGCCCAAAGCATAGCAAGGCTTTTGCCAGTGTATGTCCTTTCAACAGCAGTGAATGCAGCCAGAACAGTAATGGAAAGAGAAACTGGGGGAGAGCTTTATAGGCACACAACTGCTCTCTTGCTATATGAACAACCAGTGCAACAACACCTGATTGGTGTGAGTGAGCTTTTAATCTTCTCCTCCATAGAAACCTGTGTTAGCCACATATGGCTTTGTGTCACATGAATTCCAGTCAGATCTGTAGTTCAGTTTAAAGTAAAGCAGTTCCCTATTTTCCAACTGGTCCTTCACAACTTAGGCTCAAGCACATCTCCGGAATCTGATTCTAGTCCTTACAGTCAGGTAAAACATTGGCCATTGACCAATATTCTACAATGAGAAAGGTTGTAGACAAGCTAGTTTGCCTATGAATATTTCATGTGATAGGAATACTACTCAAGGGTGATTTATATTTTGAAAACCAAAGGCATTTTTGCTATGCAATTTACTTAATCTTGCATGCATTTTGGCCTCACTAAAGTAAGGCTGTGTATCCTCACTTCCATCTAAGATTTCTGTGTCAACCCCTACTGTCCTGTTTTTCCAATGAAAAGTGTGCCTTTTGATGGAGTATTCCTTTCAGTTTAGTTTACTTTCATTCACATTCTTTACAATCATATGAAAACTACCCTCTCTACAGTGGTTTAACCTGTACTCCCTTGTATTTAGTCACTTGTCAAAATAAACCTAAATATTAAACTATTTCACTGTTTTAGAAGCAAGCTCTAGAAACTACCTCTTTCTACCCTTCTGTGTTTTCTGTCTAAATTAAACTGTTGCTTTACTTGACTAATTCTAACATTTTGTTACCACATCAGAAATACAATATCTTAACAACCTTAAACTGAGTTTGAAGCAACAGAGAACTTCTTGGTATTTAAGCAGAAACCAATTTTATTCCACAGATAGCCAAGTGAATAAACCACATGAACTGACTTTTGCACTCAGAAGGTCTCACTCATGGAACTTCAGGATTCAAACTGTTTTAAAAACCAGAGTACTTGAAAACCTGTATGGCCTCCCTTGAAATAAAAGTAACAGAATTTGGAAAAAGCCTGAAGATTAAAAAAAAAAAATATGAGCTATTAAGGCTTAAATCATAAACAGATCAAGGTACTATTTGAATTTCTTCCACAGGACATCAAAAGCAATAGTAAAGTCCTTGGTTGTCTCTGTGACAGGAAGATCTGTGTTGATCTGTGGGATCAACATTCACTAAGTTGTGGGGTGGGTTTTTTTAGGTTTGGTTTGTTTGGGGTTTTCTTGTTTGGTTGGGGTTTTTTGGTGGGGGAAAGGACGAAGGGATTATGGAATAAAAACAGCTGTTGAATTGTGCCACATGTGGAAATAAGCTCCTCCCCTCCCCCAGCCAATCACATAGGGAAAACTTCAATATTTCATCTAGATGTTTAGACTCCAGCAGAGCATTCCATAGCAGGATTACCTTGGCAAGTGGTGCAGGCATTGCAAAGCAAAACCAGATTGATATTGCAAGTTATTCTCATGCATTTTTTTCCTGACCCTCCCTGATCTAAAGCACATCAGAGGTATGCAGCTCCCTCTGACATTCCTTCAGTTGCTTTGAAAATTATGGCTGAGGCTGTAAACAGGTACTGAGACAAAGTGGAAGCCTGCTGGGGGACTTGAGTTCAGACATATTTTGCTAAAAGAACCTTACACTATGGAAAAAGTCAGCATTTACCTTCTGGATCTATTCACAGGTTTCAGATTCCACTCCTGTTACAGGAGTTCGGGATGGAGGTGACAACTTCATGAATCACCTGGACGACGTGGCCATCTACAAGGAAATGACGGAGTTTCCTAGTAGGTGAAGGTGAGAGAAAATATTTCTGGGAATTGCAGCAAATTTGATCATTCATGTCTAATGAGGAGTCAGCCATAACTTTGATGAATAAGGGCTATATATCTTTGAGAAAAGGTGGTGACAATGTTTTGGCCAACTCTTCAAAGTGTTCCCTCCTTCAGCCAAATACACTTCAATCTTGCCTGGATTCATCCCGAGCTGACTGTGCTTCATCAGCATAGTTCCTACGAGGCATTTTGATGTAGTATAAGTTATGGTGGTTGCATTGTTCAGCAGTGGGAGTACAGGAAGGCAAAGAAGATGAGGTACGTTTGGGTGGACACGGTAACTGTGAGGTAAGTTACATTAAGGCAGAATTCCCTTTTAGGCATTTCAGTAGTACCTTAGCAAAATCAGTAGCCTTGCCGTGTACTCTGAACACTTAGCAAAAGGTGCCAACCCACGTCTCCTGGTAGGACCTCACCTGGCAAGGCTAAACTGAGTTGGGCTAATGGGGATCAACTGGCAGACCCTCCTAGTGTAGACCTTCTGTATAATGCCTCATGACACAAGGTATATCAGAGGACTCCCTTTACTCTGGCATAGCTATGCCTAATCTTGTTGGCGGGTTATTAACAGGCTGTGTTGACTATATGAACAGTCCTATGTGAAGATGTATTCAAATCAATGCTTGTCATTCAGAAAGGCTGAACACCTCAAATAAATGACCAGATTTCCAGAAGTCCCAGCACCCATGCAGGAACCAGAAAGAAGTTTCCAGGCTGAATAAACCAAAACTCACTTTGGTGCCAATGCGAACAATAGGAATCCTGGGCAGTCTGTGAGTTAGGTAGCCTAAAGGAACTGAGCTCCAAGAACATGTCTCTGCACAGAGTTGCTAAGTCCTTCCAGTATACATCCTTTATTGCTGCAGCCTCATACCTCAGTACAGCAAAATCACCATGAGATGCCTTCTGCTTTTTTTATATGATATTAATGAAACCAGTGGATTCTCAGATTGCAAATCTGAAACTGCCATCTGCTCAGTGTTCCTGTTTTCTGAGTGCTTGTGTGCTCTTCTTTGATTCAGCCTAGCACGCAATTCTTGCTGCCAATTCTTAAGGTCAATTCTTCCTTTAGTTTTTGAAGTCAAGAGGAGTTTATTGCTAAAGGTGGACATGGAGAAAGTACCTGCAGAAGATGGTAAATTGAGCACCCATAGTGCAAAGATGCTTCATAATGAATTAAAGAAAAAAAATCAAGGTTTAAGAACAAAACATACACTGGTCAGTATTCCTCTGCCTTCTACTATTGCTGAGGGGATGAAATACATGTGGAATATGTACTGCTGTTATGTGAAATATATATAACAACACTGAGGAATGATGAATAAATTCTTCTTCTTTAGCTGAAGAATGGCAAAGTGAAAGTAATGTGCCTTTTCTGGGAGGAAAAATGCTCTGAATTGGAATGGTTCAAGAAAATATGCTCATACTTAAACTATTCCCAAAGACAGAGAGCAAGTCATTGAAAAATTTGCCCCTAAAATCACTATGCTGATTGCACTTGCCTACTACATCATTTTCCTTTCCCGTAGTTCATCCATAGTTGTCAAACTTGCAGTACCAGCATAATCAGGGTTTCTTTCTCAAGAAACTGCTCATTTCACAGTGCATGTAAGAAGTATGTTCCAAGAGACTTAGGAATAAGCTAAAAAAGGAAATCTGTCCATTCAGTTGTTTGGTGAGCTGAAAGTCAGTCAATGGCTTCTGTGTACTTCCAGTCGGAAGTTTCCCTTCTGTCTTTGTTTCACAACAGAGCCTGGAATTTCTGGATTCAAAAGGATGTCCATAGTTTATATGTTCTGAAAGAGCAGTTTAATACTTAAGGCTGAGACATCCAAACCCTAAGACAAAGAGCTCTCTACCTATTTTTTTTTAATGTGTGAATAGATTTTTTCCAATATAAATTGGAAGTCAGAACTGTACCCTATCAGTAATTTCTTTTACTTGTTGTTTAATACATATATAGGCAAGAAAGGGAAGGAGATGGGCGGGACAGGACAGATGATTTGGACTTTAAAACATCTGTTACATTTCCAGAATTCCTTTCCTAGTAAGACTTTGAAATGTCACAGCTGCTGCCCTTTTGCTTGTATGATTATTTCTCCATCTGTGTGGAAATGCTGCAAAACCATTTTGTGACCTGTCAGAGAAAATATTTTGACTCAACAATCAATAACATAGAAGTTCCTGCTGAATGGTATTACCTAACTCTGGCGTTAGAGTGGATTAAAAAATATTGTAGATTATTATTCATTGTATTTGGAGCTGAGGTATTTAGAATGCATTTTCCCGGCAAAGTTGCATTTTTTGTCCTTTTCAGAGTTTAGAACTTGGTTCTTCATGTCTCCTTCTATGCTCTAAAGCCCAAGTTAAAGAAAGGGTTACAAGGCAGTTAAGGGGAAGACTTTATCCTTCACTGGGGACTGATTTCTGTCTCTGTATTATGTGCAGGGATAAACCCCCTGCAAATCAGAAGGAATTTTTTTGAGCAATATACTTTAGAAGTGGTTACCCAAGTACCTGAGACAATGAAGATGGACGAGAGGGAAAAGTAATCCAAGAAAGCTGTGAGGCTGGAAAAGTCTGGGAAAGCACTACAGGAAAGTTATTCCTGTTGCTTTATAAATGCTTCCCCTGGTGGTTCTGGGGTCTTTTGCAAAGTGTCTCAGTTATCAAACCCTGCAAAGAGACACAGTTCTGCCATTTCTCAGACAGGCCTGACTGACTGCTGGCCACCTGACACACTGGGGAGACGCTCCATGATACCAAGTGGTTGCTGAGCTGCCAAGTGAGGCCAGTGGTTTGCAGCAAACAGAGGGACAGGGGGAGGCTCACTTCAGCTCCCCATGTTGCCGTGAGAGGTTGCTCAGAGCTCCCTCCAACCTAGTCTTGAACACTTCTGTGGGTGGGGCATCCACAAATTCTATGGGCAACTTGTTCCAGTGCCTCACCACTCTCACAATAAAGAATTTCTTCCTTACATCTAGTGTAAACCTACTGTCCTTCAGTCAAAGATGTCCCCTTTGTCCTGTCACTAATGCTCTTGTAAATAATCTCTCTCCATCTTTCTTGTAGGCTTCCTTCAGGTACTGAAAGGTCACAATTAGGTCACCTCAAAGTCTTCTCGTCTCCAGGCCGAACAAACCCAATTCTCTTAAGCCTTTCCTCACAGGAAAGGTGCTCCATCTCTCTAATCATCTTGGTGGCCTCATCTGGACTTACTCCAACAGGTCAATGTCCTCTCTGTGCTGGGGACTCCAGAGCTGGACGTAACATTCCAGGTGGGTTCTCACCAGAACAGAATAGAAATACGGAATCACCTCCCTTGACCTGCTGGGCATGTTACTTTTGATGCAGCCAGGATACAATTGCCTTTCTGGCCTGCAAGCCCACACTGCCAGCTCACATCCAGCATTTCATCCACCAGCACCCCCAAGTCCTTCTTGGCAGAGCTGCTGCCATCCCCCGGCTTCTATGGGTATCGGGTTGACCCAACCCATTTGCAGCACTTTGTACTTGGTCTTGTTAAACCTGGTGAGATTCCCATGGGCCCATTTGTTGAGCTTGTCCAGGTCCCTAACAGTAGGCTGTTATGTAAAAAAAAGGAACTTCTACTTTCTCATGTTAAAAAAAAAGTAACTTCTACTTTCTCATGCTTGCCCTATGTTAACACAAATTAAAGGAGCCAAGCTCCCAGCCTCTCTTTTGCAAATGTGTATCATAGGCCTTTACAATGCTTTGCAAAATAGTGATTACACCTTCACAATTTCATTAAAAAAGAGGGAAAAAAAAAAAAAGAGGAAGAAACCTAAAAGGAAGTGTGACTGTTCACAGCCAAGTGTTTGTTTCTACCATTTTGTGATACTGACCCGCAAGATCAGATTATGACCTAAAAATGTTGCTTCTCTTCAGTCAGTCTTCAGGGGAGAAGCTAATGGCTAAACAGATCAAGAGGGAATCCTGTCACGCACACAAGTACAAGAACAATATTACACACCTGGTTAATTGTACATACCTGGCTAACAGCATTATATACTTGGTAATGTTTATTGTCTTAACTTATATCTCAAATTATTGTCAAGCTGCCAAAAATTTTTTTTTCAACAGGAAATTAAGCAAAAATTCTGCTGGTAACAACTGCCCACAGATTTCTCAGCCTGTCTTGACAAAGATATTGAGGAATAGATCCAAAATTTAGCAAAAGGACTGATTTTCAGGGAGATGCTTTCCTACTTCACTTTAAATATGTCTTTAGGAAGCACCATTCAATCCACTCAGAAAACTCATGCTTTCTGGCTTTTGTTTCCCATAAGGAGGGGCTCTCAAGGGTCAGCTCTTTTGACTCCTTCCAGTAATACTTGCACATATGAAAAAATCCCAGGATGACAGATTCTAGACAGACAGACATGTCCTACAATGGATTAATTTCTTAGAAAAACCTTGCATTTTCTGTAATTTGTTTCATAATCTGACTCTTAAGGTCAACTATTTACCCTGAAAAGAAAAGAAAAAAGGCAATCATATTCATGGAAGAATTACAGTGAGTTCATTGGGGTTTTGCAGGCTATTGGTGAATGCAGAATTAAGTTATTGCCACCATTTTCAAACCCCTAGTTATTTGAAATAGTGCTGAGCTTCACAGTTGCTCTCTAGGCTCTGGGTGGAGTTAGGGTTTAGGACAATAAAAAAGGTATCAGAGTCTGACCTTGTGTTGTGCTTGTTCAGTCTTTCAGACTTGCACTCAAAACTCCTGTCTGAGCTGCATTTTCACAGGAACTCATGTGGGAAATGTAAAAAACCAGGGTTATCAGAGGCTAGGAAGGGAAAATCACAAAGCGAGGAATAAAGATTTAGTGCTACAAGTGGGATATAATCCTGAATGCATTTCCTTCTGTCAAGCCTCCTATGAAAAGTATACTGAGGTAAACCAGGATGTAGATTCAAATATGGGTGCTAATTTGCCTGTCTTTCTTGAATATCTTTGTGGTAAATATGGTTTATCAAGGGATAAACCTGGCCATGACAGAGTGATTTATTCATCTTTCTAGGACTCTTTCAGTATTGGAAGTTGATACTGTGAAAAAAATTTCAAGGGGAACAACAGCTGGAGCTTCCCAGGAAATATATATGCCAGAGAGAAGATGTTTGACAGGCTGTCTTGTGCCTGCAGACTGTGTATTTGTTGCAGAGAACAAGGTTTGCCAGAAAAGAGGAAGAGGGGCTAAAAGGAAACAATTCAGTTACCTAAACATAGTGAAGATATCATCTAATGACACAGGGTCTATGAAAGATACCAAAACAGACAACTGAAGGCCTTAGAGAATATCCTAAGGCATTGAAATGTCTCTGGACACCTGTGTTTACCTGAGCCAATCCACCCTCAGGACCAAATGAAGCAGTGGAAGGATTCTGATGAGCAGAGAGACAGCTGAGATGGAAGGACAAGCCCTGGAGAAGACAGTCAGAGCATACCCACAACATTCTCTTCTAGAAAACCCATGGGATTAAACAGCTTATTATAGAAAAGACAAGCTAAGAGTGGAGAAGATGAAAAGCGGAAAAAAAAGATAACTTCGTTCAGAATATGGACAGTCTAATACAGAGCAAAACCAGGTGCTAGAGAAACATGATGGAAAAGGGATAGGAAGGGTGAGGAGCAAAGAAGGAGGGTAGTTCTAATTCAGAGAAACATCCAACAACTTCAAAATACATGAAGTAATACACGCTGCTCCATAAAAGTAGTTTCAAGTGCTTTTAAAGGAATTTCCCTTGAAAATGATAAATCACTAGTTTCTACAGCAATGAAGACAATGCTCTCTTAAAACTTTGCCCAACTCTTCCTTAAGATTTCAGAAACAGTCAATTTTTCTTTGTCACTTCCATACCACAGCTAACATGTTCCCAGACAATGAAATTAAAAGGACATGAACCTGACACTCTTCAGGGCAAAGGAAGAAACCACACAACAGGGAAAAGGTAAAAAAATTTACAGTTTTTTCATTTTTTCCCCTGAACAATCCAGCAGGAGAAAATTCTCTCAGGAGTCCTCTCTCTGAAGTAAGGAAAATTGCAGTGCTGTAATTAAGACAGAAAGATTACTAGTTGCCTCTAATTACATTCTGATTTCTACTATTTTTTATGGTTCATTTTTCCTTGGAAAGCTATTACTCACTGGAATGAGCCTGAACAGCTGTGAGCCTTTCTTGGTGATACGGGTTAGGAAATACTATCATTTGAACTGATTAAGTGTGCACGTTCCACTCATCTTTATCTCATTAAATTGTAACACAGAATACACTGTACACACTGAAAAACACACGGATCACACGCGTACTTGTAGGAGGCAAGCACTTGATAACTAGAGACACCAGGCTTGCCTAGAGGCCACCTGGGATTAATTCCCACATTGCACAATGCATATCAGTTTAATAGACCTCATAAAACTGGGATTAGGATTTCAGCCCCGTATTAAGGTATAGGACATACTTTCATCTGTTTTCAAAATGAAAGAGAGAGCAAAGACAATTTTCTTAGAGGAAAATGTGGGGCACAATTTACATTCCAAAACTCCCCTTATCTAGGTAATATACTCTTTTGCCCAGTGCACTATGTCAGGAGGCAGCAACCTATCACAAAGGGCTACATCAGGATGTAATTTTCTTTCCCTGAAATAGAGATTAAAACCTGAATAGTAAAAATGCACCAGAATCCAGGACATATTGCACCTCCAAGAGAGAATGTTTTACTGAAGGCATTTCAATTCTTTATGAGAAAATGGTTTCCAGCACAGTTTAAATTTAAACAGAAGCAGGGAGGTGCTGCTTTCTACAGATCTCTCTTTTACAATATTGCTCCTACCTCTAGACCATGAAAAAATACCTGTGTGCCATCACTGGCTTTCCTACCTTTCTTGTGGGTCTCTGTTTTGGACTTTTGTAGCTCTTAGATCTGTTCTTGGTAAATTCAATGACTGAGAATAAAGTTTTACTATACACTGTATGCTTCCTACATGAATAACAAAAAGACAAACTCCTGTTACTTTCCATATCCCTTATGGCATTTGATGTTTGGTTTGCTGAAGTGATAGGGACTAGTCAAACATTAACAATCTTTAGAGCCTTTGTAAATGCCAGGGCTGTTTTACCCCAGGTCACAAATTATACAAAAACATTTTCCTAATGAAGAAAATACTTTTAAAAATCTGACTGAGTGCCACATATATATGGGCGCCAGGTTATTCTTCAGTGAACTGCACTGAAAACGTCAAAGCCTCATTTAGTAATGCCCTGCCTGCCTCTCTTAGCCTGGGTCAGTTGCCATGGCATCTGCACAGCTCTTTAAAAGGAAGCCAAAGCCAGTGTAAGCTAGATCTGAGTCAGCTCGGTGCCTGACCTAACAAAAATACTCTCACCTAAAACTGGGTGCTCCTACCAGATTTTACCTGAAACATACTAGTTTAATCCAGACAAAAACAATACCAAGGCAAGACTGTGCATGTAACAGTTACGAGCAATAAAATAATTCTTTTTGCCATTTGTCAAAGAATTAAAAGGTGCCTGTGTGTCAAAATACCTGCTGTCAGAGAAGCTGGTACAAAACAATACACTAATGCTCAAACAAACATCTAGCACCCAGAGTAACAGGACTCGACAGAGTTTTTCGAGTTTTTTGGCCAAGGGTTAAAACTCCAGTTTCATCTTCACTCTGATATTTCCGAAAATACACAGGTAGGAAACATAGGTTTGCTAGGAAGGAAGGGGGTGACAGAGACAGCAGTCACACAATTCTTGCTGATGTGGCACATTTACCTCCAGTGAAGTGACGGAGAGATGCTTTAGAGAGGACCATGCTCATCTCCAAAGGGCCATCTGGGATCTCCTTCTATTAGCTGTTCCCTTCTCGGCATGTGTGGAATCTCATTCAATGCCCAGGCTTATTATAGATTTAGTGAGGGCAGGAAAAACAGCATGAGAAACGGAGGCCAACAATTTTTTTCTCAAGTCTCTGATCAGCCCCTGTCAAACTCTTTTTCCTGCCAATAAAAGCAAAAGAGTGTAGTGCTTGAGTGTGTAATAGTGGGAGTCAGAATTCATAAGCACATGGAGAAATTCCTGCTAAAATTTTAGGTGATACTAAAGATTTTGAACAGCATACTTCATGCAAAATACTGGACATCTCATATGTTAGCACAACACACCATCTCTTCCTAAAGTAGTCACAGTTAAACCTTTTTTGCAGTATGTGAAAAAGAACAGGAGTTTTGTCTTGCAAATGCCTATTTCTTCAGTCATTCGCTACTACTACAAAACTAATGAAAATTGTACACATTTACGAAATGAAAGCAGTAGGGAGTGGTGGGTGACTGCATCTGCTAATGAACTCTCTTTGCTCCACGAACCCTAGAAACTTCAGAAAATGCTCCTAGACTTGCAGCCAGAGCTCAAGCCGGAAAAGTACCTCAGATGCAATCTAGCAGTTTCCTAATCTGGGACAAAGATACACACATTGTGTGAGCCAAACACTGCCCATTTGACTCTGTGATACCCAAACCTTCTGTGTGCTTGTTAATGGAAAAAGCACACATGCAGACACGTGCAGGTTCCTTTGGAACATTCAGCCCACTGGAAGAGAAGAAATCTGCCTTTCACATGAAGTCATTTTGCCAGTGTTTTGAATAGTATTTTCCGCATGTTTTTTCTATGAGATCAGCAGTCATGCCCTACTGTTCCACATTATCAGCCTTTTTTTTTTCCACCCTGTGTTTTGCATTAGCGAATCAGCCAGCTCTGAGATCATATTACGTAAGTTTCTTGCTTTATTTTTTTCAATTTCTGTGTTTCTCTAATTAATAGGAAGTGGCTCTCCGTTATGGCCTAGAGATGACAAATGGCTTCCTTTCCTCATTTGTGTGCAGCTCAGCTGCGAGCCCATTGTTCCTTGAGCCACTCTTTCCCAGTGCTGCCAGCCCCAGGGTCGTTGTGCTTCGCAGAGCAAGAACCACTGCAAGGGCAGGACAACCAGGTCATGAATACATTTGTCCCTCACCACTGCATAATACAAACATGCACACAGTAAACTTTGACCTCGAATTTTGGCCCTCCTCTAAGTAGGATTCATCTCACCTGGCATTAACCTTAGGTTTACTGAGCTATTGAGCTAGTTACTGAGGTTCCCACTGTAATCAGTGGGGAGAAGTATTCAACCCCACTGAGGTGGACAAGGTTTTTCAGGAGGTGCCTACCTGCCACGCCACCGGCTACAGAGCATACCAAGGCTGCTTTTCAGATGAATGAAGTGATATGATATGAATTCCATCTCACATGTTTTTCTGCACCAGTTGAAGCCTGATCTGTGTATGAAAATTTCTTCTATACGCGGTAGTCTAAGGAATTCAACATTACCTCCATTTTCTATTTTGAAGCTGTTGTATGCCTTTATTTTCTTCCCTCTCTCATTAATGGAACCAGTAAATAATTTTCAACAAATCATGTACTTGAATGAAATGAAAATATTGGAAACAAATAACAAGCCTTCCAATTTTCCTCCAATGCATATGCTTTTTGAAGTTCAGCAACTGCATGTTTTGCAGACAGTTGGGTAAAGTATTGAATATTGAAAACTCTAAGACTGTGTGTTAGTCTGGTTTGGATACATTGACCAGAGGATATTTTTTGTGTTCTGTGGCAGAATAACAACTAGTGGTTATTTGCAGTAACCAGTTTGATTCTGTTTGGCACTGGTTTAGATGTGTGGTGATGGTCGGTTACAACAATTCAGTTGCATGGCAGTAATTCTGAGCTGAGGTGGAATTATTTCAGCTGCTGAAATATGATTATCTTGTCTAAAAATTAGGTTTTATGAGTTGAAAAATTACTTCCTGCAGATGAACCCTAATATGCACTTAAAATTCATAGTTTCCAAGAATGGTATTAGTGAATTTATTTGCTCCAATATTCCTGAAAAAAAAATAAAGCAGAAGGATATATTGGAAATACATTTGCTAGTTTGGTTCAGGAAGATAGAAGCTGAGAAATAACACAGAACTAATAACAGATAGAAAAAAAAAGAAAAAGTAATGTTGAACATTTATTGTCTTAATTTCTTTTCAAAGATAATGTTGAAAATCATTTGGTATTTAAGATGTTAGGAGGTAGTGGTCATTTCAAGTCTAGAAATTCTTACTTGCATATAGAGATCTGAAGATAAGTTCAAATCTTAACTTGAGAAGCAACTTCTTGGGTCATACCAGCTATTTTTAAAACAGAGCTGGAATAGTTAGAACTAAGTGGTGTCACAGACCAGAACGCATGCATAACAACTGTTAAAATGAGATGTCCTATTGATGAAGCTCGGGAGACAACAGCCTGTAAGAAATCAGTCTACATTATACACATGGTCTGTCATTAGTATCTTCACTGGGAATCCTTTCCTGAGAGTCCCGGCCACAGCACCCTTCCAAAGAATCTGGAACTTCTTATACCTTCCTAGCCTTGTCCTCGTGTTTTGCTAGAAAGTGAGTTGCCTTCCAATAGGCAGTACTAACATACTACTTCTTTCTTGTTCTTCCTGTGTTTAAATTTTGTTATTCTATGTTGCTGTCCTGCATGGGCTGGGATTTCCAAGTCTGGCTTCTTTGCAATGACTGATCAAGTAGTTGATATTCTCTATCCCCTTTATTAATTGGTCACCAAATCCAAAGGGTAGAACACCAGATGTATTTCAATTAGTGAGATGAGTAAAGAAAAGGGGATGTATCAGAACTGATACTTGGTTCTCTGGCAGCTGAGTGTGACAGCAGCACACGGTGATGGGAGATGGATCTGTTCCACGGAGGTGTGCCTGTAAGCTGATTTAGCAGCTGGGCCTAGACAAAAAGGAACCTGAAGGAAGGCTCAGTTAGACTTAGAAAACAATTTGTTCTAATGGCTTTTAGTATTTTCTATTTTCTTCAGGAAAATGTCCTCTGAATTATTGTTATGCACCTTGCACTCAACAGAGGAAAAGATGTGGTGATTTCTTTGCACTCGGAACAGTTGATTTAATACTAAATCCTTTTTGGCAATTTGGCAGTCTTACAGATAAACTCTGACAAATTTCAGAAGTGACTGTTTAAAGAGAATGACAGGCATTAGCAGGCCTAGCAAAAAAAAACCCCACACTGATAACTCAGCACATTCTTCCCTGTTTTCTTTGTCAGGTTCTCTGGAGGAAGCGTGTGGTAACCACACTCACAGAAATTCCATTTTAGTTGCAAGACCTTTGCCCACACTAGAGAATCCTATTCCAGAACTGTAAGGGAAGTAAAATATTCAAAAATTATCTGTAAGAGTGATGATCAGTGTTCCTTAAGTTTTAGAAAAGCCCTGAAAATTTCTGTTTCAGTTTCCAAAGCTTCATCTCCAAGGGCTTATTTGACTGATACAAACCTGTGAAATTACATATGTTTAAGTATTGTCCTTAAAAGAGCCACACCAATAATGCACCCTCCCCAAGAGGAGCACCTACTAGCTAAAAGCAATAGTTTTCAGCAAACCCCAGAAATGAAAGGCCAGTTGTTCGAAAATATGCCCATTCCAAATTACTAGGGAACCAAAAATTCCTAATTCCCTTGAACAGGCATGTCCATCAGCTGCAACAGGTCCAACTTCTGGTTGAGGAGTCCAGGGATTTACAGGATTAATAAAGTAATTCTGAGGGGTTTAGATCACAAGACTATAACTGACCTACTTTGGTAATGACGATAAAAGTATTATATCACTGAAAGTGATTGTGCTCACATTGATGCCTGTGGTGGGTTTATGCAACTTGTGGACTAAGGGGTTTTTTTTATTGGAAAATATTGATGGTCTTACTGCATTATCTGGAGCAGGTAGACAGCTCAAACATAAAAAAATCAAGTCAAACAAGAAATATGATCATAGGTCAGAATGGAAAACCATATACAATCTGAGGCAAGACAAATGAATATTCTCCAGGCTTGTCAGTCTAGTATCCTTCACAAAAGTAGCAAAATTCAAAACAAAAAGGAAAGGGAGGCTGGGAAAACTTCTATCCTTACTATTGTAAGCCTTGCACAACACCTGGAAATGCTTGGGATTTCAATAAAGTCTCAGAATATAGCTTTTTTTTCCATCTTTTTTTTTTTTTTTATGAGTAGCACTAGTATTATTCACTCTAATTTTAATCTAAGCAACATAGACTAGCAAGTACTATAAACATTTCTGGATATATTCACTCAATTTTTTTTTCACTCAGACTTGAAGCATTTCTATTTATTTTCTTGGATTATCTCTTCCCTGGGGACAAAGCCAGCATCAGAGCAAATGTCACCCTCTGAGAATAATAAATGATTGATAACTAGGTTATGTCTACAAAGCAAGAGAAAAGGATGCTTAGCTAATGTGACTGTAATGCCCCAGTATTACTCAAGCATCAATGTGTAACACTGAGAAGTAGTTTTATAAGACATGCACCAAAACTAGCAATAGAATACCTGATTCCCCTGGATCTGCTGCACATTTTATTTGTTTCATGTTTCTTTGTTTCAATTTTAAAACAGTTATTACAAGAAGTAATAGAAAACAATTTATTAAGGACTTACTAGGAAGAAGATACTGTAGACTCTCCCCCAAAATATAGTATTTAAGCATCTTAGCTGAGCTGGACTCCCCTGAAATAAATATTTGTGCTTTGTTTTGGACAGGTTTTCTAATAAAGTCTAGTGAAAACTTTAGTTTGCTGCAATGCTCATAATGGCACAGTGCAGTAAGAGCAGGGCTTGCAGAAGCGAAGCCCCTAGAGAAGAGACTGTCTCTAGCTCAGGCCAAGCTGAATTTTGGGTGGGAAACAGGACAGGCTCAGTGAAACAGGAAGGTTGGCAGTTACAGAGAACAAAGGAGGGTCCTTGCCAGTGCACATACTTTGTAGCCAGACCTGGAATTGATGGCATCCTGCTCCAATAACCTGAAAATTCTGTGCCAGACAATTTCAATAGAAAAATGAAGACTTTTAAAAAAATGTTACCACCCACTCTGCTTGTCTTCCTGCAGGATTTACCACACAATATTGTCATTTACAGCTTACAGAGTACTACAGGTTTCTGTGTCTACGCCAGCTTGTGGAAGTTATGACCGAGAGAGATGGAGGTATTGTTAGCTCACTATATAGCCAGCGGGGCAGGTGAGTATGGGGCTGAGTAAGGCTGTGAGTCTGGGGGCAATATGGAGTTGTGTCATGTGCACAGTAACAGTTCAAGTGAAATGAATGGCGATATGGATGCTTACACAATTTCTTCAGTGGTGAAAGGTTCTGAAGGGATTGGAGTAGGTCACATCTAAAACTTCTGCATTAGGCTGTCCACACATCTGGGGAAATGCAAGTGGTTTGGTTTGACCCAGGTTTACTTTTTCTTTATAACCAAGAGCTAGAATTGGATTTTAGACGAAAGCTCTTACTTCGGAAAACAGTTCTGTGCTACAGAGCACTCTCTATAGCCTTTGCCAAGGCTGCATGAGTGCAGGTCACCTGCAGCTGCAACTCTGGGATTAGAGTACTAAGAACTCATTTAACAACCAAACATGCTGTGACCATGTCTTTGAACAGGGCTTATTCCAGCATAGCATTAAAGTTTAAATTTCAAAACAGCATATCCCTCAGTTAAAGTTTCCTTTGGCCTTTCATGTCTGTTTACTGTTCCACATACCTGTTTCTATTTTAGGTCAGAGAGCATTTGTATGTAGGTAAGAGTACACATATCTCAGAGACTATTTCTGCAGGGATAATACAGAGAGTAATTTTAGGTCCAGGACACATACTGAGAAGTGGACAGGCTGCCAGAAGGATTATAAAACCAGTTGTGTGTTTTTCAAACCTAAAGGACAGGTTTCAATTAAGCAAAGCTAGGTTCAGCTGTAACAAAAATCAGTGCCAGGTAGACAAGGCTTGTCGATCCCTCTCCTGCCTCATCCACCCTTCCATTTTGTTCTTTTGGCCAGCTGTGAAATGAACATCTGCTTTGAACTCACACAAACCCTTGCAGGATGACAGTCTTTGGAAAGGAGTTCTGAGGTGAAAGGTTTCTATATAGCTGAAAGATTAGATTGGTGCAAGGGGCATGTCAGAGGCTGGCCCATCGCCAGGAAGAGAACCTACTGGTTGGTATTCTGTAACTCGCTGGCATTAAACAGGCAGGAAGATGCTGTGCGTTTTGCCATTGTACAGGTTCTGACTCAGTGCCAAAATAAGCTCCTGAAATGGATGCACAGCGCAGCATCTAAAACACTGCACTGTCCCAACTGCAGTAAAAGGAAAACACTTCTTTCCCTGTTGCTATGTACTTTGGCAGATATCCCATCCAAAGGATTGTGCTCAAAGTACTCTGGAAACACCTGCCAGGAGACTACTTGGGAATGTTGTTTAAACAAGCATACCTGCCAACTTTCCAGCACTGTTGACTTTGCAGTACCAAAAATGTGTCCTATTTTAAAACAGACTTGATGGATAACAGGAACTGGGCCATAAGAACGTAGCACAGAACGTGCTTAAAATTTGCTTGTAATTTTTGAAGCTGCTCAATGTAAGTAACTGGCTAATGTACAGACATTTCAATATGTAACAGTACATATGGTTGGACTCGAGACAGGAACAGATATGTAATAATGGTATGTGCTGATGTTGTGTGAGGAGAGGAAGGATATGTTTTTCCTACAGTAATTTACTCTATGAGGGCTTCCACTTTATTGTATTCTGATAAGGCATCTTTTTAAGTGTGTGTACAATATTTTAGTAGAGCCATAAAAATTTGCAAGGCAAAGCTTTCATATGCAGTGTTTGTTCTCAGGAGAGGTCATGCAGATGCAGAAGTGAAGGCAGTGACCCTGCCACATTCATCCACTGAACGGAAGAGAAGGTCAGAAAGATTAAAAAAAGTCCTTTTTTACACACACAGACTTAGCATGCACACATACACTATGATGGCCAGAGTTACCTGGCAGTGATGAAAATACAGTCTGCTTCATTACCATTAGTCAGTGCAGTGCATGACATATGCCACATCTTCTAATAGGGAAACTGAATTTCCTTCAATCCTCACCATGCACATACTTCTATTGCCCTGTATAGTGTCTTTATTTCCAGACATAGGTAGCTCAGTGTCCATAAATTCCCTCTGGTCCCTTTGAGGATTTCAGAGATCTGCTCATGTCTTTGTTCTTGGTCCACTCCTAACATGTTCTTGTGCTGGAGAACTTGAATCCCATAGCAATTTTCTGTGTGTGAAGGTCTGGGAGGTTCTTCCAGCCCCCTTCACTAGTTCTAGTAATAGTCTTACTCCATACATTTAATCTCTTCAGGAAAGATAAGCAAACACAGAAAATGGCTCTCTAAAGGATCCTCTCAGGCACAAGGAGGAGGCTCAGCCTCCCTGAATCAATCATCCACACTGTGCAAGTTCAGTCATGCAATAACTCCAAGAAAGGCTGCATCAGAGTTTTGCTGATACATTGATATGCCAAAATGTTCAAATTTAAAGTTGCAGTTAACTCCTAAGAACATGCAGCCCTTCAGTGAATGTCCATCAACATGGCAAATGAAAAGTTCTTTCAAGCCCAAAACTTTCCCACTATTTCACATTGACCCACAGCAGTGAGGAATACATCTGCCACTTGTAATGCAGCATTTTGTGCATTTTAAAACTCTGCTCTAACCAGCTGAAATCAAGAAGCTGTCTGAAATACTCTTTATGTCCAGAAAAAAAGAAACTGTCTGCTGTGTCAGCACAAGTATATAACTCCATCCTGAAATATTTACAGCCTTATTGGGCTGCATTTTCTTCCACCTGAAGCCAAAGTAGTATCACCCAAAGACTACTGACTTTGTAGGTCTATTTATATCCATCTTCTCTTGTATGTCAAAAGAAAGATTCTTGTTGACTTCAGTAGGAGCTGGATCAATGATCCTATCATTGAAGTCATAATTCATGAGACAAAAGGCTCTCAAAAACTAGAGGCAGAGATTCTGTCCCTAATTAGTGGTAATATTTTTTGCTGATCTTTCCACTGCAGAGGCACCTGTGACATTAGAACAGTCTCGGCTGTTATTCAACAGTTTAGAAAACAAGCACAAATATTACACATCTTTTCTTCATGCAAAGTGCTCTGGCTCTATCGCTCCATCTTACCTGCGAAACAGGCATAGATATCCCTAGCAAGCAGAGCAGGCTGAGTACTGTACAACCCAGCTCCATGGAAAACATTGAAATGCAGAGCTCTAAGTTTGCCTTGAGAACATTTAGCATTTGTTTTTGCAAGCATCCATATTTCCCATGCAGTATCCTGTCAAGAAGAGTTTACATCCCCAAGCAAGCAGCAGACCCATAAAAATGCAAAAGTCTCCCATATCACCAATCAACCACTGAAATCCATAGATGTGTGGCAGGGACAAGTAAAGCCAACAATGCATGTGTGTGCTTTAGTTATCTTTTTTATTCTATGTAGTAGGATTGACTCAGCTTTACATCTAGTTTCCCTTCCCCAACGTGGTGTTTGTGATTCCCCTCACTGCCATTACAATCTGATAGCTTAGTACATCTTTGCCTACAGTGTTTGTTTGTTTATTTACTTCTCTACAGGAACACTACAGCATTTGCTTTGTTTTCTGGCTTCCACTATATCAGAATTTCTTTTCTTCTCTTGAACAATACAGAAACCAAAACAAAAATTGTGTCTCAAAAATAATTTTTGGAGGAATAGTGCTCTAAGGTATTTATTTTTAAAGCCTTTATGGTATTTAAAAATATTTAGTTTAGTGCACAGAAAATATATGCAGTACTTTGATATTCCTGCAAGGTTCAGATATCTGACTTCATGGGAGGAAATTTTGGTTTAGTTATTATGAGCTCTTTTATCCATTGTCTAATTCTTGTTTCCTGTATTTTTAAGTGCAGGAGACTGAAGAATTAAGCTGATTAAAATCAGAAAAATGCTATTTTAAAAAGCTAAACATAATTTCTGGGGTGAACTGTCCTATACATAACATTCTTAAGCATGAGATTTTTGCAGCACTCTGACACTGAAATGCTTCCTATTATAAGGTATTGTGCTTACAGACTCTGAAAGGTGCTTGAGATGCTTGGCTCAGGTTTATCTTCTGTGTGTAATGAAACATTTTAGGCAACATGATAACAGATACTAAATTATTTCAGGAAATATGAGTGAGAGGTGGAGGCTTCATTCAGTGCTGTTTGTGATGTCATTATATATTTATCAAGAACTCAAAAAGCTATTGTGTTTCTCATATTAAATTTTGCATTTAAAAATCTCTTTTCTGTGTTTGAAACTAGAGAGTAGCATTCATATGCAAAGCCCTTTCCCTAAAATTGGTGCTTTTTTCTCCCAGAGGAACAATATTTTACAAGCAGTCCCTGAATACAGCTGTAATCTTGATAATTTAGTCAAGAAAACTTTAATCTTTCATATAGCAACACACTGAATTTTCTGAGTGGTGTCTTGAAGACACAGGACCCTGGAAACAAAAGGCTTCTAACCAAAAAGCCTCTCTATCCTTACCACAGTTTGAGGAGATCAGATTAGGAATTATGAAAAGGTCCTTCACATTACTTTTGGTTTGACAGTTTTGTTCCATCTTAAATGTTTTAATTTTCTTTCCCTCTTTTTTCTTTCTCTTTAATAGTTGAGATGGAGCTACAGAGACCCAGTCACTTTGTTCAAACAGCAACTAGACCCCAGTTGCTTTTAGAATTGACTGTACTTGACTTCAGGCACAAACCCTAAGTCTTAAATGCAGGTGGTGCTTGGCAACTTTGAAACTCTAATAAGAGGAAAAAACAGATTCAGCTAGGAATTACAGAGCAAGTTGCTGGAGCTTCACCAGAAAATAGTGTCAGACCTGTCTTTGCTGGGCAGCTGTCACTGCAAGAGACTGTAGAGTGTGGCAAATGGGTCGGAGAAGGGTTGCTGTCAGTCTAGCAGAAACTGATAGCTTTAGGACAACTTTCTCAGCATGGCAAGAAGGAAAGAATACAGAGAGGAGCATGAAGAGATGTAACATATTACTGATGCATGGGCTTTCTTAATCCTAAACCAAAAAAATCTGTTGCAGTTGCTTCAAGGTATACTATTATTCAGTGCCTAATATTCACCATGTTCACCTTACAACATTCGACAAAACTTTGAAGGACGGGAACAATCTGCACTGGACTTCATATCTCCATAATAAAAAATTAAAATGAGTGGGTGGTATGCAAAAAAGAAATGGTATGCCCACAGAAATACAGTAATAAATATCAGGGAACTGTATGCACACAGCAGAAGTAACTCCTACACTATAACTGACCTAGTGTTCTTCTACTGTGGCCAAGAAGCAAAGGAGCAAAGCATGAGGCCCAAACCAAAGCAGACATGTAAGAAGTATTGTGGGAAAAGACCAATACCTCCAACCAGCCAAAACAGGTGAAAGGACCCCACACATGAAGGGACCTGTTCTCCTTCCCCCCTCCATATGCTGTGCTTCTCCCCATCACCTGCCTCTGCTACTGGCTGTGATCATGGCAGGGTGGCTGTGGCATCACTAAATGGCAGGAGAAAAGAGGAGGGTAAAGGAGGAGCGCAGCAGTACCAGCAGTGGAGACACTGTGGGTCCAGGGCTCTCCAGACAGCATCCAAATAGGGCACTCTCATCTCTGGTTGTGGCATAGAGCCCAGGTGACATTTTGGTGACTTTTTATTTGTCTGAGTAGCGTTGAAGACTTCTGCTGAAGTCACAGCAGTTTGTTCTTCTGTTGAAACGTGCTAATCATGTCCTTTTCCAGGAACTAGCTCCAGTAGCATTGACAATCACCCTGTCGTTTATGGGCACTAACCTGCTTTCTTAAAGTACACTTTACTTAGCAACCTGCTGGTTTGTACTGGTGTCTGTTCCCTTTTGGTACAGGTGCAGATGCTAAATTTAACAGTTTTATTAATGCACAGATTTTACATCTTTAGCACTTTTGCTATTTGCTACACTCTGACAGGCAATGTTATCACAGTTTACAGGGCATAAAATACCAGTCTTGAAACAATTCTGCCTTTTTTCTTTTTTTTTTTAATGAAGATACTAATGAATGTGGAAAATGTCTCAAGTTAATTGGTTCCTCTCAGAGGGACTGGAATGGGAAAAGGAAATGACAAGGGAAATAGGTATAAAAATAAACTATTCTTGTGCTCTAAATTTCCTGATCCCCTGGAGTTTTTCATAAGCTGAAGTAAAGGAAAAACCTCACAGCTGGTGAATTTTTGCATTTTAGATGCATATGGATAGGAGTATTTATGCTTTAAAATACCAACATAATTTTAAACCGCCATTTTCTAATTGCAGCTGATATATGCTCCATGTGTTTCTTGGCAGCTTCCTCTGAAAAAGACACAGGGACCTCAAAAGGTGTAGGATTTCACTAGGAAAAAAAAAGCAGCACAGACTGTTGTATATATTGAGGAGCTTGCCAAGGCTATGGGAAATCAGAGGAACAGATAGCCAGCTTCCTCCCCCTGAGCTCCATCTCTATGAACTACACCCAGGAACATTTTCTGCCCAGGACAGGACTACTTTATTGAAGAAAATCTTATGTGCCTAGGTAAAAAAGAACAGTATGTGCTTGGGCTAAGCCAATTGCCCAAACTCATTTTCCATAAACAAGGCTCTGCTACGGAGACATAGCTGTGTTTAATCCTGTCTGGATGACTTCATTTGCTAAGCACTCCAGAGCTTGCCATAGACCATGTGATTCACCCAAGCTCCATTCACTCTGAAAAGTGGCTCTTCCTTTGACTCTGAAGTAGCAAAAATGGTCATTACTCAAAGCAGTAGAACTTGCAAAAGTGAGTAGAACTCGCCCCACTGGATCATGAATACCCTAAATGCTATCTCTCTCTTTCAGGAAAAGTCTTTCCAAACCATTGTATTTCAAGGATTTTTTTCCTTTTCCCTTTGTTTTAAAATCACCTCAACCCACTTCCAACATGGATTCAGTGAGTTGGCAATTACAGCTACTGGGTACGATGGTGAAGAGTTTCATTCTGAATATGAAGGAAGTCTGTGTTTTCATTTCTTATCAATGTTATATTTTAGTTGCATATTATATAACTGCTTCATGCAGCAAATAATCTTTTATTAACTTTTATGAATTTCTTTTTTCTCCCCCACTACATGGAAGAGATTTCCCTGCCCATGGCAGGCAGGTTGGAACTAGGTGTTCTTCACGGTCCCTTCCAACCCAAACTGTTTTATGATTCTATGATTCCATGTCCAGTAGCGAAGGAGAACAAGCTGGATTTTGAGTCCCTTCATGCCTTACACTGTAACTCTCTGTGAGCTGGCTCTAGCATGAGACAAGTGAGAGGTCACAGCTGACTCGAGGACAGTGCAGGTTTTGGCCCTGAAGGTGGGGCTTTCAAAGCTGCCAATGAATGAGGCACCACATGATTTTCTCAGGTTGAACTTCTTTGCACCATATCCTTGAGCTAGAAAAGCAGGCCAGGGAGAAACAATCCCTGGAGTCTAGTTAAAAGATCCTGGCTTGTAGTGTGGGAAATGCCTCCATTATGAATAGCTCTTGCTGCACTGAACAATCTGTTCTTAAAATACAAAATGGATGTGCTGATTGCAAACTGGGGATCTGTTTTAGTTTTATTTTTACTGAACTAAGGAGCTTTTTGCCTACATGATTATGAATACAGACTGGGCAAAGCACTAGAACTATTCAAAATGGGGCTTCAGTAGTAATCAGTGGGCAGTGACTATTAGTGTGGAAAGAAATCTGACCTGGATTAGAATTGATGTGGACCTTGGCAAAATCTTCAAAGCCTGAATTTGTCATTGCTGTATAATAGAGTGCAGTGCAGAGGGCCCAGATCTGGAACAGAATAAGATAGCTCAGAAATATCTATCATAGTGCTGCACCAAATACCGCTTTGGATGACTTGACTGCGCTCTGTTAATGTAAATTAATTTATCTTCACAGCTTATACCAAGTTTTCATTTAGTTCTCATCCATTGTCAGATTCCTTTAAGAGATGAGGAAGCCAAAAGAGATATCATACCTTAAATCTGGAAAACTTGTGATCTCTTTCAAACAGGAGATACTGAAACCCAGCCTGAAACAGTTTGTTATTCTCACACTTGGACCACAAGTTCCTGGAACTGAAAAATATTTTCCAATTAAAATTTTGTCATAAATGACACATTATCCTTAAAACTTCTAGTTTGAGTAGGGTTTTGTTTTGTATTTTTTTTAACCAAAAAGAGAAAAAAAACAACCTAAAAAAATAAATAGTGGAAGATTTCAAACCACCTTGTCAGAGCTGACTGGAGTGTGCAGATTTGAAGACCAAAGGAGGGATGAGGATGGTGAGCAAATACAGGCACTGACTACTAGAAATAACTAAACAGAAACAAGGCCCAGCACGAAAGGTGCTTTACAAAATACCAAGATGTGGTCAGCCAGTGCTAAGGAGGTCTTGTAACATAATATACACTCATGTTAGATCTTCAGGGGTGTGAGACAATTTTCTTATAAGGTGTGGTATGCTGTAGCTTACTCAAAGTTTTGTTGTTTCTCCTCCTGGCTTTGGATTTATGTGGCTTTCAGAATGGTTTTAAGTTTTTTATGATCCCAACTATTGTAAGCTCTTTTGGATTTTGTTTGTTTGTTTATTGCTGCTCAGTTGAACTGACCAAAATTCTGGGACAGTGTCTCTTGCAGAGAGATCAGTATCTCATTTCTGCAATGCCTCCTTTTGTAGACTTAGCTTTTATTCCACTTGCTAATCTCACTGAGATTGCCTGTAAATCAGTCCCATCGAGACTGCTTTTCTCATTTTCTTCTTTAGTTTCTAGAGTATTTTACTGGCTGCCTTCCTCTAAGGAACAAATCCTGCAGCCAGGCCAAAGAGCTTCTTCAAAAGGAACTTATTTAAATGCCTCTAAAAAATTGAAAGGGAGACAACAAAATATCCAAGTCTGAAAATGTCATACTCAACACAGAAATAAGTAATGAGAATGAGAGGTGTAGATGCCTTAAGAACTAAGCAGCACCACCACAAGGGTCGTGCTCAGTCTCACAGCACAGCAGCCCTGATGCCCTTGTACCGGCTGGCAGGCAAAGAAGCACTTAGTTATTCAGCTGCCAACTCTCCTTCAGTGTCACAATAACTCACTTACTTTCTTTTCAGATTTCACCATGTGGACATCAGGACTTTTAGAAAGCACAGACCACCATGCTCTCTAACACACTAGAATTACATACATATACATATAGGTATACATATGTACATGTGTACTGCATATACTTCTGATGACAAATGCTGTCACCAAAATTATTAGGAAAAGCTAGATTTTGGAAAGAAATATATGTTCCATACTAAAATGTGAATTATGTACTAAATCCATCTCCTGTCACATGATGATTCAGGAGAGTTCCCCACCCATGATGTCAAAAGCTGAGTAAATACTGTGCAGAAAGATGTTTTTTAATCAGGGTTTGCAGGGGAAAAAAAAAAAAAAAGCCAATAAAATCTGTTTGCCTTTTTTGCACCTCAAAAAATGAAATCTCTTAAATTTAATAACAGACAGAAAAATAAAAGACCAGATTTTTGAAGCTAATAAAAAATTGTTATGATTCCCACTTAACCCTGCCTTGCAGTGACAAGGAGCATCAGACTTGCCTAAATGTTTTGAAACTCCCAACTAAACATGCTACAAACAAAATATGAGCTACAGCTAAGTCATCATCACAAAAAGGATATCAGGAAGAGAGGATAGAGAAAGAGGCCTTTTTGTTTTTCAGATGAAGTGTTTAGATAGAGTGTGCTTGAGTCAATCCCATTCCTCCACTGGATACTGAGACAGGGACTCTCTAGTCATGAGGATCCGTTCTTCAGAACGGCTTAATTGGAGCTACTGAGCTGGACCTTGAATGACTTGTAAGAAAAAGCTCTATAATGGTTTGTCCTCCAATTAACACTCACTAATGTGTTGTCCAAATCCCAAATTTTAAGAACTAACCTATTTTATAAATTAGATTTTTTCCTTCTATCCAGCTTCTCTTTCTGCTTGAATAAGAAAAAGGAAGCAAAAGTCACTCTTCAGGCTAATGATATATCTTTACAATAAAGAGGGAAAGAGAAAGACCTACATCTTGATTAAAATTTACCTGTCACTGGGGTTGTCTCTCTGCAACTCTTTTGAGTCTACCATAAATCAGCCCAGTTAAGGTGTCGCAGTATAAATCTCATTCCTTTATACTGCTGTGACATTTTGACTTTAGAAAGAGTAATGTCAGTCCCTGTCAGCTGAGTTTGCTTGGTAATGTTTTTTTTTTTCCTCTTTAGTCTGTGTTTCTCTCACATTCACAGTGAGTGTCTTGCTGGTGGACACTCTCGTACTTTTGTCCTTTCCCCTAATACTTCCTGTAAGTCTCTTTTTTAAACGACCGCTGATGTTGCAAAATAAACAAGAAAAGAATATATGGTAAATACTAGACTTCAGTTAAAATCATGTTTCTGGGAAGAGGTAGGACCATCCCATGTGAAAAGTGAAACTGTCCCAATCCCACAGCTGGACAGAATATTGATGAGACAAAGAGCTTTTAGCAACTGATGGGGTAAAACATGTTGTGGTTCCTAGACGTTTTCCTAGAAAACTAGAAGGGATAACATTGTAAGTCAGAGTACCCACGTGCCCTCCCCCCTCCCCCTGACCTTACCTTTCCAGTTTGCTTCATCTCAAACTAATCTGGATTGCCCACAGCATGGGGCTTTTATCAAAAAGAATGAACAGAGACAGGGTGGGGATCCTGTTACGGCAGGGTGTGGTTTTTCTGTAATTGTAAAGACTCATCCCTCCATTGTATTTACAGGAAAAGAAAATCAATCTTATGAGCATGTCCTCATCCTAACCCAGTTGCTGTGCACACAGATAAGAATGAAATCCAGATTTCTCACCTCCCCTAGGCTTTATGTAGTTGACTGTAAACCTCTAGATCTGCCACCTACTCTAATGCTGAGATAGTACTTGTAGGGTGGTAAGAGAATTCTGAAGGAAGCAAGATCTTTATAAAATCATGGATAAATCTGGATCAAAGTATTATAACAGATTTTGAAACAGACAACTGAAGTACGGAATAGTAGAAATATATTCAGCTATTTTCCTAGACACTATTGAAAGCTAGGAAGTTTAAAACCAAATAAAAAAAAAAAAATCAGCCCTCTGCAGTAAATTTTAGTCTAAATCTGCATAATCCTTACTAGGACCATGGAGAGCCATATCATCCTGAAAGCTTCTCCTCTTGTTCAGCTTTGACACCGGATTCATGCCCAGACCTTTCTGTCCCACAGTTCTCCTTGGCTTCTTGCTGTAGATGCAGTGGAAGAGTCCTGCCAGCTGCACAAAAAAAGGGAGGAGCAAGGATCGTACCCTGGGACTGAGCTTCAAAGGGGTATTAAAAGTGCAGTCCAGGTTCACCCTCTGGTGAAGGGAGATGTCCAATGAATAAACTGGATATACAAGAGCTTAGGAGGAGTGAAGCACTTCCTCAGCCCTAGTCCCTTAAGAAATTTTTTCAATTTTTTACTGCTAAAAAAATAAAAGATGGACAAGCTGGTCTCAGTTTGTCCATGGACTACATCTCTGAAGTGCCTCATTCCAACTCCACCAGACTTCTTCCTCCTCAAGTGTCACTCCAGATGACCCAATGGGAAGAATCCCCAGGCTTCATCCCTGCAAAGTTCCTCAGATTTGAAAAGTCTAGTCTTCATGTAGCTTGCTCTACAGAAAACCCGTCATGGGGGCCCATGTAAGTTTTAAAGCGTTTTTAGCTTATCCATGATACTTAAAAGTGTTTTACAGACAAGGAAACCAAAGAAAGAGATACAGGTATTTTTCTTAAAATAGTGGAAGTATTATGGGGAAATACCTTACATAAAATACATAACAGTAGGCATATCGTCAGAACTATGGGATAAAACAGATAGATATGACCATTTTGAACAAGATATTTTTGGGGGAAGAAAGTTGCATCATGATTTTCCTTCTTTTTTTTTTTTTAATTAAAATTATACATTTTCACATGATCCCTCTTCTTTTACTTTTCCAAAATGAACAATTTTGTTCCAAATATGCTTTTCCAATGAAAAAGAAATTCTTCTGGTCAAAAGACATTTTTGCTTTTGTTGAAAAAAGGCTTTCGCAAACACCCGCAGAACAGCTCCAGTCAAGAATTTGGTTTCAGTCTTACGGTTAATACTAGCTTGTTATTTCCCTTCACACGTAGTGAGTGCAACCTTTAACAGTGTGGTTATGGTGTGTGGAAGACAGTTCATAAAGCTTCATAAAGCTGCATTCCTTCCCAAAACTTCACTATCCAGAATATTAAAAATTAAGGCAAGATATGATAGAAGCAGCCAGGTAGCTGTTAAAGAGACAGAGAACAAGGGTGGGAGGACTTTTTTTCCTGATGCACAGTGCAGTTGGAGGACAGGCAATATGCTTGGCAGAAATGTAGTGGCTGCACTTTTTAAAGTGTAGGAGGAAGCTTGTGTGAAATTACAGAGCCAAAAGGTGAATGAGAAGATGGAGGGAGTTGTCCTGGGCAACAAACCTGCCTGAAAGCTTTTAGCAATGTTGCCTGACTTGCAGACTCAGCAGCCCACTGGTTAGTCCATCTATAGTGCATCTAACAGCACTGGTGTATACATTAGTGGCGGCCCATGCAATACAACCTCTCTTCTGCTCTGCTGCTGGGTTAAGCTACTGGATGGACACGTTTACATAAAAAGATTAAAATACAGCATTGAGAACATGCAGTATTTACCATTAACTGTCAGCTTTCTATCTCCTACAGCCATTTTGCTTCCTCACATATAGATGTATTTACATAATTTTCAAAATGTGTATTATTAAGCTGATTGTTGTGGTACCTCTGGAGTGGTTACCATCTATTATGTAAACATATCACTGCTGCAATTTATAGCACTCCTGTTATTTACCCAATAGAATGTGTAACAGTTCCAAGTGAGCCATTACCATCTGCCATGTAAAGTAAATTCATCTTCAGCTGCTTTTGCAAGCATGAGTTATAGTGACACTTAACATTTCAATAGTGCCATACACATTGGAAGACCTCAGTGAGCCTTATAGACACTAATGAATGAATTTAGAAGTAAAAAGAGTCCCATGTGGCAAGAATTAGAAGTAACCCAATAATTCACAACAAGGTGCCGATTCAGGAAGAGGATTAATCATGGGCACGGACTTCCATGTGACTGCTTATGTGTCAGAAGGCTCACATGTGCCCAAGTTCCCAGGTGACTACGAATCTGCAGGGTCCATAGCATCCATTTTTCATCTCTTCCTCTTTGCAGAACATGATCAGCTTACAATCTTAACACAGGACGTCTCTCTGCAAACCAGTCTTAATTCTCTAAGACATTTGGTTTGAATTTCATGCACACACACTCCCCATAACCACACAGTGAGCTCATTCTTTTCAGGTTTCTTGTATTTTGTGCTAACTCTTCCCAGAAGAGCGCTTCACCCGTTAGTCACCCCAATGTACTGTGTGCTTAGAAGTGCTGGAACGAGGCAGATGATAAAGTTGAACAGCTTTCCCCATCTGGGCAGCCAGGACACAGGTCTGAAATCAGATGTTTTTGCTTGGTTAGGGTTTGGAGTCTTGAAAGTTGTTAACAGAGAGACAAGCTGCAGGTGTCCAGACTAGAGCATTAAAACCAACATGTGTCCAGTGTGGAACAGTGACATGCTAGGCAGTAGTAAACAAAATCATCACCAGTTACTGACTCCTTTTCATTTGAAATCCAAGCTTTTGAATTACTAAGATATGCCATGAGCAAATAGTATTGCTGTGAGCATGCTTTCTCATAACAACTCATCTGGGAATAAGAGAAATGGAAATGAAATTTTGATATTAACTTCACTATGAACATAAATTTAAAAAAGTCAAATTGTCCTCTGAAGTGCGCTGGCTGCTAGAACAATGCAAACAATGGAGTTACAGAAGCACAAATAAGAGGAAAAATTTTATCTTTTTTTTTTTAATTCACTAAGAAGTTCAAAAGTCTCAATAAATTGTTCTAATAGTTACAGTCCCTATAATAAACAGTAATAAATTCATTTAAAAGAGATCATAAGAGACATCAATATTTTTTAAGATAGTGTTGATGGCTATCTGTGCATGGGCCTGTAATTGTGAGTGAAGGTAGTATGACCTATGCAGGATAGCATTTCTCCATGAGAGAAGGCACAGTGAAGTGGGTCAAGTCTTTGTATTTTAAGAATAGAATAAGTACTTAAGCTGTAAAAATTAACCAGGTTGCCAGTGATGAGTTATACTGGATTATGTTTTGGTCTGCCAGTGTGTTTCTAAACTGCATCAAAAGCACACAAGTGTTCTCCAGAGCATATACACTGCCAACTAGACTAAGGAGCAGACGCTGCACGAGTTACTTCTGGTCACAGGCAAATTTTAGAACCAAAACTCAGATACCAGAAGGGGTTTCAGAAGCAAATTCCTACACAAGTGGTGCACAGGTATCAGATGCTTTACTCTGTTTCCAAAGGTGCCAGACCACTGAAAATCTCAATGAACCACCTTTCAGATTCATATGCAATTGTGCCTTCTTAGATGGTATGTGGAAGCCAGATTGCATGTATACAGTGCATCAAGCAAACACCGGTTGAGAATTGACGGATGTGTTAAAACAGCGTGTCTCGCTACAGCTTGACATTCTGCTGGCTGGCAAACAAATTGCAGAGTAAAGCACTGCATGGCAGGAAAACAGCTCACAGGAATGTTACAGCTAACCTCCCTCCTACTTTATCATATCCTCTACTGTTATTTACTGCTGCTTATAGCTTCCCATTCACGCTGCAATGATATGGGAGAAAACATCTGAAAAAATCAGTGGAAGCGGCTCCCTTAACACTTAATGAACCTGGTTCTTGTCTGGCAGCTGATTGACCTTGCTGCACCTCCATTTAGATCCATGGAGTTATGTCATCCAGTAAATCAAAATCGTTTTGATAAACAATTGTGTAACTAACAAGAACATAATTTTCATAGCCTTTCACACCTGATACTTAATTTTCTGTGGTGACTGAGCAGAGACTTCCATATATGTGGGACTGATTTCTTTATAAACTGAATTCTGAGTTCCATGAAGCTGATGACAAAATGTTCACTGCTTCTGATTTTTGTTCCTGGCTTTTCAAGGATATCTAAGCAATTTAGAATGGACAAGACAAGTGCACATTCTTACAGTACAGAGCAACATTGATGTGACAGATGAAGATGAATGATACACTAAAAAAATAGAGAACTTTAGATATCACTTCTTCTGTAGATTTCATTTCAGCCAGACCCTTCAATATTGTATGGATGTGGTTTATATTAAAGACTTTGAGAACAATCCCTAAGTAGCCAATTGAACACTTTATCACTCAAAAATATAATACAAAAATGAATTTAAAAACACAAGACATGAAAGACCTGAGAAAAAATTAATGGTCAGGCTCTCATAGCTTCTTATGATAAATGATGTCTCACATTCAGATTGAAAATCGCTTGCCTTTTGCTTATGATGAGTTTTTCTATTTTTTATTACTGAAATAGAAGAAGAGGACTTGAAATATTTCTAATTACAGGGAAATTCTGATCTGGAACATATATCTCATTCCTTTGTGTTCCTCTTATTGGTTTTCTGAGAGATACGTGAAGTGCCAATTTGAAATTCAGCAGATGTGGATGGATTCCAATGCTTTCCACACAGCTGAGGTTTGTATGCAGCTGGGCCCTGTGTATTAGCAAACACAGTTGTTTGAAACCTCAGTGTATCTCACTGAGTACAGCAAAAGAGGTTAAAAAGGTTTAGAATTGATCTTTCAGCACATAAGGTACTGTGGGACTAGGTGAAGGAGCCTCCCCCATCAGCACAGGTTGTGAGGATGACCCAATTACAGCTCTTCCCTCAGCTCCCTCTGAAATGGCAGTCCTCTAAACTGGGAATAAAAGACACAGGCAGAGTAGGGAATGCTAAATCTGTATTGTCTTTGTCATGGCCCATTAACAAAAAAAACTTTAGAGGGGACTTAATATACAGTGGGAGCCAGGCAGACCTAAGAGCACAAAAATACAGGCAAATCAAAGAGTTGGTTTAAAAATATCTCCCTTTCTTCAGTCTCAACACTAATCACAGTGACTGAAATATAAGAACACAGTTTATGGCACTGCCAGCAAAGATTTTGAAGTCCGAAATTCTGAAACTTTTTGCTGGTCTTTTTTGAGCAGTAGTTTAATCAGAATACTTCCAAGGGTCTCTTCCCAATTGACTTTTTTAGTACGCTCCTATGTTGGTTATGCAACAATGGATCTACCAGTGAAAAGAATCAAGTGACATCAGACTTTCAGAGTTTTTCATCCATCTTCTATTTTAAAACTAACTTCATGCATTTCAGAAAGCAAAGGGGAACTAAAGTTCAAACAGTAAGATGCAGATTAGAATGACTTTCAAATGACCAGCTTCCAGAAAACTGGCTTCCTCTTACATGTGTTTCCATCACAGTAGAGCGATTTAAAGAGTCTGTTTTCCTTCTCCTTGCAATTGTAAAACTTCACACTTAACACTCAGGCATCCCTGATTGGTACCTTCCCACTTCATTCTTTCCCAAATGCCCTTCAGTCCCCACAGCAGTTTAACTGTTTCTTTTAGCCGTGCAATTTTGCAGCCTTGCTCCCCAGCACCATTCGCCTCTTCAGAAACACATTGTGTTTCTGGGTGAGAAATTTCATGGTGTGTCACTTACATTGATGATATCTCGCCGTGCTTTCCACAGCCACTTTGGACACCACGTGATTTTCCTCTTGACTACACATAGTCGGCTTTCGATATCCTGCTGAAAAGTTGGCTTTATTTCCATCCAAATCCAGGCATTTACGTGAGGACCCAGAATTAGGAGCATATTCACCACCTGTAGGATGTGAACAGCCTTCTGGAAGTCCTTAACCTCCTCAGCAGGCAGAACCTTACTCAGGTGCAATGTGTCAGCCAGTAAAGAAGCTGCAAGCTTAGGTTTGATTATCAATTTGAAGGAAATGTAATGGAGTTAATAATTCCATGTGACTACTTAGAGGCTTGCAACTAAGTTTATTTGTGGGGTTTGTGGGATCAGAACAAAATTTAACACAACTAGTATTGAGCAGGGGATAATAGTTTTCTTCCTTTTCTCTTGCATTTCTCTGAGTGTAACAAAACTGGTGTTTATTTATCAGAATTTGGATTGCTTATTCCTCATACTCATGCTTTACCAGCATAAGGTGCAATTGTTTGTACTGAACCATGCACATATTAGCCTGTTAGCCTTACTCATTTAAGCACAGTAGTGATTTTTTATACTAAAACACCTTCTTTATCAGTATACATTAAATCAACCTGCTTTGGATTTGCTGCCTGCAGTCTTGGCTTGAAAGCATAGGTTGAGCTTCTACAGTTCCATCTCTTTTCACTTCAAATTCATTAGACTGAATAGAGGGGCATGAGGTGGTAACAGAATATGAGATTTGGCCCAAAACTCATAAATGGTCCAAGCACTCCATCCAGCTGCAGACTAAGTCTGTATGACAGTTTAATTCTTGCCTGAATGGAGATGAGTGTAAGGAGAAGTAGCTTCCCAGCAAAGTATGAACAAAGACCAAAGTCTAATAAGGTTTCATATTTGTAGAATTGGCTTCAGGTAAATGTGTTCCTAAAAGACTCAATTAG
>JAWWMP010000081.1:40165070-40227921 GCA_035047865.1 Dendrocincla tyrannina | reverse complement strand
TCCTAAAAGACTCAATTTAATCATTGTAGTTACAGACTTTCCTAAGGAAAAGAGAAATAAAATGGTAGAGTAGAATAACCAATGGGTTTTTTTTTTTTTGGGGGGGGGGGAAGCCCTGGCTTCAAACATCTAAATTAAGGTTTACCCAGAAATTACTTTTGTGGGTTTTGAGGCTCCTGGAAAGCAGTTAGATGCCTGTGAAATGCAGAGTATGCTCTACTTCAGTACTGAAATGACTCAGTCCCCAGTTCTGATAAAGGCTGAAGGAAAGCGTCTTCTGATAGGATCTTCTAAACTGCATCCTTTTCCAATAAAGGTTGTTACCATGTATTTACTGGAAACGTTTTGCAGGGTCCCATGGCTAGCTGGCAATGAGATCCACTGCAGAAAGCACCCCATACATGAGCTCTCATAAGGGATAGTCACACAGTTTGAAGAGCTACTGCTCCTCAAACCACTTTAGGGTATGGCCACACCAGGGTAAATACTTTTGTGAACTTAAAGACCACCCCCTCAGTGTGGACTGTTCTTGTCATATTTCACTGGTTTTCAGAATCAAGTTCATCTCACAACATTTACTTTATAAACTACAAAAAATAAGGGATTGATTCTGCAAAGCACAAGCCTTCTTGTGTCCCACTAGTTCCATCAGCATGGAGAATGCTCTCTAGTCCTTAACACAACTATAAATTGCTCCAACCTTTTTGCATTTACCACTAGGATTCCCAGGATTAAACCATCTAAACCTTGTGGAACAATGATCCCCATTTTCCCTTCTTTATCAAAGTCACCATAGACATGGAATTGTATAGCCACTGAATCTGGCTCTGCTTCTAGAAAAGATGCTTCTCATCTCCTAGAAAACTGCTTTAGCACTGTACAGTGTTGATTACTGCAGCTCTAGGTCCCTTTGCAATATAGGAACAAATGTTTTTCATTTTATTTCTGCCTAATGTAGAGAACTCTTTATAGATCATACGATATAATGGGAGCTTTATATACATATATTACTAGAAGAGAGTTGTCATCCTGCAGGGATTCTGCCAGCTGACTCTGTATCTCCTTTTCTTTTTCCCATTTAGTGCTTTTGGGAAAACCAAATCAAATAGGAAGAGAGGCTGGGGGAAAATCTAGGGTTTCACTTTAGGAAATAGGGCTCATCTCACCTAGCTTTAGCTACCTTGAAGATGGGCAATCCAAGACAGTCACACAGGACTACTCATCCTCCCTTAAGAGAGGTGGGTTAAATTCCTCTCAGGAGCTGCTCTCTGTTCCTTTGTCTCTGGAGAGAACTAATATAATTCATGTAGATTAAGGGGCCAGACTTAGACAGCTGAGGTTAAGATGTAATTAATATGATCCATGTACTGAAGCCCACTTCTGGCATGAGAGAAAAAAGATGTAAATTCTGGTGAGTAAATGACAGGCTCTACTTTTCTTTTTATGCAGGATACAATTTCAAGCAGCTTTTAATATTCACTCCTTCTAATCCATTTTATAAATGATGAATTCCTGCTTCCTTGTTTACCTAATAGATTTTACTCTTATTTACAGGCTGAAAAGTCTCATGCTTGGTCCTAATATTTTGTAAGCATAAAGACATCACTATGCATGTGAATAAACACCAGAGAACCGGCCTTCAGGCTGGAAGGAAAATGAAGGTCTACAGGGCTGAGGGAGTATGGCCTGATGACTGAAACAAGACAAAAGAGAAGACAATCTTACAGATGCTAGCTGATAAATACTTCTGTGACCCTGTTAAGTAATATTATTCACTCTGGAGTCCGAATTCTGCAAGTACAAATCTAGGGAAAAATGCCAATTTCATTTTGGGGAATTGTTTCTCATGCAGAACACTAAAAATTGAAAGTACCCCTCCCCAGCTTTCTATTTTCTGTTTCTCTAGCATCTTTATAGAACGGATTACAACATGACAGTAGTGGTGTTTTTGTAGCCATTAGCAATAGTAGTTACTGTAAGCCTGTCAGATTCTTTTCCCTCAGACCACAAGAAAGGTTTGCAGGCGTGAAGACTTGTCTCTGTTCTCCAAGTGTTTCAGCTGGTCCAGTTCAAGCAATGGCCTCTCCCTTCAAGTTTGCAGTTGCTTTCAAAGGCAGCATGCAGACACCTTTATTGCCAGAGGTTACTGAAAAAGACCAGGATCAATGCTTCCCTGCAACAAAGGCCTAGCAAGAATTGAATGTATGCTTCACTCTCACAAGCAAAGAGGCAAGAGCAGTACTGGGGAACACAACAGCAAGCATGGAATGTGAAGAGGACTTTGGGAATAACACCCAGCACCTGCAGCCTCACGAGCAGACAAATATTCCGTGCTCTGCAAAAATGACTCATACTAATTTGGAGGTGTAGAGGAAAAGCTTTGGCAGCACAGCGAAAAAGGCAACTCTCCTTCCACCGAGCCAAAAGGCTGTTCTTTAGAAAATAGCATATTCAATACAATTTTGACCTCACCAGGATCATTTCCCAAGACCGAGAAAGGAAAGAATCTGTGAGTGATTGGCTAATCAACATCCCCCTGCTAACAAGTGCTATTGAAGGGCCATAGTGTCACTCACTGATAAATACATTTGTTAAAAAGCTCTAATTATTCCAAGACATTTATGGAAGGCAAAGGTGACAATGGGATGTTGGGGAGGGGATGGCAGAAGTTATTTTCTACAATTTCTGAGAGCAATGCCATTTTGTAATAGAACTAACATTAGAAACATCCCAGTGAGAGAACAGCACAACATATGGGCAAGGTTTGGCAGCACAGACGACTGCATCCAAAACTCACACCTCTTAGGATTCACAGCCAAGTCTGCATCCCTATATTCACTACAGCTACAGCTTATTGTGATTTTGGCTGTCAAAGCATTAGCACTCTGCTGCTCCCAGATAAAAATAAAATGCCATCACAGAAAACGGCCATTTCAGATTGCCTCCAGCTATCCTATCCAGCTTCTTTTGCTCCTAAGGCTGCAATGCTGTGGCCTCTAGCAAGGATGTTCCTGAGAACACTACATTAAAAGCTGACATTTCTTCTCTGTAGGAAATTCTAGACTTATTTTTTCTTCTTTGGAATAAAAATACAGGCATTTCAAGAGTTTCCTATGAAAGTGAGAAGTTCCCAAATATTTTGTTTCAAAATAGCTAAAATGACACTGAAATAGGAGAGTGCGACAGACTCTTGCTCAATGCCCATCTCTTAGGGTAGCAACAGGGAGTCAAAACCCCAAGAGTCCATGAGTGAGGCAGCAGATGGAGACAATGGGAATCAGCATTCCAGCTCATTGACAAAGGTGTCCAGAGAAGGGTTTTTACTTGGAGTGGGCTTTTTAGTTGGCTTATTTAAGTCCTGCTTTCTACAAAAGCCACCATCAAAAACTAGAAAACAACGTCTCAACCTTTCTTTCTCCCAGGTGTTGGAGGAAGACAGTTCTGGGCAGAATGAAATGCTGGAGTCTGAGAATTTGTGGTGCGTTTTGGTTGGGTTTTTTTAAACTTTAAACTTATGTCAATTTAAGAAAGAAAGATGTTAACTCCTTTTCCCCCTTTAAGTATTTGTAAATTACTTGTATGGATATAAATAGCTACTTTTTCACAAAAAAAAGGGGCAATTTATATCTGGGTAATTTCAAATGTGTCTACATGAAAGCCTTGAGAGAAATTCCCAGTGTGAGCTCTCAGCTGCATAAAAGTGGGCCCAACTCCAAGTGGACCCAAAACTCCATGGGCTTCTGGTCTCCAAATGCCTGTGAGAGATCCTGACAGCTATAAAAACCCACAGAAGTCCTGTGGTGCTGAAGAAGTGACTGTTGCTGGGGCCTACAACCTCCTGCCAGGCCAACAGCATGAAATGATGAAAACCTCCTTACAGTTCTCTGTCAATTTGCTAAACTGACAGGGTTCCACAAATCATTCCAGATGTGGTGAGTCACCATTTTCTGACAAAGAAAAGAAAAAAAAAAAGATGGTTTGACTGGAAGATATCCAACCCATTCTATTCTTGGGATGGCTAGGAATTGTGTTGTACTAGGCTTCCTCTTGTTCTTTGACCTACAGCAAAACATGGCATAGCTGAGGGACCCCAGAGCAGCACGCTCCAGTCAGTTAGGCCTCTTAGGACATTCCCCATGAGTCTGTCATTTCAAGAAGTACCACTAGTTTCAGGCTAAAAGCACCTTCTGCACTGTCACGCAAATGTGCTGTCCCTTTCACTGTGACTGACAAAAATCTTTGCTCTCAGAAACAATGCTAAAGAGCAGAGATAAGAGAAAAAACAGTTTATATTGAGAATTCTTCCAAGCACAGTTTACTTTTCAGATCGACTGACTTTTTAAAAAACATCCCTATATTTTCTCCACAACTGAATTTTGGCAGACAGAGAGGCATGTATCAGCCTTGCTGTAAACCGGAAGAAAACTGACAATCCCCTGACAATCAGGTATGTCCTGAAATGTGAGTTTGACTAGCCTACCTACAAGCTACGCTGTTTTCTACACTTGTTAGTAAGGTACCTAGCCTCCTGTGACTTGTTAAGCGTAGTGCTTATCTGTCTATTCGGTTCCAAATAACATGCTCAAGCAAGCATGGCAGAGTGACGGCAGCTTCAGGGACATTAAGCTCCTAGCAGTTCCATGAAGGTTGGGTACAGTCAGGCTATCAGTGCTCCTGTGAGGGAAAAAGGTGTATTCTTTATTGGATGCCAGAAAGTCTGCAATAACAAAAGCCCCTCTAAATGACTCTACTGTTGGTAAGGCTGAAGCAAAACCTCAAATCTTAGGCTGTGGAGTCAACGACCAAAGAAATTCTTAGGAAAGTACGTTTCCTTCCCTCTGACTCTTACTGAAAAACTGGATTTTTCTAATAGAGACAATGTTATTAGGAGTTGTAATTTTTTTTCCTAACTTTTAGCAGATCAGTGTTAGCCATTTCCTGTTTCTTTAGTACAACAGTTAATGCAAACAGGAGTTTCCCAGTTTTGGATAGTTACAGATTTGGAGGCAGACTGGCTGTGATAAACTGTGTGAGACAAGGTAAAAACAGCTTGTACGGGCAATAACTTGGCTATCTTTTAACAACTCTATCAGTCAGCGTAACAAGATATCTAACACCTCCATACAAGGAATGCTTCATCAGTCATTACATTGGCATAGCTTCAAGTGAATTTGAAGGAAGTTTTGTAAAAACAATAGATGGCAGAATAACTGTAGGGTTTTGAGTAAACAGCAAAATTGTCACCAGTGTTGACCCTGGTTTCAGACCAGAAAATTATATGAAAAAAGGACATTTTGTCATTTAATGAAAGATCATTGTCATAAAGTCACTTCCATATTTTAGATGAAGTGATGGACATATTCATGCTTTGCACAAAGAAGAAACAGTGAAACATGGAACCTCTTGCAGCAGGCAAAAAGAAGCCTGGAGCAGATATTGAAAATACCATTATTATTTAAGTAATTCTGTCTAATTTGGAGAGCAGAATGTTTGAATTGCTAAATGTTAAGAAAGAATGCAAACCATGCCAAGATCCTTAAATGAATCATTGACACACAGTGTAAAATCTGCAAGGACTCAGCAGCAGTGTGAATTTGCATTTCCATAGTCATCCCTGCTGAGATGATCTCAAATGAAACAGTGGGATCCACATACGTAATTTAGTGCAGGAACTATTCAAGCCTGTTCTACTGAAATATATAGTATATTCAATTAGTTTTTTGCATCCTTATTTGCCAAGTGCTGATGTTCCTTTAAAAAAAGCCCACAACAACACGTTCTAACCAATTTATCTTCACTCCTGTCAGGAAATTAGTATGAAATGACAACTGGCTCTTTAAGAAGTGTTGTCTTGACCATTCTGATGTGTTTAGCAGGATGATGCAGTGCAAGAGATGCTGTTAGGACTAAAGAAAAGAAAGTAACAAAATGGGGGCTCTGACCTTGTGTTTGTATTTAAATCCTTCCTTGCTGACTCAAGGGCACAGTGGCCACTGTGCAACTCTCCTTTGTAATGTTCAAGTGCCTCTGAAATATTCACTTCAGAACACACACCTTAGTGAAATATTCATTCTGTCACTGGGGAACTGAAGTACATAAGTTTCTAATTTTTGTGGTTTCCACCCATGGGTGGACCCTTTGCCTTAGCCAAGGTGTCCAGAGTAACCCATGTTGTCACTCCTTTAGCCTGTCCACACCCAGCACCAGCCAGTCAATTCCACACGGCGCACCACTTAATGCAAACCCTGGCTCTGCAGCTGTCCCACGCACCTCCATTTTTCCTTTGTCAAAGGCATTTCTAGCCCATGGTTCATCGTATGCACAATATTTGCCTGCCCTGTGCTCATCATGGCAGTTTCCTGCCTTGAACCTCAGTATAAATCAAATCTAGCTTCAATGTTGTTTTTAAACTCTTCTAGATGAGGCCACTCTATATCCCTGTAGGTGACCAATATCAGTCGTGAACTCTTCTATCTCATGTGGCATAGCTTCAGGAAAATTTGTATAGATATCCAATCTCTCCTCCAGATCCTTAGTGGTCCCTCTTTGTGTTGAGACATCTTAAAAACATTTTAAAGCTTCTCTAAGCATTTCTGTGCTGTTGCAGGAGGTCAAGCACCCAGATGATGCTTTCTGGAACGGCAGTGGGTGACCAGATTGGTTAGAGGACCAACACCAGAGGACCCTTCTGCTCAGTGGAATGATCTTTGTTCAAACCCTGTGTAGCTGCTAATTTTGCCCAGAAAAAGACCTAGTTATTCCATTCCAGCTAAAATCTCAGGATTGCTCTAGCAAGCAGATGGCCCTGTGGAGATTCAGGAGATGAGATGCTGAAACATAGCCTGGTGTCAATCGCACTAATAAGCACAGTGGAATGATAACAGATCAAACAGGTGGCACAAAGGACCCCATGCAAGTAATTTTATGTGTTTTGCTTCATACTTGAATTAGCCTGGTTCCCCATACTGCATGTTCTGACATTTCAAGGTGTCTCTCTCTAGGTAAGGTGTGACACAAACCCAACTAGTCCTGTAAGTCTGCGTGAGCCAGAAAAATAGCTAAACGTTGCAACATTTATTGCCTTTTGTTTGCATATGGCAATAAGGGATTTGTGGCAGGTGACCAGATACACATTCACGGCAAAGCTGCTCATCAAATTCAAATTTCTATCTAACCACTGGATTACCTTCTCACCCAGAGAAGGGGGCTTAAAGCTTTATCAGTGTGTCGGTGGCAAATGGAACAAGTGGTTATCTACACACACAGAGCAAAGGCAGAAAATAGGAACAGCACTGATATTTTAAGCCTTTCTGCGAAATGATCCATTACTAAATATATCTTTTCTTTTACATACTGTATCAGAAAGGAGGATTATGATCAAAATGTCATTTTTAATTGTATTTTCTACCCTTGACTTGGTAACATTTAGAGGAAATTCCAGCTCTTTTCCCCTAAAAAAAGAGAGTACTCTTCCCAGGCATATAACATAAAATAAATTATTTACACCCTCTGGAGAGAGATTTCTTTTTAATTAGAGGTATAATTAGCAAATCCTTAGTGTCTGGTTTTACAAATGGTTAGTATTTTGTAAATTCTTAGAAAACTGATTTTTGCATGATGATTTTAATGGCAGCCATGTAAACCTGAGCAAAAATGAGCTGTTTTACAAGACAGACAGAAAGGCAGGAGGAAAATGTATACAAACTTTGCCATTACTTCATTTATGATTTGGTACATATGGTCCCACATGGAGTTTAGTACACAAATAAAAAGCTGTTTAAGATGCTACTTTTACAAATGCACATGTAAACCACAGAGAGCATGAACAGGAAAAGATGTATATGATGTGTGGCAGATAGTGTGAACAGAAGGTGAATTCCAGAAAAACCTTCTGAAGGAAATGCACCACTTTCTGCCATTCAAGTAGGTTTATTTTAACTCTAGCAAACTTACAGTTGATGCAATTTTATCAGATTTTTTTATTTTTAGAAACTTAAAAACCAGAATCCCTAATTTCAGCACTAGTTTTACTGTAACTGAACAGAATGAGATGTAAAGAGTGGAATATTTTTATCTTCTGACGTAAGGACAAGCTGCAGCTGTTTCAAAGGTACTAAACCCTTCACATCTCCAATCAAGTGCAAGGGTGTAAGAGACTAAGAACTCAAAAAGGGAAGAAACCATGAGCTACATTTGAACGGCTTATATGAGCAAGAGATTCTGCTATGTTCATCTGCATTTTGGACTTCTCGATTAAGACAATTTTAGGGCAGAACTATTGGCATTGTACAGTCTGAATATAGGGAAGGGAGCTATGATCATGAAAACTAGGAGCTTTTGCAAATGTCCTTCATAATAATTTATAATGTGCAAAGCAGTCAAATCATTTCCTATAGCACTGAGACTGTGAAGGAACTGTAATCTTGTAAAGACTTTTTATTGACACCCATGTGATTCTGTTTAGATTTACTCCAAAGCCTGACTGAAAACATCACCAAGGTCACTAACACTGTCTTCCCCCAATTGCCAGTGGCATAAAGTCTGGGCCAATTAAGCACTTTAAATTTCAAATTTCACTGTTTTCGTGAAAAGGCCATATGCCAAGACACCAGGGACAAAGCAGTTCATGAAAGAGCAGAAACAGTCTTTGAGGCAGAGCAGTGACTATTAATCCATTCCTGGAGGTGCTCAAGGGCAGGCTGGACAGGGCTTTGAGCAACTTGGTCTATTGAAAGGTGTCCCCTCCCATGGCAGGGAGGTTGGAACTAGATGATCTTTAAGGTCCTTTCCTACCAAAACCATTCTTTGATTCTGTATATATATGAAGTTAACCATTTCAAGACACACAACTCTCTACACCAAGCACAGAGCAGCTTTGTTTCATGCCATGTCAGATGTCTAAAGAACGAGCATGGCAAAGGAAGCATGGCCTGTGACAAAGATGCAGAAGGATAAAGGTTTTTAAGAAAGAGAGGAAGCAGGAAAAGGACAAGGATCTGATAGCTTAGACTCCTAAGGCTTGAGGATGTGTTATGACTTTTTTCTATTCTACCAGACATGGACAGCTGTTTGAAGCCACCCTTCAAGTCAGCAGTGCTTCTGACCTTCACTTTCAGAGGATAAGGAACTCAGAATCTCATTACAGTAATTCTGCTTTACTTTCAGACTTCTGTTTTGATGTCTTTGCATTGCATTTCGAGGTAAACCCTTTTTCAATTCAGACAGTATTGCCAAGGTAGTGAAAATATAGCTACACTAAGGTTTATTTTTTTAAGCTCCTTTTTTTAAAGGAGCTAACAGCCTAATCTACCTGTTCCAAATATGACACAAAGCAAAACAGCTTTTATTTTTATCATTACCATTAGTAGTCATATGGGAATCTGAAGAGATGGGCATCTATTTATAATTTTATGTGGTGTCAAATTCTATTAAGGAAATACTAATACTTACTGCTTTGCACCTGCTTAAGTCTCTGTTTTGAAAAGAGATTTTTTTTTCTGTCTTTTTACCAGCCAAAATATTCATTGGAAAAATTACCATTTATGTGACTGTAAAACCAGAGTCAGGATCAAATTCATAAATTCCTTTGAGGTAGGTAAATATTTCTTCGATTACACAGAAAAGGTAATGAGTTGTGTAAGTTGAGTGATTTTCCCTTAAAGTCACACCTTTAGAACTGGAGGACTTTGGTGCTTGATTTTATTCATTTCTCTGCCACACTGTACTTCAAATCAGAATTCACTGAGCATTTACATTAGGTCATGCGTGGGCAATAATAAGATATGAGGGGGAAGTTTTTTTAATTTTTTCTTGATTCTTTTCTGTCTCAACTCATAAACTGAATGGCTTTTATAGTTCTCTAATAAGGAAGACCAAGCAATTGCTTGATGGTTATGAAAAAATACCAATTAATATTCCAACATCAACTGAAATTGAATTATCTTAGGTTGTTTTGTCTTCAGTGTGTCAATTTTCTTTAAAATATATGTACAGTTGCCTTCTTCCTTTCCCTCTCCATCCCATTTCAGATTTTTTGCTTTTATGTGACAGGTAGAGAAAAGAACGTACAGATGCTTTATGGTCATCTTCGTAATTTTGTACTTTGACATCGTCTCCTTTTAACTTTCTCCTTCTCTCCTCAAGTGAAGTGACCGAGAACAACATACTTGGTTACGGTCAACATGAACAGAGGAATGTCATGCTCAGGATTACACTGACCTTCTGTGGTGAAGGCCAATTTTCACCCTGAGCACTGAGTCCACCTTATGTTGCTGCTCACTGCAGAGCTGGGTTAATTACACAGTTTTGGTAAAAAAAAAGGAAAAAACCTAAATATTTTTCTATGGAAAAATACGGGCTTACTAGATCCTTCCAGCTAACCTTACTATCTCAAGATTACCAAATGAAACTTTTTGAAGTTGGTCTATATAAATTTCAACACTCTCATTTACTTCCCCCATTCTAGTAATGAGCATCTAAAAAGCTTTTTCCCTACAATATAGTCAATAATCAGAGACTGCTCTTTCTTCTAAGGTGTCTTTGTATTTATTCTCCCTTCCCCTTGGCCACAAGAATGTAGCCTTGGGTGCCTGATCATTCACTTGTCTCTTTTATCTGAAAAACTTACCTGTTCCAACACCCCTTTTTTAAGATATTTCTGCCATTTGCTGGCCAACTTATTCCATTCGGAAACAGTGGGATGTGTCAAATATTTAATTCAGTAAGTTGTGCTTTGGATACTTTGTAGCTGAATTAGAGTTTCAATTTTTCAATGCTTACAAAGCCTTATCTCTGGAAGCTAGAGCCTATTTGAACACATTAAACACTTGGTTATTTCCACTGACAAGATCAAATTGTCAAAGATCAAATTAGAAACTGTGTAACCTTCAGGAGCTTGAACAAAATGAGTGTTAAAGAGACAAATCTTGCATTTGTTGAACTCAAAGTGAAAAGAATTCTAAACTCTAAGTAACATTCCTGAGCTCATTCATACTCAGATTACCACCAAACATTATGGGTCACATTTTGAACTTGTTCAGCAATGTGAGGGAAACTTACCTCTCAGAGAATTTTCTGTAATGGAAGATTGATGCTAAATGTGAATGTGAAACCTCAAGCCACTCCCTTAGAAGAGTAGCACAGGAGTGAGTCCAAAGAAGCTGCATAACTTCAAACATTTTGGGTGTCAGGGTTGTTTCTAAACACTGAGTGAAAACCAGCAGAAATTCCTGTCCCTGACGGGTTGCTCTAACTTCCAGTGTTGGGAACATTATCAGTAGGCTAGGCAAGGAACTTGGTGTGTTCCAAATCAAAACATTAAAAAAAATGCTAAAAAAAGTGAATTTTTAGCGAACCAGGAATGTTTCAACTGGAAGGGGGTGAAGGGGATGGGTGGGGGAAAGAAATCTATGTTTTGTGGAGCATGGTTCTTTCTTAAAAAGTTTTCTTAAAACATTTCTTCTTCTAGAAAATGAACTCTCCCTTTCTTCTTGCAAGAATATTCTGGATGAGAAACTCCAATATTTTGTGCTCAAGTCAACATTAAAAAAAAAAAGAATTCTGACTAGCTGTACATACAAGTATAGCTCTGTTCCCAAGAGGTCAAGTGAGAAAAATCTTACAGTGATTTTTAGCCAGTGCACAACCTGCGTCTTTCAGCACAATCAAGCAAGAATAACTCAATTTTTATCCATATGATTTGGCTGTTTCTGAAAGCAATGCTGTAAGGATGTGCCCACATTCTCAAGAGCCTGAGTTTTAACATAATGAATGTAAGTATGGCTGTAACTGATGCAAATGACACCACTGTTCTTGCTGAGGGATTTCTGCAAAGTACTTTTTCTCCTGCATTCTGACTTCACCTTGAATTATTCTTTAGGAAGAGGCCTCTTTCAAAGGGGCTGAGAAATCTCAGTTCCTCTGAGAGTTAGCGAGCTGGTGAGTGTTTTGCACATTGCTACAGGATGGTAACATTTTGAATGCTGCTTCAAACCATACCTATCTCAGTTGATTGTGTTTTCTGCTCTAATTTGGGAATTGGCCAGAGCTCAACATTCACATCAGTCCTATCTTGACATCAACAGTTACTTATGTTTCTTCATTATTCCACTTTCACCAGCTGGCCTATTATATTATATCATATTATAACATGTCACAAGGGACTGTCTCAATTACATGAGGTTATGCTACATCTGTGAGTATAATGTAAAACTGGGTTTGGGAGGATGGGGTTTTCTCACAGCTTTGGGTAAGTAAAATGGCAGTTTTACAAGAATGGGTGCTAAATAGTAAATCAGAAACCTAGAGATCTCCTGATTTCTCAATTACTGCTACATGAATGAGTTATGCTACCACAAATATATACAAAGCAAATATGCAGTTAAACTGCTTGAGCAAGTCAAGAACTCTCTTCATTTATCTATCCAGAGGCACTCTGGAAGCTTAGGCTTAATGTCAGAGGTTGGGAAAAGAAATAATCCTTAAAAGCACTTCAAATACTCTATTGTATGAAGTGCAGTGAAAGGAAGATTACTTCTAAATGAAAGCGTCCTGATGGGGTGGGCAAAAAAGTGCTCAATCTCTGTATTGACTTCAAAACACTGAAAAGGCAGTCAAATTCTCTAGGCAGACAAATCCAGAGCCAGGATAAAATTACTGGGCTGAAATATTTCCCTTAAACTATATAGGGGCATATGACAAAAGAAATAGTTCAACAAATCTCATTTAATTGGTACCAGATGGGAGTTAGCTCCAAAAATCACTAGTTTCATTCTGTTTTACAAATCATGAAGCTGTATTCAAACTTCGAGGTGTATTTCATGCAGTAATACTTTTATGCCCACAGACATTATAAAACAGTATACATTTGGTGAGAAAACCCAGCACCTGTGCCTTCCATGAACATGGGTGCAGAAGAAAATGGTGCAACTCATAGGACTGTACTGTGGCATTTATTCTGCTACTATTCAACTACTGCAGTGAAGGGAGCTTTTGAGAAACTAAAACAATAATGTTATTATTGTCACCAAACAATACTGCTCAAAGAGTCAGTGCTATATATAAACTCGTAAGAATGTTTTCATCAAGTTGGGAAGCCAAGTCTTTGTGAGCCTGAAAAGAAGTTTTAGTAACCGAACAAGTGTCCATTCTGCACTGCATTCCCCAAGGGTTAGAAAAATAGCAGAAGGCTACACAGTTTATGGCATATCAGCATTTTTTTCATATACAGAACTAGAAAAATAAAAATATATCTTTGTTTTATATGGATTTTCTTTAACCTTCAGACTACTAAACTGCTCTTCAAATGCCTTTCACTAACAAAGACTTAACATTTACCAGAGGATTGGGCAAATTCCTCAGGCATTAGAAGCATGGTTGATTAAAAAAGCCTGTATTTAGTAATTAAAACAGTACAACTAATCCACAACTTGAAATATTTTGGAAGCATCTCATAGGGTGAACAATGCAGCTGTCAAGCAAAGAAGAGCTTTCCTCATAAAGGATCACTTCACAATTATGAGCATCTCCAGATCCCCTTGAGCTACAGTGCACTTTTGCATAGTTGAAGCTTTTTAATATTTCTTAATAGCCAAAATAAATCACAAAATTTCATAACAGTGCAAGATTTCCTAGGGATGGTTTAACACTTCCAGAGAGCAGCAATTTGCTGTGTTATCCAGCTAATGCTTACATGCAAGTGGTTTTGATTCAAACAATGTTATTAAAATGGGTTTTATATATTGCTGGTCCTCTTGTTGTAACAGATTTGCCATTCCGTATTATACGTGGCTTAAAACCTTAAATTATGTGATTAGTCATGACAGACACGTCAGGAGGACTGTGTAACCCCCAAATTGAAATGAATCAAGCCTCAAGGAACCGAACACTGTGAACATTTTAGTGGGAAGGCCCCCTTTCCTTTTCTGTTGTCTTTCTGATGGATATGGCTTGCTTTCCTCACATCTGCACTTCTTTATCAGAACATGCAAGTCTCGTAGAAGTTTTGTGGCAGCCTCAGTAAGATCATCTGGTATTTTAAAAGCTTGAACAAAGTCAATGTGTTTTCTTACATCAATTTTCAGTCAAGAGAGTAATAGCTGACTGTTATTCACAACATTTTCCCCTCAGATTTCTGTTACGTCAGTCAATAAATATGTTACTCACTCTCAGTTATGTTCCTCTCTATCAATCATGGAGAAAAAAAATGTGTTGTTTGCTGTAGAGGAAAACGACAAGGATACTTATTCTGTGCCAGGCATTTCGGAACCCAGGACTGGGACCACGATCACCTGGGAAACCACCTCACCTGTGGCTGTCATCAGCCATAGCTGTCTCTCTTCATACTCATTCAGACTTCACAACATGAAGCCAAATGGGCCACACTGGACATAATGAAAGCTGAGGAGTGTTCCAATACTTCCAGTGCTCCCCAAAGAGAAGGGGAATCACAAGTGTAGGGAATTCCTGGGTGTAACACTGATGTCTGAGACAGAGGTGCTCAGCGGCACCCTAAAAGGTTTCCATCAGGTTTTACCTTGTCAGCTCTCCTCAAGTTGCATCAGTCTTCATAAATCCTCATCACAAGAGTAAACCAAGAGGGTCTTAATGCTCACATGGAATTGAGTTCAAGAGATAACTAACACATAACTAGGTAACTTGTCTAGGTCTGGCTGGGAGGAGAATAAACTACTCAGCTGTGAACTGGTAAAAGGTCACAATGCGTTTTTTTGTGGATTTTACTTTCAATATCTTTAAGCACAAAGACTAAAGAAAGAAAAATACGAGACATTTCGTTTCTGTTATCTCTGTACTATGAATATTTATGTAATGAACTACAACTGACACGTAGTATCTGATAGGACCTTCCTATTTGAACTAATCCCATGTAAATTACATGGGCTCTTCACAAAGGGTGCATTACTCCTTACCTTCACCTTCTACAAAAGCACCTCTACAGATATTTTCAGATCACACAAGAATACAAATGCACATAATCAAATTGGATCCCACTAAGAAGATTATGTCTGCATTGATTGAAAGACACTGCTGAATCTGTCCAACATTCCTACAACCCTCCAAAAGAGGTGAACGCATTTTGCTGAGAATTTTTCCCTGCATTTCCAGTTGGTACTGCATGATACTCAAAATTACCAAAAATTAAAAAAAAAAGAAATGGAAAATATAGAGTTGATGAAATATGGAATGGATGATTCTAAAGAATGGATAATTCTAAAGAATAACACAGATAAATCACCAGGCTCTTAATTGACATTAAATTTACCCTGGAGCTTTAAGAATAAAGAAAAATTATAATTTTTTCCTTAAGATTACTTTTACACAATTCAAAGCCTTAGCTCTGTTATGGTATCACAAGAGAAACACAAATTCCATTGTAATATGTCAGTAGAAAGGTAAGCCTCAGAGCTTCTAACTGGTGTCAGAGAGCAGAAAACCTTTATGGGTGCTTATAACTGCAGTAGAAGACTATTGCTGATCTTGGATATTACAGAACACACAGTGAATGTTTCCTTTCGCAGCATCTAGTAAATTGCTTGTATGTGTATTTCTGCATATATTATTTTGATGATATTGAATAAGAAATGCTTGTTTCAGGAAAAAAAGAGTTATAAATACATAGACACACCTGTGAGAAAATCCCAAGAGTTTGGTGGTTGTGGGACATCATAGCTTTATAGTTTCTCTCACAGCCAAACAAACTGCACTGTGACGTACCTGTTTTCAGTTCTCTTTGGAGGCTACAGAGCCAAACACTGACATCCACATTTCCTTTTCCTCAGAAGGGGTGGCAACCTGTTGGCTTTAAGCCAGGTAAGGACTCCTTAAGCCCTATTCAACAGCTGGCTGGCTGCCCTGGGCCAGAGATTAAATACTGAAATACTTGACTGGGGGCGCGACTACTACACAGCCCTTATATTCTCAGCCTTGGCTTTTCACTGTGTTTGTTTCTGAAGATGGGACTGAATTCTTCAACTGTAGGAAGTCACAGCAAGCTTTGCCTTTGGCCTTATTTGGGACCAAAGCAGTATCCTGTATGATTATACTGTGAGCTCCATCTCCCTTTAACTTAAACACGTGAACACATTTTTGCAACATTACAGGAGGTACTGTAATCTTGAATCAGATGCTAGTTGTAGATAAGCAGGGAATGGCATACTCTGTGCTGATTCTAAAACAAACCAGTGATATCTTTGTGAGCTATTAAGAACACCTTGGTCTTTTTCACCAGCCAAGAGCAGTGCAAGGGATTCTTTGCTGCTAGACTGAAAAACTGTCAGCCATTTGTTTCCCAGAGCCAATACTACCTGCAGTTCTAATATAACAGTGTTTGCAATACACAAGCAGAGGAAATGGGAAATCTGGAACTTCTCCAAACATTTCTAATGTGTGTTCATTTTATTCTCTGAGAGCCATCAAATAGAGAGGGTTTTGTTTTTCACTCTTATTCCCAACTTGCTTTGTTTTTCTTAAATCTAAAAAGTGTCACTACCTCTTCATTCTGTTCAAAGCCAGTGACAGCTTTCAATGCATTATTTTAATTAGGCTTCCAAATTTGTTCTTAAGCTGTCCAGGTCACAAGGAAAATTAAAAACAAACACTGGTAATGTATTTCTGCATTACTTCTACAGACAGCTATATTTGACTTGCATCTAGAAGCAAAGCCAGCAGGATGCACATGACTGGAAAGGGCATCAGTGGAGTTTGACATTGTTTAAGCTTCTGAAAGCCCCACTCTGAACTCAGCAATGCCTCTGTTACTTTGGGACTTGCACGAGAGGTACAGGCTTAGGAACTCCCAAACAACACATGGGCATTCAAACTGAAAACTCACCACTAAACTGCATGAAATATTTATGCAATGATAACAGGTGTGTTTTCAATAAACATACTTGATTCCTCATTCCTATATGCTCCTGGACACCATACATTAGTGATGTCTTATCTAAAAATTTCATAAGTATCAATAATTTTATCCTCATTCCTAAATTTGCCCCAATACTCCCCCGCACACGTAAGTCAAGTTTTAAAGCAAGGGCCAAGATATAATTTCCCCTAAGTTTACGGTTATGTAGAAAAGATAATTTAATAATTATTACAGTATCCTGCACCTTCCAGGAAGTCAAAGATTTTTCAGATCTAGATTTTTTGTTGCACATTTTTCAGCACTTATGAGGCAAACCAAAAAGCCTTCCTCATTTTTTGCCATCTCATAGCAAAAACATGACCAAAAAAAGCAAGATACATCATGATTCAATGGATATATCATTCAGAGTTAAACTCACATGTCCAGACTTTACTAGTGATTAATTTGTAGCAATCCATCCTGATGTTCTAATTTTAGCTCAGCATCAGCAGCTCAGGGACTGAGAAGAGACAGCCAAAATTACAAACACACACACACTTTGATGCCTCCCTGAATTTTCTGTGGAAGTAAAGTTCAATGTTTCCAAATTTGATGACTTCTGAAAGTATTTAAAAAGTGCTTAATCAAAAAAAAAAATACCATTTACTAGAGCATAGATAGAAGAGAATCTGGGAAGGCAGCATCCTATCATTCACAGGAGCAAACCAAGTAAGTTTGTGGACCCAAATTATTTCAGACTTTCAGGTGTTTGATGGCTTGTGAATTTCATCCTAATTCTGGGCTTTAAGAAACCCACATATAAATACCTTTCTGCTAACTTCAACATTCTTGCAGGGTCTTGTGCTGTAATTTACTACTGTTCACACTGAAGCCAAATTGCTTCCACTTAAAAAGCAAGTTTGCTAAGGCATATACCATTTTGGGTACATTTTTTGCTTCAGTACTTTGCTCTCTATTTATGCACACTGAAGTTTTTTTACACAAGGGTGACTATCAATGCCTTTAATTCCAGTGGTGTTACAGGCAGAGAAATGAGATTCTTCCTCCTGTTCCTTTAGTGTGGTGGGTTTAAGTGCAGAGACCTTGTGCCATCTGTTGCACATTTTCTGTGGACCAATTAACAGAGGAGTTCAATGTACAGAGCTGTCAGTCGGGATCTTTTACAGAATCATAAAGGTTGGAAAAGACCTCTAAGGTAATCGAGTCCAAACATTACTTTCCACAAGTGTTACAACAAACTTCTGAAAATTACTATCCAAACTAAGCTACTGTAGAGCCAAACACTGCATGAAGTCCTGAAAATGCTAGCAGAGCAGCAGACTCTGAGTCAGACATAAACTTGGGTTTCTGGGGTAAGACTGAAGGGCAATTACTTGCCTTTTATTCTCTCTCCATTTCTCAGATGTTATTGACCTAAATACAGAAGAGTCTGAACACACAACTGTATTTACTGGAAAATACATCCCCAATTTATTTATTTTTCTTTCTTTTAAGTTTACGATCAGTCTGAACCAACAAAGAAGTTGTACTACATTTGTTAATAATTTTAAATTAATTTTGTTATTCAAGTTACCATGATAACTTGGTATATAACCAGAAAAAAACCTATTTCTTTAGAAGACACATGATTTTTTTTCATGTTTTCAAGCCTGAAAAGTAAGTGGTGAAGGTTTACATTTCCAGGTTATATACAGATACAGCCGGTACGGTCTTTTCTGTGATATTGACTGTGAAACACTAACCACAAGATTTAATTAACTAAAAAAAAAAAAAAAAATTCAAAACTTATTCAGCCTCATAATTCTATTACAACAAAGCATTCCTGCACTGACTTATCATTTGTCTGCATGATTTTTCATTTCCTACAGTGGTATTTCCTTTTGTGATGAAATAATATTGCTCTTGCTTTCCCACTGTAACCTAGAGACCCATTTTACATATAACCCATTGGAACGATTCTGGTCTTTATGTTCCCTTGTTAGTGAATATTCAGGATCACCAAGTTCTCCCAAATAATTCTCTGCATTTCTGTAATATTAACTACAAAGAAGTCTTTGTGAAGAAGTAAGACACATCTTTTTTATCATAGAATCATAGAATATCCTGAGTTGGAAGGGACCCACAAGGATCATTGAAGTCCAACTCCTGGTACAGCACAGGGCCACCCTAATAATCACACCATGCACCTTTTTTATTTCTTGTGAATAATTAATTTATCAAAGAAAAATAAAGGAAGTATTCTACTAGTCACAAAGTTTGGCAAATACTTTTGACTAAAACCTTGCAAAAGTGCCAAAAATATTTAAAAGTTCCATTTAAAATACTTAAAAATTAGAGAACAAAGTAAAGTAGGACTAAAATGGAATTAAGAAACATTAAAAAACAAAGACAGACCCTGTACCATGGGAATTACTAATATAAGGATATATCCCGAGGAAATGTCTATAAAAAGAAGCAGTAGTCAGTGTTACTTACATACAATTGTCAAGTATAAAATAGATATTGTGGTTAAATATCATAATTTTTTTTTAAAATTGTGATTTTTTTAAAAAGGTAATAGTTTATATCTTAAAATTCAGCTGTTAAGAAATATATAGTGAATTTTGGTTTGCTGTAATATAGAGGTATTTATTCATATTGTAAAAATATTTTTTATTTTTTATTATTTTAGTTTGAGATAACAGAAAACAGGAAGCATCACTGTAGATGAAGGAGTTACAGGATATTCATGTGTTATTAAACAAAGATTCATAAGAAATAACACAGATTTGGAAATTCAGAGAAGGCAGTTGGAATATAAGGTTAATAATTTTTAACTTTAGTGCTATCAGGAAGAAAAATCTCATTTTCATAAACCTACATGTAGTCTTTCAGTTTTGACATCTCATTCATCTTTTAATCTTCCTAATCTTGTGGAAACAAAGAGAAAAAAAGACAGTATAATACCAGGAATAGAAAGAGAACATTTTGAGCAGCAGGGGGGTTGAGTCATACCTTTTCACTAGATTCAGTTGCAATCAGAGTACCTTAAATGAAGATTAGCCTTTAGCAGCCAACACACCATCTGTTCCTGGCATACTCAGGGTCTGATGGCCTGATCACGTACTTTGATGTGTATTAACTTACAAGGACCATTAAGAGTTTCACATCTGCAGTAAGAAGTGTCTTATAGACATTACTCTTGTCCTTTTTACTTTCATGTTAGGTGGCATACCAATGAAAAGGATGAAATGAAAAAGGTATCTTTTAGGGCAGAAAACTACTGGGAAATAGTTGCATATATTACTCTTCTCAGCAGGCAGCAAAATCATTAAGCCTTCATGGAGCTCTCTGCTGCTGGAAAGAAATTGGTGCAGAGAAATCTGTTGGCATTTTAACTCAATTCTTAGCATAAGTGATAGTAGCCAAAAGATTTGCCTGTGCCCTTGTTTCCCTCCAAGACAGCAAGTCCTTCTGGGGGGACAGGATGAAACTGCTACGGATTGTTTACAAGTACAGTAGAACAGGGCAAGGCTGCCTAAAGAACCAGCAAACTAGGCTAAAACTTGGTCTTATAATGCTGTATGTTGTTGAGGATGTTCGCTCAACAAGAGGAAGAAGGCAACAGTACCTGGGAATAAGAGGAAAGAGAATTACCTCACCACCTGTAAGCAGCCAGTTACCATTCTGACAGCATAGCAAGATCATTAAACACAGGACCTACAGCTGCCCCTGGAAGATGCTGAGAAAGGCACAACAGAGCTTCTCTTTGTAGCAGCTACACAAAAGGGCCAGCAAAGTTTAATACCAAAAGCTCCGATAGACTCTCCCACAGCACCATTATCTGCAGGCTGGTTTGGAGGCTCAGCTTGATGGAATGCATAGAGCAAGAACCTCAAACAAGAAGGAAGTTTGACTGCAGACAAGCTAGACTCTAGAGATCGTCTACCTTTTTCTACAGTAGTGGGAGATAATAGCAGCAGGAATAAAGTTAAGGAACTGAATTATTTTAAGTTCACTAAGTTCCACTTCCTGGGGCTCACTAGGAGGACAAATGTCAGCAGCAATATTTTAAAAGAGGTGGCAGATACAGTAAGAGCGTCAGATTACATAGAAGGAGTTAATGTTTACTTAGAAGCAGAAAGTTTCTGTCCTTCACACCAAATTAAGTCAATGAGATCGAAAATTAACATCAATTCATTTGCCTTATTTTAAACAAACAAATAAATCGTCACTGACCTGTGAAACACAAAGTACAACAGGGAAAGGTCTGATTTAAACACTGTCATACAATTAAAAATGAATACATAAGTTTTCCATAGGAGATCACAGGAAATCTGCTATACTGTCTTTGCAATGTGTTTGGCTATATGAACAGGGACTTAATTGTTACCAATTATTTTCACATGCTGCTTTGCCTCTAATTTTTATTAAAGGCGAAGGGTGCACTGTTTGAATAGCTAAGCTTGAAGCATTTTTCAGGGGAAAGCACTATCTATGACATTTGAAGTCTGCAGACAATGTGTTTTCTGTAGGTGCTTCACATAGGAATCTACAGGTAAACAATAAAGGTACTTATCCAATCCTAAGGCCCAAGCATTCAGGCCAAGAAGCAAGTTCTGTTTTCAAACCTTACTCATAAATGTCCTGAGCTGCAACATACTCATATCCTAGAGCTGTTGTTGACTCAAAATCAACTTCTTCCAAGTAGCTGGCTCTGTGCAATATCAAAGCAGAGGTTCTAAGAGCCTCAAGAATAAATAAGCTAGCACTTTCACTGCTGTGAAAGTTTGAGTGCTTTGTGCCAGTTTCCAGAATTCTATGCTGTATTGACAAGCCTGGTTAATATGACCCTTCTGTCCATGTCACTTAGTAGAGTAGCATTATTTTAACGGGGGGGGGGGGGAGGAGGGGGAGAAAGGAAAAGGTAGGTATTTTCTGAATGGTCCTTTTTAATTTTGATCTCTATTACAATTTTTTTTCTCCATCAAAAGTAGAATCACTATAATCAGCCATGAAAATCCTACTTTGAGAAATCCCATTTCCTCTAACTTTATTTCACATCCTGCACAGTGACTTGAGGACACTTTCTATGTAAATACAGAAATGCTAACAACGTAAGGACTTTGTCCCATTGTTTCCAGACAGGATTTTAACACATCCCCCTGCAGCTAAGCAAATCAATTGAGGAAAAATGTAGTGCAGACCCATAGATCTCCCAAGGTTGTGGAAAGCCTCCCATGGTGTTGCAGCTGATTTTGGAGTTGATTTATAGGCTGTCACCACATCAGTGGTCAGAAGCTGACACAAAATGTCTTCTGCAAGCTTTGATTCCTTGTTCAGTATAATGTCTTCTTCATTTGTATTCTATTGAACCAAACAACCCAGGATTTCCTCTCCCTTTGTTGGGTAGCTTCCTGTCCCTGCAGCTGCCTTCTGTGATGTCAAAACACGTGAGTTAAGTGTTGCCTGAGGATTATGTTGCCCAAGTTCCCCAAAATAAATCAGATTTGAGCATCTAATCCTTTTAACATCTCTGAATATGTGTGTTTAAACAGCAAAACCTTCACCAGACAACTTCTTGACACGTAAAGATTCTGCGTGCCTTGCCTTGAATCTTACATGTTGCAATGTACCAAAAGTTTCCTGTTATATTTTCTTCTTTACCATAGCAGAAAAACACATTTACTGCATCAAAGTCTTATATGAGCAGGTCTCACTGTAGATATATAATTGCATGTTAGCCTCGCCTTCCCGTTTGAACTAAATCGATTCTTCTGGTGGCAGCATCTGTACTCTGTATTTGAATAAAGCATCAGTTGTATTAAATGTGCTGGAATTGGCAGATGGTTGGTCAGTCATTCAGTTTGATATTAATTGCTTCTTTGAGATCTCTTCCAGAGAACTGAGGACAAAATGCATAGTGTCTTATTACATTAAGAAAAAAAAAATCACATCTGAAATTCTTTGACAAAAGATTCATCTGCCTGGCAGATAATGCACTTTCTCCTTAGGAGTCAAAAAATGACTAAAAATTTTCATGATTTAAAGATTATCTCATTTCCTTCCAGTGAGTAAAAAAAAAAAAAAAAACAACAAAAAACCCAGACATTTTGTTTGGAAGGAAAAGTAAAATTTTTATTAATATTTGAACACACTTGTAACTGATTAACCAAGGGGGTTCTTTTGTAGAAAGAAATTAATGTAATTTGTTCATTATTATTAATTTTTAAATTCCTCACCACTCATTTATTAGCATGCTCAGCTGTGTTCATATGTGTCTTGTAGTGGCTCATGTTGAAGACAATAGTAGCAAGTAGGTGCAGGATCAGATAAAATCAAGACTATTTAGCAGTTGGTTTTAAAGGCTGAAGATGTAGAAGATGAACTAAACATCGAGGGCGAGGGCTGTGGGGCTGCTCTTCATGTATTACGGTTGGTCTACTGCTAGAGCCAAATAATGTTCTGCAGGTATAGAAAGCACTCCCATGAACTCTCCAACATACTCGTAATTATATTCATACTTCACATCAAAGCAATTATTCCCTCAGTATATTAAATATATCTGGCACCTAAAAATTATTATGTATGATTTAATCTCAAATTCATTACTTCACAGATATGCAAAATGTATGTCGCATCATTTATTCATTGGCCATTAGAAATACATAAAATAGCTGTAAGCTTTTAAAAAATGTGGCCCCCTTTCTTCTTATAGTTATATATTGCTATTTCCATCATAGCAATTACAGCAGGTGCCGAATGGCACCTCTTTCTTTTTGATAAATTGTATCTTATGCAGTATTTAAGCCAGTACTGTGTCTGCTTGCCCTAAATATTTTTAAAGAAGTGATAATCAGTTAAAACTGGAGTCAGTCTGCTTCTGCCACTGCAACGCTGTACTAGCTAAGTGAGCAAAATGACTTCTTTCAAAGATAAGTCTCTCTCACATCAATGGACACAAAATTCCTTTACCATTTCTATGTTCTCACCTTTGCACTTTTTCCTGAATCCTCTCCTCAGTAATATTTACCTTTTCCATAAGCACATTGGACGCTCTAATTCTGTCCCCTCCTATCTTGCTTTTGACACCACAGTGGGTAACACCTGGACCTCAAGCTCAAACACTGCAAATCATGAGTGTTTTAACACCTGCAACCTATTTACAAGCAACTTGGAGGTGCATCAGTTACACACCTGGTGTTTCTAATTTTAGTCTAATCCTCCACTGAGTCTGGGGGCTCAACCCTGAGCTAGCAAGCATCACATTAGCTCCATTAATTTTCAATGGGCAGTATAAATCTACACCAGATATGTCTTTGGCTTCAGCATTTCACAACATCTCTTGGCACCTCACATGTTTCATATGGAAAGATGAATAAACTTGGGACCAAATTTTTTTAGAGAAAGGGATTTTTCCTCTAAGCTGAGCTTTCTGAGGTAAACAGTAAAAATAGCTTAGTTGTATACCGCTGCATTTTGCTCTCCACAACTGCAAAAATATGCATTAACCAGAAATTATTGATGTTGGTTTAGGCAATTCATATAATATTTTACGACAGTAAGATATTAAGTCCACATGGAAGAATCACCAGAACAGGACTGACAGCAACTTGGATACTGCGGGCTCACCATTCATTGGCTCACACAGCTGATTTTGGAGACGGGCCAGCTGTGTTCAGAGCAGGGGAGGCCTCTTGGACCCTGTCTGAATGCTGTGACCTTGGGCTACCTCTGCCCTGCTGGATATCACCCTCATTGGTTGTCTTTCTCCTCATCTGCTCACCACCAACTGAATTCTGCTCACAGTTGTTTTATCAGAGGAAAGCAGCTAAAAAACCCCCTCAAATCCTCCTCAAATTACGCTCTTCAAAGCATCAAAACGAAGGCAGCAACATCAGCCATCCTTTCAGATGGCTTTTAAAAGTTTGCTGGGTTCAGCCATCATTACTATGCCTGTAAACAGAGTGTACAAGCTGGCAAACGTGTGCTGATGGCATCTGCAAAGGTAGTTTTGCCAATCTTTATGTAGTAGCTCTCTAAGAGGTGGTGTACTTTTCCTATTAAGGTCTACAAATAACAGACTCATTCCTGTTTTGCTTTCGAAAACAGCTTCAGTGTGTGTCTCTTCTGCTACCTAAGTGTGCTGGCTCAAATAACAAGCCAGGTGCCAAGAGCAAAGGAGCTCCTCAATGGGAAACTTTATTACAATGGTCATGAAGGTATTCCCAGTTACATACAAGTAATGGGGGCACACCAAAGTGATGCTCAACAGTGCTGTTCAGACACCAAGCAACCATACCATGTTTTTCAGAGAAGGAAAAACAAGGTGTGACCTAAGATGCTGCAAAAATTTAGGTAATTTGGTGAGTTTCTCATGGAGGAGTTTACTAGCCTGGGCTTAGTGCTGGGCTGTTATAGCTCTACTGCTTCCTTTTCTGAAGCTAGTGCCTTCTCAAAGCTATGTGTTATGTGTACAGAGCAAGTCATCCAGAGCAGCCACGTATCTCTAACATGGCACTTGGTCCCGTGGAATAGAAGCCCAGAGATGACAGTCACTCAAGGGCGAGTAGTAGGACAAAATCCTGACCGATGTTATTAAAAAAGAAGAAATTATCATGTCAGCTAACCTGTTAACTGTGCACACAAGATGGCAAATGCAAAACTATGGAAGAGTTAAGAGGAAGAATCCTTTACTTTCATAAGCTTACCTGTCCCATTCTTTTACAAAAATCAATCCAACAAATGCACAAAAACTTATTGTCAGAGAGAAGATCTGCAAGAAATATTCCTAAACCAGAAGAAGTCATGTTTGGCCACAGCAGTAAAGAGGTGGTTGACACACTCAGCAGAATTTCTGAGCTTATGAATAAAGATGACAACTGAGTGAGAACAGAGCCAAAACTCAGAGTAAAAACTACATAGCAATATTCACACCTCTAATGAAGCCAGGGAATTTCTGGCTCTGCATCTTTTGTGCTTTAAATATGACATTTTTGGCATTTTGCCTCTTTGTGTGTGTGTGTTTTAATAGTGTGAAGAGATTCTACCTTTAAGGAATGTCTTATTTTGCTGCTTTTTTTTCTCTCCAATGAAATACTCTGCTAAGAATCTCTGAGGCCAGGGCCACATAAGTGTCAGAGAATTGAGCTCACAGATAAGCAAAAATACAATTAAACCAGAGTGAATTTCTGCTCTCTGGACAGAGTCCTGCCACTCACACAGGTTATCCTTTTTATTATATAGGTCTCCAGTTTTGGGCATGCTGACACTCCCCTATATTTGTTTATTGAACTAAGGCATAAGTGAATTCCAAGCCACTTCTTACCAACCCTATAAATTTGTTTGATAGGAAAACATTAAAATAATGAGAAAAATTACTCCATCAATTCCTGCTGCCTTACAAAATGTCTTGGCAGCCTAATTTTATTTTCTTTAGACCATCTTGCAACAAGTTTGCTGGAAACACTGTGCTTGGACAGATTTACTGTTCAAGTTTCTTTCCTTTAGTTTGCGATCTGTTGTGGTTTGGATTTTGTGGGTTTTTTGCTTGAGTGTTTTTCGTGTTTGCCTCCCTCCCACCCAACACTTTTAGCAGTTAATTGAGATGGATAGAAAAAAGTTACACAGAAGTGTTTGTATATGGACCCAAGTGGCATTGCTCAGGGGCTCTGCCCTGGGTCTGGAGCAGACAGAATCAGCCTCATCAGGTTTGCAATGACCTGATAGGGATGGATATGGGAGGGGAGATGCAGCTGATATACTCAAGGGCAGGTCCGCCACTCAGAAGGAGCTAGACAGGAGAAATGAGCTCACAAAAAACCTCATGAAATTCACTCAGGATAAATGCTCTGCCCTGTGTCTGGGGCAGACTGACATCCAACAGGAAACAGTTTGAGATTGTCTGGCTGGGGAGCGGCTCTGGGGCACAGCTGGGTGAACCTGAGCCAGCAGGACCCTGGCAGGAATGGAGGCTGAGAGCGTCCTGGGCTGCATCAGCAGAAGCACAGCCAGCAGATGGGGGGAAGCAGTTATTCCCTTTTGCTAGGCATTTGCCTGACTATATCTGAAATAGTGGGTTCCCCTTGGGGCTGCCAAGTACATGAATGTTGTTAACAAAGTGCAATGGGTTCAGCAGAGAGTGCCTGAGGAAACTGAGACTAGAGGACTTGGCTTGTGAGGAGAGGCTGAGGGAGTGGGGCTGGTACAGCCTGGAGATGGGATGGCTTTAGGGACTTCCTGTGTCCAGTACCTACAGAGGCTATTGAGAACAGTCAGGCTCTTTGCTGAGGTGCATAGTTGCAGAATAAGAGACAGCAATCATAAATCAGAGTGAGGTGATTTTTCTTGGATATAAGAAGAACAAATTTTCTATGGGGATAATTAAGCAGTAGCCAAGGGGCGTGTCTGGTAGGACAAAGCCCTGAGCAACCTGTCAACACAGGTCTCTTGGTGGATGCAATGTATTTTCTTCCTCTACCACTACTTCTTGTCCTACTGCATCATCTGCAGCACATTAATTCCTTTGGAGGGGATGAAATATGTTTCCTTAAAACAATATGTAAGTAGCAAGAAGAAAAGGAGAAGCAAGCTGCTTGAGAATGACTAAAAACCATGCCAGAGTGCTGAGGTAGCAGCAAACAACTGCTATATGCCAGTACAGTTAACAATTGAAATATTGCATACTCTGTGATGAACTAACATCAACTTTGATGTGTGTTGGGCATTCCATCTTTAAAAACAAATTTTCATGAGGGAATGTGCTTGCCCACTCTATATGCACCAGTGCTGATGATTTTGCTCATTTCCTTCAAAAGACTTTCTTTGTAGACAATCCTCACATTGACAAGTGAAGTGGAATGTGACCCACATCATTTTGTTCAATACTGACATCTAAACCATTGGTGTGGAGTGGTTTGTAATAATTTCTGGTTTAGGAAGAGATCATGAAGTTACAGATATACATCCTATATCTGTAACCTCCCTATCACCACATATCACTAGAGACTGTTACCCAGACACCTTCTGGATCATCTAAGGAGATTGAGGGTTAAAAGAAAAAGGGGCACAGAAAGCATTTAGAAACTCCTGAACTTATACAGTGGTCAAAATGAAAATGTAGAGATCCCCATGTCACTGAAGAAGCTTTCACACCATTGGTTTAATGTTCTTTTTCTTCTGCAATCCACATCTGGAAAATGCCAGTATATGTATGCTTGATATTCTAAAAAATACTGGTGTACTAAACTGTCCCATAACAGTCCATTTCATCCACAGATTTTTCAGGTACTTTCCCTGTGGAGATTTAAGGCTGAAATGCTGGATTTCCTCTGCCAGCTTGTGAGGACTTTCTCCTTAAGCTGAGGACAGCTTTGAGATTTCCCACCTTGCAGAGCAGTGGATGTAAGCTCCTGGCTTGCAAGTGGGATGTCTAGTGCCCATAGTGTACGTGCTGGATGCAGAGCTGACATTACAGCACACAGTGCCGAAGAGAATTTCCTGACTGAGTCAGACAGAACTCTCCCTGGGGCTTTTCCAGCACTACAACTCCTCGCAAAGCTCAGACCTCAAAGTCACAGACGGGCCCTATCAGATGCTGTTCTTATCACTGGTGTAGGCTGGGAGATACAGCAGCAATATGCAAATGGAAAATCCTTGTGGTAGCTACCAATACTTTCCAGACTAAAGCTTGAACCGCTAACATTCAAAACATAAAGGAGCAATTTCAGTCTCTGAGTGGGTCAGTTAACTTCTAGGGAATTATATTGATGTACCCAGAGATAAGTTTTCCTCTAACCCTGAAAGCAGTTAACATAAACAGCCATACAGAAACTGTGTAGGTCATTGATTTTGTAGCTTATTTTGCATGTAAACTAACTTCACCTACTGGATTTAATGACTGTTGATTCAATTTTATGGACTGTGATTTCTTCAGTGGCCCCGAATCCCATAAAAATCTCATAAGGAAAGAGTTCTGTGATTACAGGTGGTAACAATTAGCTCTATCTTCATTCTCCACCTGTTTTTCCTTTTGTTAGGATCATGTACTTTATTGCGGTTTTATCAGAAAGGTGAAACACAATTTGATAGTTATGATTTAAAGAACAAAAGCTTGGGGGTTTGGATGTAGTAACCAGGACTGCCTGTAAAAGCAGAGGGTTGTGTAAATTTATTTAATATATTCACTAAGGTTGAGCATTCTACTTCTCAGAGTTACTTTAACTAGCTTGGAAAATTCAAGCCTTCCTTTCCTAATAGGAATTTAATTTGTTTTTTGGTCTAAACCCTACATAATAAATGGTATGGGCTGTTGACAGCTCTTAGCTACCAGTCTGCACTCTCCATACTCTCAGATAGCAAAATATATTTTTCTCAGTTATGTTGAAGGTAAACAACATTCTGAAACACTTGTATTTTTCGAAGTGTTGATTGTAAGGAAGAGAACAAGTAAAGGCAAGAAGAAGGATCTGAGTATTTTTTCTCAGACAAGAACAAAGCCTGTCTATTTTTTCTTCCAACTGAAAGAGACCTGTACATAATAAGGCATAGATGCTCAACTATGAAGTTTGCAAGGCTAAGGAATAGAAGGAATATGGTGTGGAAGGTAGACCTTGAACAACCTTATGGTATAGTATACTTCAAGTAAGCAAACACTTCTGAAAGAAACCAAACAATCTATGTATGATATAAAACTCCCTTTGCAATGTGTCTAGAATGCTTATGCTAAATGTAAATTAATAAAATATTGATAGTAAAATATCGAGTGCACAACCACTGAAATGAGCCCTGCCTCCACTTCATAAAAGCAATGATGATGTCTGAGAAAGTGAAAACGTTTTTCTTCTCCGAGTTTCCAATGTTCTACCGTCTGCTGCAAACAAGGCAGAGAAATATAGCTCTACAGGATGCTGCTTGCAGGTTGAAGAACCCACAAAACCTTTGGGGTATCTTATGCCTGAAAGTATTGCTGGAGACACAGCACTTGATCCTGCCTCTATGCTGCACTACTTATCAGACATTGCAAAAAACTTAACAGAGAAGTTTAATTTCAATGGTGGCCTAGTAATTAAGAAGAATATTCTTCTCTTGCACAGAAAAGAAAACAAAACAACAGAGCTATGCATTCCTAAGGTTATTTTAAGATATATTTGTTTCTGTCTGTCACTGACTCTTGTAAGGCAACAGAACCTGTGATTTTGGACTATCTTGGTACTGCAGCCTCTTGTGTCAGTCACTTTGCTAGTGAGTGGAGATGGCTTCTCACATACTGTGGTGATCAGCATACAGCACAGAACCTTCTTATCCTCAGCCATGTTCTCCTAATACCTATGCCCAAGCACTGGTAGAATCAACAAAGCATTTCAAATGGGTAACAGCAAGAAAGATCCAGGCTGTAAGTACCATTCACAGTAAGTCATAGTTAGAGGTTTCAAACTATAGAAGAAAAAGCCATTTTAATATACTGTTCCTTTCCTCTGGAACTAGGTTATACTGTTCTTGCTTTTGTTGGAGCTAAAGAAAGAATAGGTACTATTTCCTCTCTAGCTGTGAAGTAGTTGCAATAAATAATATCTCTGTTGAAAGACACTTTATAACAATTTTAAGCTTTCTCCACACCCAAAAAGTCAAAAAGTTCTAGCCTGTCCTTCTTTTCCTGAAACTCTGCATTCCACAAGTTTTGCATGTACATTACATTGCTGATGGAGATCACACCTACCTTTTCTGTGATCCATCCATTTCACTTCTCTGCAGGCTGGCACATGTGCCCAACCACATAAACATAAAGAGATAAATATTTTATATATACATAAACATATATAAATGGATAAACAAAAATATATAAATAGACCTATCTCCAGGTAGCATAAAAGTGATTTATGTAGCCTATTTATTTCCTCCTTACAGTTTGCTAAAAACCAGGGTAGATTATAAAAAAATGGATGAAGTAGGTTTGAGTTTTCCTTTGAATACAAATGAAAGTTATTATTTGCACAGCACTGGTTCTTCAATTCTGTTAAAAAGCTGAGTCACCTGATTAAGGGCAAAAATCTGGTAAGGAAGATTAATTTGTTGTCAATGAACCCCCCTTCCCTACTTAGTGGGAGCTATGCTCATTACAGATGGAGTGCTTGACTGTACAATCATTACCACTGACATCAGTGCAACTACTTAGAAATTCGTGGGCTGAAGACTGACTGAAGAACTGGACTGGTATTTATTCCCATCCTCAGGTAGGGCCTGATTCTGCTTTACAGAAGCAGCATGACTTTTCTGATTGAATGGAGGAAGAGTGGGATGGAGCTCCAAATTGACAGTGTGATTTATAACAGTATCAAAATGATGCTCCAGTCTGTTTCATTCAAATGGATCCTGAAATTTTAGCTATGGCGTTGCAGCACCTCCCTTCATTTCTGTCCTAGTACAGATTTCCTGGTGATTTTGCAGCTGAAGAAATAAGTAGAAACTAAAGGTCACCAGGTCTTTGGCTGGTACACACCATTGCAGCTCCACTGAAGGGAAATGGAGTTTCAGGAATTCACACTGGCAGAAGTTCTGCTGCTGAACTATTGGAAGGAAAGGCAGGGCCCACACACCACATAGCAGCCTCTGAATCTTTCAGTTACCTTTTCTTTTGTACCCGGGGAATGTGCAGGTACTAAGAGGAAAGCAGAAGTGAAGGGAAGAACAGAAGCCAATAGCCCAAAGGATGAATGTACTGAAGGAAAAAAGAGCTATGAAAAACTGAATGGCAACTAATTAACAAATGGGGCAGTCGGAGTTGGAGGAAGCCCATCATATCTGGTCCCTCAGCAAAGTAAATAAGTTGAACAATGTGAAACAGGATGTAAAAAACAGCACATGGCAAATACCAATGAGGTAACTAAAGCCATTTAGAGCATTTCCCATCAAAATTCAAACACATGTCAAAATAGAGATGCAGCAACTCATTAAAGAGAACATGGTTGTTCTTCACAAATTTTGGCTCATGTCTACTGGAAATTACCAAACTGCTTTTTTAAACAAAAGAAACTTGAAAGGTCTGTAACTGTGAAACTCAGGCTGAAAAACACTCTGAAACCTGTTAGCTGAAGGGAAGGTGCATGTTTCACATTGCTGCAAACCTCACTCACTGAACTGTAGAACTGTTAGTTATTTTCTCACAGAGGCAAGTGTCACTTCTGTGGACGGACTCAGAAAAGTTCATTGCCGTCCACTCTTTGTTAGGATCTACAATAAGATCATCTGTTGAGGTTGCCCAGGATTATGGAGTGCCCTGCTTCCTTAGCTATCTTTGATATTTGCAAGCAGCTAGGCTGCTGGGAACCGTCCACAAATGTATTTGTGTGAGTGTGTACTTGTGTGTGTTTGTGTGTTTGCCAATATATTTGGCAGAGAAAGAATGCATCTGTCTCAAAGAAACTACAGGATATCTACTCTGACAGCATTCCAGTAATGACATTCAACTGAGGCAGACATGTCCATGGAACAATCATGCATTTGTCTGGTCTTTTGAATCAGAGATGCTAACTTGAATTGGAAAGGGCAAGGGTTTTTTAGAGCACTCATGAAGCAGTTGGGAGTAGGAGATCTAGAAGACTAAGTCTTTTTCTATCTTTTTCTTTGGAGCCTAAATATGCAAGAACGGAGCATACCCTGAGGGGGGCTTTGCTCTTGCCTAAGCCTCTGACCTCAAAAAGGAGAGCCCGGAGTCAGTTAAGTCTCCCTGACAACATCGAGGGGGGAAAACAGAATTGTCACTCCACATTATTAATTTGCTTGGATTACAATTTCATTCCCAAATGGAGAATTAATTGAATCAACAAACAGTGATAAAGAAGTGATCTATTGTCTACATATATGCATGTATATGTATGTTTTGTGTGTGTTTATACATACATCTATCTCCAAAGAACAGACAAACTCTGCTTGCCCTTGAGGGCAAGGCAGGCAGTATCGGGTGTGCCAGGGCAGGAAACAGCACTTATCTTATCCTGTGGCATTCTGGGGTCCTCTTCGAGCCAGGAAATGCCATCATGACCTGCAGCAGATAAGATAAAGAGCACTGAAGAGGACTGCAGTCTTTATGAGAAATCAGTTGTTCAAATAACTGCTTATATTCCTCGTATTCAGAGAAACCAATTCAGAGTACCAATTTGCCTGCTGGGTTCTTACATGCTGGAGACACTGCTGGCATTTTCTCACAGCTCTGTCAAGAACCCACATCTACTTTGTGTTGTGGAAAAAAGCACAACAGGAATGCTTGGTAACTTGAATACCCCACGATCAAAACAAGTCTCTCCATCTCTCGTGCAGTTTCACTACCTGGTAAAAAAAAGAGTTAAAGTGAAAGGAAATGGAGTATGACATCAGACCTGAGGCCAAGTCCTTAATTTGTTTTTTTGCTGAGACTGAGCTCAAGGAAGTCAACTGGATCCTTGCCTGAGTAAGTAATGAGCAGAAATTAAGGAAGGGCTTGAAGACTGGGTCTTTGATGATTAGGTCAATGCCTTCCGTGTAATCCCAAGTGCTCAAAAAAGTAGAGAGAAAAAAAAGAAAACTACCCCTTAGCACTTCCCATTGCCAGCTCAGGCAGGAGGACTTCAGTCCTCATAGAATCAGGATTCTACAACAGAACTGATAAAACCCCATGAAAATGAGAACATGACTGGGGGCTGGGCAGTTGCAGCTGGGTGGCTGAGAAAGTTAAAATAAAGCCATTTACAGTTTTGATATATTCTCCTCTTTTCAAAATCACTGTGCAAAAGGCTGCATGTATATGTCTCCTCTACAATGCTGAGCACAGCACAGGGTTCCAGATCACACTGGAGAAACATTCTCCAAAGCAATAGCTCAAGGATGTAATCCAGATGCCTGCATTACCTACCTCAGTAAATTCAATGCCTGGTTCAGAAAGTCCAAGACCGGGTTTGCAAAGCTGCCATTGAAACTATTGTACACCATGCAAACTGTGCAATTACAGTAAAACAAATGATGGCTTTTACATATGGGTATATAACCTGTAAAAAGCAGACTGGTTCTACCAACACATAATATCACGCCAGAAGTTCCCCTCAAAGAAGCCACCAAATAGAGAACGATAATGGAAAAAAGGTAACCAATCTGTGACCCTGCTTAGTCTCCACAGAACTGGGGACACTGCTTTTCTTGGGTCTGTATGTTATGGTCAAATTTTGTATTGAGTCATCGCTCAGACAGTCTTGTTGACTCCAATGGAATTGTACCAATCCAAACCAACCCCAGCTGTCCAACATCCCTCCCTTGATTTCTGACCCCTTCCAGTTCTGTTCTTCCTACCTCACAAAGCATGCCTTGAACTAATTCAATGGCAGGAGTACAAATGCAACGCTGCAGAACTGACCAGTTTTATGCAGTCACAGCCATAGCAGCCAGAGAGTCAGTAATCCTGGAATCATCTGATTAGACAGCATATAAAGACAAATTCCGTTGTTTTGCTGCCTGCAGCAGCAGTAGGGAAAGGAAAACTATTAGTAATCCCCTTCTGTGTTTCTCTCACTGTAAATAAGTGTTTTTAGTGGATTACCCAAGGATGTAGATTTTACATTATAAAACTTCTTTATTCCTGTATAAACTATGAGTGTAAATTAAGGTGTAAAAGGAAATGAATATATAATCAAGCATGCTCAGAGTGTAAAAGGGCTTGATTGAAGACTCGGATTGCAACATCAGTGAGCAGATTTATATTTATACTGTCAGGTTGATTTGAAACAAACAAGATCTTTCTAAATAAGAGAGAAACATCAGGAGATTAAATCAGCATTGTACCAATACAGAAACAGTTTTGTTTCACCCCATTTTCTTCTATGCACATCACTTGTTAGAATTTATGATATTCCATGTAGGAAAATACTGTTCAGCTACTTAGGATTAAGCTCATAAGGAACAGAAATTGCTGAGGTAAATGCTCAATGGTTTGTCTGGCTCCAGGACTAACCAGGCAGCTGGAGGGCATCCTTATCATAGATTGTGTCAGGAACTGTATGTGACTCTACGTAGTGTGAAGGGGAATCTCACACTCACACCCCCTGGTGCTGAGAGACACTGGTGTGCTGAGAGTGTCTGTTATGGAGCTATTCTCACCTTGAGAAAGATTGGAGTCAAGTGTTCTGGGATGCCTTTGCACACCCTTGGCTGACGCAGGTGAACAAGCTGACAGCCAAATGGGTCCAATCTGGGATCTCTGCCAGCAGGAGAAGGAGGAGACAGAAAAGAGTCTGTCTCTGGCAGCTGTAACTAAATATGTTGTTCCTACAGAGCTCATAAAGGGTGCCTGGTGTTACCACAGGGATCTTCTAACAGAAAGCAAGCCTTTAGCCTTATGATGTTTAAAACAAGTGCTATTTACTATGCAATGGTTTGCATTTGAAAGAGGCAGAGCCCTCTGCAGACATTAATGTTTTCCCCTGTTCCTCTCCTGAACATTTGACAACATCATATTTTTTCTCTCATATAAATTGCCCACCAATTCTTTTGTTCCACACTCTTAGGAGATGTCTTCATGAATAATTTTCTCAGTAACAGCTTGCTTCTACCACATGTGACAAATACATGTAGCTGGAAAAGGACATGCATCTGGAATATATGACCTCTCTTGTTTACTGTCTGATTGAACATGAGGTCTACATCATATGAGGCAGACAGAAAGGATTTGGGAAGAGCAAAACTCAGGCAAAAAAAGAATGACCATTTGGTTTCTTGCCCAGCAATGAGGTGATGGTGTTTATACACTTATTTTTGATGTACCCAGTCGTGGTTATCCAGCTTTCAAACCTGGGCCATGCTGTGGCTTGTTGCAGAAGCCAGTGTCTCTTTATGGGAAGCAGTGTGTGTATATGTGTGAGTGCATGTGCAGAGTAGGACTTGGCACTCAATGACATAATGCTCATGATTCATTCAAGAACCACACTCACTGTTAGTAGTGCATTTTGCCTTAGCACAAGTGCATTCAGCTGAGGACACATTTGAGGCTAGGTTAGAATAAGAAAAAGCACCTGGTGCAAATACTTTGGGTTTAAAAGTTCGAAAGTCACTTTCTGAGACTTCTTCCCCTCGCCTGTATGCAATTCTTTGGCAGATATACTTACTGTTTTTACCTACATATTCATAACCAAAGCAAGAAGAGCAGTCTGAAAGGCATACTAATAGAGAAAGCACAATGGTTATTTCTTACAGGAAAAGCAGTCTTAGGTAAAGGGAAGAGATAGATGTTTCCCTGCTCAAGCCAGAAACACAGATACAGACCTAAATATAACTGCAGATTCTGATACCAGATTCATTACAAGCTGGACATCTATTGTGTACAAGGGAAATTAATTCTGAAATTCTCTCCAAGAGACATCTCTGTAATATTCAGATTTCAAGGGCAAACAGAACAAAAGAGGTTTGAAACAGGATCTTCCACCTTCTGTCACATATCAAATTAGTTTTATTTAATTACAGGGTCTCAAGAGTTAAAATTACTGCCTATTAGGTGGAGCCTGGCAGCCTCATGCAAGGAAAGCAAACAATCGACAAGGTACAGTACAATAGTGTGCTAAGAACCCTTTAAAATAGTCTGCTATTATACCTCACAATTTTCTGAAGCTACCAGGTAAACCATTTTAGGGCTCCTCAGTCTGCCATGTCGTTGTGGCAGCTCTTTCCAACCACAGAACTGCATAGCCCAGAGCAGGCTGAAGCAGACCAGGGACAAGGGTCTGGCATAGCCTGTCTGCACCTACCTGGCATCTCAGAGATAAGTAAGATGTAGGCCACATTTGTAGGCCACAGTAGCTGAGCTGCCCACTTCCAAAATCCTTGAGTGGTACTGTGGGATCTCAAACAGGCCGTCAGAAATCAAAGTACCTAGGGAAAAGCTGCTGTAAGGTTGTAAGAGTTTAATTGGGAAGCGTGAAGCCACAGATTTTACCTCATGAGCATATGAAACTCTTACTCAGGAACACAGCACATAACAGTCTCAAGTTGCCTTAAGAAACCAATCAACCAACCAGACAGAAACAAATCCCAGTTTATGTTGAAAGAAGCAATTTTGTTTTAAAAAGCCTCCCTCAGCTATTTCACCCTTACTTTTGGTTTCAACTATTATCCAAATCTTAAAAGTTCTGCATCAGTCCCTTAATTTTGTGGAACCAAATTTCTGCTCTGCAGGGAAAAAGGAATGTTGATTCAATAAAAAAACAGAAACTCAGGGAAGAGCAAAAGTAGTTTATGTATTTCAAAAGGACATGCCCCTTTCAAAAAGAAAAAAAAAAGTATTCAGTTGGAAGTGTTCAACTGATAAAGAAATCCTATAATACTTTGACTTGGAAACATTCAAACTGTTGAAAAATAACATTGTGGAGCTGAAGAAATAAATCAAAGTTCATTGGCCAAACTCTGCTCCCAGAAAGGAACAGCTAAGATCAGAATTTCTCCCAATTGCTATTTGTTCTCCTATTTTATAATTGAATCTTGCAATCTTTCCTCAGACAAAATCATCCTCTGGGATTGCTGGCATTTTTTATGACTTCAAAACTTGGCATTCAGTGTTCTCAGGAGGAAAATCTTTAAGAGTTAAAAGTATACAGCTGAACTGCAAAGAAGAACCGGCCAGCAGTGGCACGACCTCATCCCCTAGCAACAGAAATCAATAACAACAAAGATAACATAATTACACCACAGAAAGGATCCAGAGGGCAGATTATGTCAAGTATTATGTTGTTAAGAAAGAATGACATGTGAAACAGGCAGCATGTTTTAAACATGGATGAAAATACAGAAAATGCAGAAGGTAGATAAAGAAAGGTGGAATACGAACACAGAATAAATTAGCCTGTGGACTCTAAAAAGGGAAAGAAAATTATTCCTGTTCCTGCTTTCACTGTTTTATTTATTCAGTACACAGAATTAGATTCCCAGGGGAGCAGAGAAATGCATTTGATTTCACAAGAAGCATTGTGGCACAGTGAAAATAGATGACCCTATGATGACAGCCTTGTTCGGGAGCTCTGGAGACCCAGTTCATTTCCTGTTTAGGTACAGATAGTCCATACTACTTAGACAAATCGTGGTCTTCCTGTTCCTCAGTCCCCCATCTGGAAAGAGTGCCAGTGGAAGTATAAGGATTCAGAACTGAGACAGTAGTCTTGGAACTACATGGAATTACCTACAACAGAAAGATTCTTGTCTGCATTGGTGTGGAATGTACATTTGTCTCTTGAACAGTGCACTTCTCTTTGGCTGTTCAGGTTGCCCACAGAAGAGGAGGGACATTGTGATGGGGCAGCCCTCCAATTCTCTGCATTATTCAAAGCTCCAGCCCCACCCACCTGTCAGCACAAAGGTTATTTGGAACTGTGTTCACTTGCACAGCTCTCTGCCAATGCTTTCATATAGCTTCGAAATTCTAACATGGGATAACTTCTATAGGACAATCTATTTGAGCAAAACTAACCAGTACCAATAAAAGCTTATATGTCTATTGCTTTGCATTAGGCAGTAATGTCCTGTTGCCAGATCATCTGAGCACCCTTCCAGAATTTCACCTATTTCTTCCCTGTACTGCTCAAGTTTCCTGGCATAAACCTTTTTGCCACTCTGTTACACACAGCAGTAAGATGTGGATTCTGTCACTCAACATTTTCCTGTGTATTATGTGATTAAAACATCAGCCAGGTCGTAGAGTTGTTTCATTAGTACTCTTCACCTTTACTTGTTCCTAGTACATTTTGTCTCCTCACCCACTGGCCACAGGAGAGGTGACTCAGCCACTGGAGAGATCCCACTGCAAGGCCCTGGACTCTCTGCCATGTGAATGTAGCCTTCTACTCAGTGTCCTAAGGAGGCTCTGACTAACACCACCCTGCCCTTTTTCAGCCATGTGCCAGATATTTACTGAAATTAAACTACTTAAACTGATAGAAAACCCAAACAAATTAGCAACAGCAAAAGGGACATTGGAGGTTGATATTGCTGTCTCATCATGATGTCTGCATACTGATACAAGGGTTAAGCTATAGCTGGGTGAACTCGATTTCCAAGCACTCAAGGAACTCAAAACCAGGATCAGTGTGAGATGCTTGTAGTAACAATTTTTTTGGGGGGTGGAGAAGGCATACACTGAGAACATGATTTTCACTTATTATTTTTCTGGCAGTTGTGAAAGAACCTTCTGAATGACCAATATATTCTCATGAACAGTCCTAGCAGTTCAGCCAATAGTAATGTAAAAGCCCTAATTAAAAAGACAGAGAGAGAGAGTGTGTATTAGGATGTATGTAAGGTGTAACTCACACTGTCTTACTTAAATATTCTGTATTGTATCCATTTCATTGCCATCCTCGTGGCTTGTGGTGTTGTCAGTATTTCTACTTCTACATTAAATTATAAATTGATGGGGTTCAAATGTCACATATAGGGGACTTATAATCAGAGACATACCCAAACACAGAGACTACACCTACAGCAGTCAGTAAAGCAGGGCCAGGAACAGTCGTGGACAGGGTGTCTTAGTCATCCACTCTACTATAATGTAGAAAACACATTATATATTATAATATAATGTATACTAACACATTATATTATAATGTTAAATCAACTTATAATGTTTCCAGGCACAGTTTTGGCCCAAGGCTGATAGGTCATTTTAAAAATGTCCTGGGCCTAGTTTAGAAGTTGGCACTGGCCAGGGAACATTCCCAACTGCAGTTTTGATGCAGACACTCTGATCTGGAGGATCAGAGAATTTAACTGTATGGACAGGCTCTTCCATGCCATTTGGCCTCAAAGCCAGTCCTGGGTGCATTTATTTGACTTGTATGGACATAATCTGTGATTCCTTGTGCCTTCTTACCATGTGAAACAAGCCCCCAAAGTGTTACTATTCTCAAAGTCTTCTTAATTCTTCTTATTTTGGACTAATTTTTAGAGACCATTGCCTTTTGCTCCCAACCTGTGCAGACTCCTGCATTTTTTGAACCTTTGCAGGCAAGAGCCACAACAGGGCCTGCTTTGCTGTGGTACCCATCCTTGTATCTCTTTTGTGAGTCAAAGTAGCTGATAACAGACCAATTATGGTCATTATTCCTGTTATAAGATGTAAAACTCAGCACAGATGGTATCTTATTCAATCTTAACATGATGCAAACAAAAGAATTATTTTAACACACTGTATAAAATCAGGGGACTTTCCACACTCTTTCCCAGGAGTGCTTGAAAGCTGATGATTTAGCTGATTTGGCACCTACTCTAGATCCACCAGCCAAACTAGACTATTTTTCCTTCAGAACAATATGTTTTGCAGATATTACTAAATCCTGTTTTTTCCCCAGCTTCATATGGAACTGTGTTAATCATAGCTCAGTGGATGGGAGAATCCATGAGGTGGATGCAGTTTCATAAGCCCTTCTCACAGCCTGCACAGTCTCCTCTAGTACCGGCTGTTTCAGTTCCCCCATTTGAGCTGCTTTCCCTTTGTGTCACCCAGCTCATCTTTTCTAAATCCTAAAGAGGTTTATCAAAGACTAATCAAGCCACTGATGGTGGTCTCCATATGATAACAATGAGGCAGGCTTTTCAAACAGGACACTCTGTAAGTTAATTTGAAGCAAGGTCATTACCTGCATCTATTAGAAGTTTTTGAGATGAGAAATGCTTTTGAAGGGTGAGGTTGAAAAAAATAAGACTGAGATGAGTTAATACTTTTCCCTTTTTTTCTGCAGGGACATGGAGATTACTTCTATAGTTTAATTTACTGGTGTGTATTCACACGAAGTCTGAAGATTTTCCACATGAAGTAAAAATGCTTTGAATTTTTTTTTGTGGAAAGTACTGTGTTTTAGAAAAAATCAAATGTTAGTGCAATTTAACACAGAACAGCACAGAAGTAAGAGGTAAGCAGGTAGAAAATACAGCCAGTTTAAATATTATGTAGATTCTCTCCCAGTAATAAAGAATTTACATAGAGAATCCAACAAGTGGGAGAATTTATGATTATTACCTGTTGTGTACAATATTAGCATATCCTAAGGATACTGAAGTTGTTTCATAGGTTGTTAAATGGTATATGACATCACAGAGAAAAAACTGTGATTTGAAGCTGTGGAGAAGAACAGAAATTCTTCACAATTTTATAATCCAAACTTACTCTATTTTAGCTGTTTTCCAATGACAATGACTCTGAGTATCTGAATGTCAGCTCCTAAAAGTAACTGATTTGATATCTTCATTTAGAACTCACGGTAAATGAAAGAAATTCATTAATTTTTGGTCAACTGTTTTGGAAGAACTGCTTTCTTTAGGCAAGTCATGTAGCTCACTGCGTCTAAAAAGCTCCTGGTTTAATTCAGAACCATTTAAAAATGAACCACTTAGCAATACTGAGTATATGTTTATATAAATGGGCAAATTATTAGCGTTGATCCAACCAATCACACATTTCAATAGCTACAGGAAATGGCACCAGCATGGATCAAATAACATACACAAATCATTACAGCTAAACTGAGTGTAAGTTATTGAAAAAATCCTCTCTAATTGGTGGAGACATTTGTCTACTTCCCCTTCTTCGGCTTTTTTCTGGTACATAAGAAGGCATGGTGCTGTTATTCTTGTTTCTGAATTTCAACGACAAGTTCAGGATCACATACTTTTACAAAGGAGTTTAGGAACTGATAATCTCTTTGGATACACACAACAATGTTTGTGTGATGATGTGTGAGGTACAAACTCGAGAGCTTTAAGAGGTATGGATGAAAAAATGCTAAAAAATGTTAACTGATTTGATGTACACTAGTGAAAGGATTTGTGTCTTGATCTGGTTAGAGAGGTGTTTGAGGAGAAAAAAACACTGTCAAAACCAGGGATTATATTAACATTCAAATATTTGTTGATTTTCCACTTGATGAAGTCCAATAAAATCTCAGGTTCCATGTTTTTCTGAGGGTTTCCCCCATTTTTTTTTTTAAATGGTGGAACCATATAAACAATAAAATATTACAAAACTAATAATATTATAAATTTATTCAAAAGTTTCTGAGGGCTGAAGGTGACACGCTGTTTCCTGAACATTGCCAAAAAATAAAAAAGGCAACAACCCCCTCCCCAAATAATCACCAAACACCCTTGCAATCTTTCAGCCAGTCTTACAGTTGCAAATGCTCAACCACATTCTTCTTGAATGTGGATGGACAATATTCCAGGAGAAAGTCACAAGGTGTTTGCTGACAAGAAGGGAGAAACTATAAAAGAAAAATCACAAAGAACTTAAAAGAAAAAGTACCTTTATCGTGGTGTGGAAGATGAGAATTGAAACCTTTGTAGGGTTCTGAAGTTAATAAATGCATGATCTTGGAAGAGAAAAAAGCTGTAATTTTATTTCAAATGAGGCCTTGACTCGTTATAAGTGATGATGCTGCAAGTGTTGCCACGGAGTGGAGTGATCTTACTGTCCTCCTGAGTACAGTTCCTAAAGAGCCTGCCAAGGATGGAGCTGTGAAGAAAAGCAGCCTGCCATGTCATTGACTTTTGCTGTACAAAGCCCTGCAGAAAGCAAGAGGAGCCTTAGCAAAGTCTTGCAAAATTTACCCTTAGGATTTACTTCTCAGCAGATCATTCCTATGCCCACGGTAATGCAAAGGAATAAAGGTATTGGTATTCAAAATGAAGAGCCTGCCCTTGACCCTGCTGACTCAACTCTGCTCCATATTAATGCTTAAATGAAACAGAAAGATGTTTGGAATATACATGTTCTTTGTTGCAACTACTTCTTCCTCATTGGGAAGCCAAATAGAAAAGGATTGCCCATATTTTACCCACTGACAGAATGGGCCTGTTGGGAGAATAGTTCTTCGTTTCTCCTTAAAATACAAAGGATGTGATTCTTGTCTGCAAATGAATAGCAGAAATAACTGCTGAAGTTAGTGAAGCTCTGCAGTGAGAAAATGAGAACCACATCCTAAATGTCAGCACAGTCCCTCTAGATTTTCTGTACTGCTTGGCACTTAGACAACACTTTTTATCTGAGGAACTCAAAAGGCCAGTTCTTAGTTCAATCTTGTAATACCCCTCTGAGGCTGGTAAAATGCCCAGCTAAGGGAACTTGAGTACAGAAAGGTTAAATAATTTACTGACAGTCACACACTGTCAGTAGCAGAAACCAAAGGCTCAAATGCCCAGACCTGTGTTGTAAATGTAACAAGCAATAAGCAAATTCTGGCCATTGTCAGTAGATTTGTGTATCTGTTCTTTAATGGAATGCATTGACTATGCATCCTTTGGGGCTTAAATGCTCAGTAAATCAAACTGAGCTAAGGCTTGTTTTAAATAGATGTAGATTTCTAAAACAAATAGCAGCATTCACTCAGAGAAGTGGATCATAACTCATGGATAGGCTGTTGTTTTGGAAAGAATAATCAGCAAAATGCAGGAAGAATTTTTACAGTGTTGTCTAGTAACAGTTATCATTCCCCTACCATATTACACTTAATAGTGAAGGCCCTGCTGAAACTGTGATACTGCAAATCCTTAAAATGTTTCTTTGTGGAGGATAGGAATTATTACATTTCATTTCCATTCAAAGAAACTGTTGTCCATTTGGAAACCGGAAAAGGACAGGATTCCACTCAAACCAATTTAAATTTTAAATACCTCAAGTAATGGCATTGGAAGGAAAATGGAACGAAAATGCTACCCTATTTAAGAATCTGTTATACAGGACTTTCACAAAAACTTGATGGAAAATCTGAACTTGTAGGTCAGGAATTCTGTAATCCTAGACCAATATGCAACCCACTACAAATCCTGTTTAGTAGCATTTTTATAATTAGTGAACTTTCAGCAATGAAAGAAAAAAACCAACAGCTTTCATATGAATAGTCAGGTCAGCAATAATTTACAATTATGGAAAATCTTTTTTTTTTTTTTAAACCAATATATACTACAGGAATGTGCTTATTAAGTTTGCAAGTGGCATGGAGCTAGGACAAATTGTGAGTAGCTTAGAGGACAGGATTAGAATTCAAAGTGATCCTGTTGGAGAAATGACCTAAAAATGTAGCATGTAAGTCTAAGAGGATGTACAGTTAGGTAAGAATAATAAACCGCACAACTGTAAAATAGTAATAGGAAGAGTCACTCATTAGATGGGGATTTTTGAGCAATGGTTTGGGGGTTACAGTGGCTCAGAAGCTGTGTTAGCAGTGTAATACTGTTTGGAAGAAAAAAGGTAAATATGATACTGAAGTACTTATGCAAACCAATTTTGAAGACATAGGAACCCATCTTCCAGTTTCCTTCAGCTGCTGTATATGAGTGTTGAGTGAAGTGGTAGCCCTGTGGCCAAGCCTGAGCTCAGGAACTATGAAAAACAAGAGAGAGAGAAAGGAAAAGAATTTGAAAAGACAACCTTGAAGGAAAGATTGAATAAACTGGGGAGGGTGGTGGGGGCCATGCAGCAGAGTGGATAAGCTGTCAAACAATAGAAGGCAGCTACTGCAAAAAAATGGAAAATCCATTCCTTGTGACTAACACAGCCTAAAGTTCAGTAAGAAAGATGCAGGATGGGCATTGGGAGAAGTTTTCCAAGAGCAAGAAAGGAAAACACTGCAGTATGTTCTACAAACTTCCCACCAGTGGTGAGATATACAACTATCAGGAACGACATTGATACAGAAGATACGTAGATGATTTCCATAAGACTTTCTGATCCTATTCTTTAATATTTCACAAGAATATCAGCACTATTCATATTTCCTGATGTAGCTTACATGATTTCATCACTTTATGTGACTTTCCACTCAGAAAAAAACTATCAGATGCCCAGCCGACAAGTTATTTCTCAACTAACACAGTGCCAGTACACTATGGGGAATCTGAAGGAGACATTACTTGCAGAAGAGCTGTAAGTTTCAGTTGTGGATGTTACAATCAAAACCAGTGAGAATGAGTTTGAACTGGATCAAGTTTGACACTTAGTTTTGATCAAAGCTAACTATGGTGGTAAAGGGATAATCATGATCTAGAGCCATCTCGTGCACAAAGGTGACCAAACATAGTAAACTGTGTTGACAGAAACAATAAAATGCAGAATCAAAGTGTGTTCTAACAGATAAATCATACCTGGCTTTGATCATTTACATGATGCACAAAAATATTTTGATTGGCACACTCAAGTCTATATGGCTTCAAAATTATTTTTGCTTTACTGCTTCTAAACTTTACCTGACAAAAGTCTTTACCCCAAAAGTCTAAATGAAGTTGAGACTTTTAAGTCATCTGACAACAATTCCTCTCCCTCTTGAATAGCTTAAAAATATCTATACCGGCCCTGTGGAAGCAGGTATGTGTTAGTTGATCTTGAAACTCATTATCTAGAATTATAAAAGCTTACTGGAAAGATATCCTCAACTGCAAATAAACATTTTTTCAAGATTCAAATTGTACTTACTACTTCAGTACTTATTACTTTAGGCTTTTTATTTTTGTATACCTCCACCTGTATGGACCAGAGACAGCAAGTGGAAATGAGGAGAGAAAGGGGTAAGAAGAGATTAGTGGAGAGAAAGAAAAGGTGGAGGGAGGGGTGAAGAACAATCCTAACTCCAGTACCTCACCTTTGTTTTCAGAAGATTTTGTGTTTAGTGTTGCAGACCTAAGATGCATCAATAAATTCAAATCATACTGAAGAAATGCTGTTACTCTTATATTCAGTAAATTTATATCAATGCTAATGATGGGAGAATTTGGCCTCTGTCTTTCAGATACTTGTTTAAATTTTCTCCCATTACAGCTGTTGAAACAAAAATCTCTCATTATTAGGCTTTGTGGCATTTGCCAGCTTAAAGAACAGAAGACTTCCCCCTGCATTCTTCACAGAATTCCTAGGTAAATTACAGGATAAAACTATATTTGTTGTAGCCTGAGGGTTTCTGGAATTAAAATCCTAGTAGGTGCTTAACAGTAAAACATATGGAAGCTTGGGTGTTGTATGTATACTGAATGAACCAAGGCTAGAGTGGACATGTCTTCCATTGTGCAAAACTGAATGTGTAGTTAAATTAAGAACAATAGGTATTCATAAATCAGCACAAGTGCCCATGAGAAACAAGTCTTCTAATTAAATAAGAAGAGAATCAGTGTTTCTTGTTCCGAGAATTGTTATTTGGTATTAAGGTAGAATGGATTGATAGTGGAGAGACATTTTTGTGAGAAGAATTACTTGGTTTATGTATCAAAAACAAATCCCTTCCTACACATTATTAAAGTTACACAACTGATTTGTAGGGAAGCAATATTTTTGCTTTTTGAAAAGGACCTATATAATGCTCTTATAGAAAATATGTCATTAGGATCAGAATAAAACAAAATTAAATGTAACATTTTTGTGGAAGTCATTATGATATTTTATTCTATTTTGAAACCAAGACCGATATAAGTATCTTTACTAGGAGAGAAAATTTTGCAGTAGTTTCAAAAAGGAGTTGATTTATTGTCTCAGCAATACTTTGTAATTTGAGTGAAAGTTATACAAAATATTCCCTACTCAGTGAGTAAATGGGGCTTTAGTATGGCTCTCCATAGCTTTCTGATTCCAATCCATGATGCCTAAAGCATCACACAAGTGCAGTGAGTTACCCATTTTCCCATCATCTCACCAGGAGGACACAGAAAGCAGTGGACTAATGTTTTCCAGCTTGGATCCTGAAAATCCAGCTTTCATCCATCTGTTAATATTCCTTGCAACTCTTCAAGCAGAAAGAAGAACCTGAGCAGGTTACACTTGCCAATATAGTCAAGAACATGTAAGTTTCAAATGATGCGGACATGAAACATCACGGTCACTTTAGTCTCTTCAAAAATGAAACAGAAGCACCCTAAAGAAACTTTCATAAATTTGCCTCCAAGTCTGCTGCTAAAAGAAGTCAGAACTTACAGAACCAATTTTTACCGTATCATGTCGACTGAATCACATTAATCACAGGCTGAAGGAAGTAACTACATGTTACTACATGTGCGAGTAACACTCGCACAAAGTGTGAGTACTTAGCTCACTGGTTTAGGAATCAGATTCTGTTCTCACAGTTAATCTGAATTCCTTCTCAAGGCACATTAATCTGTTGTGTAGACACACTTATACAGACCAGTTGGCTTTGAAATTCTATCTTCAGTTTTACTCAAACTGCCTGGAGGGTAGTTAATACATGTAAATTCCTTTATGTCACTTGATGTACAAGTTCAAAGCAGGGAAACCCCATCAAGGCCTCACTTTGCGTGAGACTAAAGCTCAATTTTGAGATTGCCTTCTACAGTATTTCCACATTAATGAACATTAAACTGCCAGGGTACCTTGCGTGCCTAACCAAGAAAGTGCACTGCACGAACTGAAACCTACAGTGTGTCTGTATATTCAAAGCGTTCTATCTTCACAAAAGATGATTTGAACTCATTGTGTTATGGTGATTTGAATGCATCTTGTCATGAGTAGCATTTTAGTATATAAAGGCACCTTTTTGCTATAATTTTTAAAGTAGATTTAATGACTTTTGGATAAGTATTCTTCCACCCAAAATTCCCCAGCTTCTAGACATACATTTGGGTCCTATGAGTTATAGCCCAAAATATGTAATTTTTTAAATTTTTTTTTAATATATTTTCCTTGTGTTTCCTCAAGGGAATAAAGAGTCAATATTTGAATAGTTTGTGTTGAAAATCCTCAAATGAAATAAAAATTAGGTTTTGAACATTCTAGGTTCAAGTATGATGGGATTTCAAAAGCAGAATGTCTTCTACTGTCACCACAAAACAATGGGCTAAGGCACTTTTGGAAAGACGGACTTCAGATCATCAGTCCTGCTGGAGTCCAGTCAGTGAAACAGTGGAGGGAAAGCTTTTAAAGTATTTTCCTACTCCATTCATAGCTCTCAGAGCTGGCAATTTGTCTCTGCTATCAGGTTATTTGCATCATTCTGTGACAGCTTCTGGAAGGTTTGGTAATTTTAGTCATCCGCAGTTGTGTTTCGTGGGTTTGTGTCCACAGAACTGTTTTTGCAGGTATTTTTTATCTTTATACATGAGGCAGGATTTCCCCTCAAAGCCCCTTTAAAGTGACTACTGTAAAAAATTACTAAATCTCCAAATGTTGATATAGCTCGACCTTCAAACTTGTGGGCCCATTCTACGTAAATGTAACAACTAACAAAACGTTTCTAATGGGTTTTTTTCCTGATTGGGTGATTTTGGTGCCATATCAAAAAGACAGAACCCAGAAGAACAAGGAGGTAAAACCACAGTACTATTAGGTCCAGTTCTGTGGTATTGGAAAACTTTTGTGAAGGCTGCTTGCCCAGGCACCTGTGGTCCCCTTGAGCTCTCCAAACCCAGAACAGACCAGACCACATAGTAGAGACCATCAAGGGCAGCCTTGCCTTTTAAAGCCTTTGATTTTCAGCCTTACAGACTACATTATTTTAATGGCCATTGTCAGGTTGTTTTTTCTCTGCCTGCAGCCTTTTCTACCAAATAGACTTATAGACCATGTGCAAGAACAATTCATGTAGAATTTTGCCGTCATGTCACAGAGGACACACATTGTCACTGCCATTGTACCCAATTCCAAACACAGGATGCTGATTCCCTGACCATGCAGCACCAACTAGCAATATTTTATAAAGCAGAGAAAAGTAATCTAAAGAAACATAATTTCACTTGAGAAAAAAACTCCACCAAACAACAAAAAATCCACCCAAGCAAGTATAGCAAAACTGAAGCCCATTACAAAGAAAGGAGTAGGATGACATGACTATTTTTTCCCCCCATTGTTAAATGTAAACTAAAGTAATGGTAAAAAAGTTGTGGAGGATGAGGGAGGGAAGTTGTGGATGATTGCTGCATTCTTTATTATGTCCCCTCTCCATCCGGGAGAGCTGGAACATCGGTGCAGTTCTCATGCCAGCTTCCAAGTAAACAACACGCACTTCCTGGCTATCTCTAATCTGGGCAGCAATATGTGTGAAAGGAGAGTGCTGAGTGATCTGTGGTTCTGACCAGGTATCCTGTTTTGACAAGGGTGTTTGTCCTTTACCCAACATACTGCAGAAGTTATTCTTGACATTTTTGTGCTGTTTTATTGGAAAAGACCTAATTAGGTCTTTGGGGAATGATCTAATTTGGATTACTGAGAAGTTTAGAGGGCCAGAGGTAACAACTAAAAAACTAGAAGAAAGAAGCTGCACTTATGAAATGTTTTTTGCTTTCAACATTTTAAATTACAGTTAATTAACAGATACTCTCTTTCTTCTAATTAATATTTACATTGTATTACACACTGTGGTTCAAAATTAAGTTTTAAATTTGCTTCTCAATTTTTCTTAGGAGCTAAAGGAATTGTTTTAGTAGTCAACTTGCCTTTCCATTTGATAAGTAATGCTTTTTCAGCAAAAGATTTCTAGTTTGGAAAATACTCATTAAGCAAACTTCCTGACCAATAGTACATAACGCTCCTAGTGAAGCTTTGCTGGCAACAGCATAGATCAGAAACAAATTGAAAGATGAACAATGTGCAGACTGGTGTAATTAATTATCTGGTACTTGGATGAGATGTCATTCACGATTCATGTTTTAAAGAAAGACATGCTGTCTCCCAAGCGAGTGGTCTGTTATGTGAGCTGAAGAGAACTCTTCAATTTGACCCTATGAGTCCTTAGATTTACTCTGCTGAAGAGTGCCCACAAGAGAGATGTAAAAGTGGCTGAACACCAGAGATTAGGTTTTGGCTGGGGTAGAGCTGATTAGCCGATTTTCTTCACAGTATTGAGCATGGAATTATGTTTTGGATTTGTGCTGAACACAGTTATGGTAATTTAGAGATGTTTTTGTTATTGCTGAGCAGTGCTCACACAGAGTCAAAACCTTTTCTGCTTTTCATAATACCATATTGGCAAGGAAACTGAAGCTGCATGGGAGGTTGGGAGGAGACATAGCCAGAGGGATATTCCATACCATATGACATGATGATCAATATATAAAGTGAGAAGAAGAGAGGAACATTTGGAATGATGGTTGTCTTCACAAGAAACAGCTACATATGATGGGGCCCTGCTCTCCTGGGATCTGCTGAACACCTGCGTGACCATGGGAAGTAGTGAATTAATTCCTTGGTTTGCTTTGCCTGTGTGCATGGCCTTTGCTTTCCCTATCACACTATCTTTGTCTCAACCTGTCAGTTTATAACCATTTCCCCCTTGGATTCTCACTGTGACCTCGCTGGTGTTGGGGTGAGTGAGAAGGTACGTGGTACTTTATTGCTCACTGGGGTTAAACCACGACAGTTACTCAGTTGACATGCAGTAAATGTAGGTTGCTGCTCCTCTAATGTAGAGCGAAGACTTGAATGTGCAGTTCCCATATCCCACCTAGTTGCCAGAGCCATCTAGATACTGGAATTTTTCATAGAGAAAAAAATTCCCATGGTTTTAGTGACAAATAGTAATAAAATTGCACTTTTGTTTCCCCATCAGCTTTAGTAAAATAATTCATAATATCAATGAGGGAGAAAAAATAACAAGGTTGGCATCATCCCATTTAAATGAGGACTAGTTCTTTGCACACTGAAGGCTTACTGTGTTCTTTCCCTCTATGAGATCTTGGCACTTAAGACTAATCTAGCAGCTGACTTCACTGGAACCCAGTTGAGAGAATAAGATGGATCTAACCATCCCAGGCATGGCTCCAGTCCTAAACCAAAGAACGCTGAGGTAGACTTGTTGCTGACTTCCACAAGAGAGGAACAGGTGCCCCGCAATACAAACAACTTGTCAGTTATGAACTTAAACCTTTTTAATTTAAATCTAACATAGCTGTAGATTTTACTCATGATAAACAGCACTGGCATCTAGTAAGGGAAAGAGAAGACCAAAAGAGGGCAGGTTACTCATGTTACAGACAATCGAATGATTTAGGCAAACTGAGCTGAGAGAACATTTAAGAAGCTAACAACTCTATCTTCTGTAACCAGTAGGCACAGAATTTAACCTTTATCCACTTAGCTTTCTCCATTTACTACATTTGACGAAAAAAAAAATAGAAATGTCTTTCAGTTAGCTGCAGAACCTGTTCAAAATGTTCAATATTCAAAATAATAATAAAAAAAATCCTCAAAAAAAGGTACATGATGCTATCTTAAAGAACAAACAGCTTGTATTTTCTTTTTTTACTTCTGAAATTGAATTTTATCTCTGGATCTGCTGGAATTGTCCAAGTTTTCTACCGCAGTCCAGGGAAGGAAAACTGGAGTCACACATTCTCCTTAAATTCCCTCTGATTGCATAGGGATGAACTTGGGATGACCTTGCCCTATTATTTTACCATTCTAGAGTTTCCCCAGATAATTCCCCTTGCATCCAGAGCTGCCCAAATCCAAAGATATTTGAATATTTTGGAAATGTTAGGAATCAGCTTATAAGTCCTAAATTTCTAACTTACGTTTTAATTTTTTTTTTGAGAATCAAGCATCCATCACCTATTTTCTATCAGTTAATTTCTGTATTTCATTAAAGGCAATCCAGAGGCACAAATTCTCTTTACATAAAAAACAACAGGACATTTAATGGCATAATATGCAGTTAATATAGGCACTGACAGGGATGTTATATATTGTTGGGAATTTGGTGTCAATGAACTTGGAGTAGACCTCATTAAACAGCACTAATTTGTTTTTCTTTTTAAGGCAAAATCCCAGTTCCATAAGATTGTGATTTCAGAAGTCCTTCTGAGCACAATGCTCACATAAGGACCACTGGAGGGAACTAGTTAAAAGGATTTACTTTTAAATTATCTGGTATGAACTGAATATATTAGAAATAATGAATCATTACAAGCTGATGCCTTAGAATGCCAAATCCTCATTTTTGTTAAATATACTGGAGCTGCACAGGAATGATCTTGGAGGGTAATGAAAAGCAAAATAATGACAGATTAGCCAGTTCACTAACTTCACTGATTAAAATCTTTCTCTGTAATGAGCAAGCCAAATTAAATGGAGGCGTGAGGTAAAAATATAAACCATACTTTTCTGTTGAAGTTTTAAGTACTTTAGCAAATTTTGTGGACAGATTTCAGATCCAAAGACCAGAAATTTAGGTCTCTCCCTCCATTTTATTTGGGATATGATGATATTCCAGTGATAAAGCCCAAATGAGTTTGACCTGTAAGACTCACAAAACAGAAATTCACAAACTGCGACTTGAAGTCGAGATTAAGAGCTAATGGCATGACTGAAGAAAATCAATAAAGAGAGGGATTTTAATCAGGTAAAACTTCCACAAGTTAACAGCATTCTGGAAACAGCAACTTGCAAACACAGAAAGCAAAAAGTCCAGGCTTGGTACTGCCTTAAGGATTTTTAATTTTGTCTTTTTTAAAATTTATTCAGCACACACAAATGCACTTAATTAGCTCATTTGGGAAGCACCATTAAGAATCCAGTTCCCACTAGAGAAAGATACATTTTCCAAGACATGTAAGGTAATCCAAGATCTACTTGGAAAAGTCTAAGGCCCATGTTCACTTTTGGCTCATATGGTTTTCCTGCCTGCACAATGCACCTGATAAGATTTGTAAAACTAGTGACCCTGCTGCATTCTTTATTATTCCACAGCCTTTATTATTCCAATGCATATTTTAATTTCACTTACACTGCTGTCCAAATAAATTCACCGGGTAGCATCCTGACATTTCTTAAGTCAAGGACAAATCTTCCATTTTCTTCACGGAGAAGAGATCTCTCTAAATTTTGTGGAGTTGCTCCAACTCATCTCAATGCCATTGGCTCAGTGTCTATCCTGCCTTTTCTATCCTGGGGTTACAGCATAAATGAGGTAACAATTAGAGATGCAAAACTAGTTTCGGTATCAATCTTCAAAGCAGAATGTGTCACCCTAGGAGAATAGAAATGTGAATCCCAAATGATTTAAGCAGATCTGCCAAAGGGGAATATCTAGCATTTCACTAATGGAAAAAGTGAATGTTAGGTGGAAGGCATAATTGGAAAAGTACAACAAAACTTGAAGCCATATGATTGACTTATATACAGCATAATTTGAAGTACATTGAACTGTTATTTCCTTTTTAAGTTCTTTAGGAGGAAAGCATTGGTCATTTTTTCCAGTGGTCTCTCAAATAGCAACAGATATGTGGAGACAGTTAGCTAAATACTCTGATTTTGAAAATCATTTTGCTTCTATATGTTGTTAAACATGAACCTCTGGGAAAATTACACATATTTCTATTTTCCTTTACTTATTTTCCTTATAGTAATTATTTGTGATGATTTTAAGACTCAGAGGCAATACATGAAAAAATAGTTTAGAAAGGGAGCTACAGCAAACCATTACCTCTTTTTTAGCAAAACTGAAAAGTCTGCCTGCAAGTCTAACAAAAAAGAATGCTAGTTTTCAGCTTGTTAGAAGGGCTCCAGCTTTCCATGAGTTGCAAAGGGGTAGCACCTTCATAATTTTCACTCTCTAGGGAGTTTTATGATTGGACTCAATGATCTATTCCATCCTAAATGGTTCTATGATTGATGGATTACTGGATGATGAGTTTGACTCCTTGCATGCAGGAAGGACTAAGATTTCTTCCAACCTTCAGCTTTGTACAGCTCCACCCTGCACAGGCAGCAGGGTTGTGTTCATCTCCTATACCATGTTGCATATGGGCCAGAGAGGCAGGAAGCCTCACTAGCTGACCATCATATTTGAGGTGGTCTGGACCCCTCATTGGGGTTAACTGCTATTTCAGGGCAACCTGGAACAAGCCTGACTCAAGAAACATGGACAGGAGCAGGTATTTCTGAGACAGTGAACTTCAGAGCCCCTTTTGCTCAGAACTGACCTCAAAGGCCACAATCTGATCCTGGTTTTCAATTTGATAAAGAGATCCACAAATTCATATATGTTAAAAAGGAATACATTTATTTTCCTGTGCTCTGGTGAACATAAATAAATGAGAAACTAAACCCCTATTTCTAACAAAGAAATAAATATTAGAGGTGACTTTGGCTAAGTGTTTTGACATAAAGGTATGTGACTGAGATGCACTCTGAAAGGAACTAGTAATTAGCAAGAAAAAGAAGCAAACATGTCTTTTAACTTAAATCACAATATACATCACATTCAAGATCTTAATTAAATTTCTCAGCAGGAATTAGCTCAAAAAGAAAAAAACCTCCATCTGCTTAAGACTTCTTCCATAACATAGAGCCTTGTAGTCATAACCTATTAAAGGCATTTCAGAGAGGAAACACAATATGAGCTTTACAGGTAGACTGACAAGAAACTGAAAGTCCTCAAGTACAGATACTACAAAACCTAACTCTACTTCCCTCTTTATAGCAGCAGTTAAATCCTTCTCAGATTTTTAATAAATATATATATATATATATCCCCACCATTTTTAGCTAGGAAATCAGTGCCTTCCTGACACTCTTAATGGTTTTACTTTCTGCTCATTTCTCTTATGCACTGGGATCTTCCTCTTCTCCTAAACAGTCTCCTTTTTGTATAAAGTTTGGTGAAAAATATATATGCCTAGTCTGCACCACGACAGAGCTTGGTCTGTATTTTTGTCCTTTACTGGATGGCTTGTGTGAAAACCACTCAAGTGCCCTCTGGTGACTGACACTCACAGTAAATTTACAGCTCAGTACAGCAGCCATGAGAATTTGATGAGCCCAGTAACAGCAATAATGTGGACGTGATATGTTATAGGCAGCAAGCTTGCCCATTTTAACTTCTGCTTTCCCTGTTGCTGTGACCAGCACTGCAACATCTCACAAACAACATGCCTGCAAGCTATAGGAAAGACACCATCCCCTGATGTAGAGAAGATAGATGTTAAGATGACAGGAAACCACACGTGTTTACTACTTGGTCAATCTTAGGACTAAGAGCTGCAAGAAATAAAAAGTAATGGCAATCTATAAACAGTTTATTGCATTCTTCATGAAGCAATTTCTGCTCCTTTTATTACTCTATTTAAGAAAGTAATGGTAGGCAAGCAATGTAATAGTAATGGTAGGCAAAGTTTCTATTTGACCACAGTCTGGAAAATGGATTGTAAAATTTATGCTCTTTGAATTAGTTCAGGCTTTGAATTAGTTCAAATTTTGAAACACTTCAGTGTAATTAGGCCACAGACTAACAACTTATTCCAGAAATGCGCTATTTATTTATCAATTTGTCAATTAATCTAGAATCTTAGTCATTGGCAATGGAAAATCATATAATGCAATACATGTAAGCATTAAAGCCCAATGCAGCCTGATAAAATGAATTGAACTTTAAGCAGTAAAGTATGAAGAATAAAAGCGTAAGTTTAGTATTACATTTCAACCATTTAAGACAACAAAAATGGCAATGATACATGAGTATATTTCTCATTTCTACTCCAAACAATAAGTCAAATAAATGCAACAAGCCACATCACAGAGACATTTTGGCTCACTAGAAGATATCCTAGTTGGTTGTGTGGGTTGGTACAATAAATGTAATCTGATTCAGGAATGAATTACTTAATGACTGTACAGGAAAATGGGAAACTAGCAAAAGATACTCAACCTGCCCATGCCAGCATGGACAAACCATTTTTCCTCTCCTCCCTAAAGGAGCTCTATGATTCCTTTACATGCTAAAGTTCAAAGAAAAGCACACTGCTCTGAATTAGAGAAGAAAACCACAGTTACTTATGGTTCTCTGGCAGTTGGTTTATACCAGGCTAAGTTGGACTATGTTTAGAGATATGTTTAGATGTTAAAGCCAGCTCAAATTCTTCAAAGCTTGAAGAATAAGGAAAGTAATGAAAATTTAACGAAGGACAACTGTGAGGGTTTTGTCCTGGTAAGGTATTCCTCTGGATATGCTTGGAGGCCCTGGTATTGTCACAGATTGAACACTTCTAATAAAGACACCGTGCTTTGGTCAAAGTATCCTAATCTGCAAACTCTTGTTGAAGTGCGATAGTGGACAGAATGATCACTTTTACAAGGTGTTTTGCAAAATACCTACTTTTTAATATTTTTTAGTTTATAAATAATTACAGATCCTTATGTGGGCTTCCTTGAAAATTTCTTTAGTGTATGCTTCAGTAAATCCAGAAAGCTCAGATAAAAAATCTGAAACAGCCACAGTTGCCTGTTTAAAATTAAAGTGGACAGAAAGTTTCAAGTGTGCTAGGGGAAAAAGAATCTGTTCAAAGCAAATGCACAACATGACAAGAGATCCAGTACAGGTATGGCTGCTTCTCTAGCTTATCACTAGTGCTCTGTATTGCTGTTATTTCCCCTCCTTTTACTTCAAAATTTTTCAACCTGCAAACTTTTCATCTTATAACATTTTAATATTTATTATCCTTTTCTGTTCTCTGCCTTATTTTGCCTTTGCCAATGCCCCCTAAAACACTACCTGCAATATTACTTTTTTTGTATTGTCATTCTCTGTTTCTCATCCTCTCTTCTCACAATACGTAAGAAAAAATGTTATATTGCAGTTCTCATAGTCAGTCCTGAAAAAAAACTCAAATCTGAAGTTGGAAAATAAACCCTAAAATCATCCAAAATTTCCAGTGGTGTTCAAGAGTCTCCACCTTTCAAAAAACCCTGCAAGAGAAGTTTAATAGGGACATTTTATTTTTTTTTTTTTGAGCATGTTTCTTTATTGTGGTTTTATTTTTCAAGTTTGCCTTAGAGAAAATCTCTCAAATGTTTTCTAGACCTCTGGAAGGTCTCTAAACTGGTATCTCTGCACTACCCATTTTGCTTCAGCAGCAGGACAAGTTTGCCTGCCAGCAAGCCAGTTCCTTGTCAGAATGAAGTGCTTCTCACCAGTAAAAGCAACATCTTCCACACTGCATTTCAGTCTCTGCAGTAATAAACACAGCCCTACCATTGACTTGAAAATAATTAGCTAGCAGCAGCATTGGTATTTTCTTCATTGCCAGCACAGCTCTTCAAAGCAGCAATTCGTCTCTCTTCAGGAGCATCAAGCTCTTCAATTGAATAATGATGGCCTTGAACAAATACCAGTGTCAGCAGGAAGAGTCCTACTGTGGAAATGTATAATCCAGTTTTCTTATGTAGTAATCTAGTGTTTTTAGAACTACCACCAAACCCTCCATAAAAGTGATATAATTGCGTGCAATTAAAGTGAAGTAGCTGAGATCTAAGCTTGTGAGCCCAGTGTTTTCTTTTCAACACACACTTCAAATCAGTCTGCAATTCCCATACTTTCCCCATGTTACTACCACGTTCACACATCCCAAAAATTTCAGGAACCAGTTTGCTCTTTCAGTATTGAGAGTACAGCAACAGTGTCCCTTTTGTACCAGCATGGAAATCCTCTTCCTGAGCCCCTCTGACCTAGACTTCAGGCTTCTGAACAACCTGTCTAATTCTCTACACACATGAAAGTCCTGAAGCATGTCTTGTGTCCCTTGTCTAGCACTTTGATTCACACTACCACAGAAATTCACCAAAAAGCCTGCAACAGCTAGTTAAATGGAAATAGTTTTCATTCTCTTTTTACACATGGGCATAGGACATGCTGTGTATTTGTACTTCAGCAGGACTAAACAAGGTGCTGTCCAGCTTCCTCCAAGCCTGCAGCAATACTCCAACAATGCAGGAATTACTGGTAAGGGATAAAACCCAGATTCCTCATCTGGGTAGATATCTTTATCTGAGTAGCCATAAATTCTTGAAGGAAGCAGGTGAGGACCATGGAGGCAATGTACAAGCCTAAACACAGTACCAGGTAGTAAGTGAAAGGGCCGTTTAGGTGAACTATGAAAATGTAGGTTTTTTTTCTATGTTTGTTGGTGCTATAGCCTGGTAGAATTTTCCTTAATGAGTTAGCCCAAGTTCACTTTTTGTCTGGAGAGGGTAATTTTCTTTCTGTAGAGTTAATCAAAACCACCAGGCAAGATGGCTAGGTACTTTTCTGACATATTTTTAAAAAGAAAAAAAATCCATCAATGGTCTGTATTTATGTATGTAAGTGTATTTAGAATATTGGCAGTGTAAATCAATAGTCGACTTCCCAATTAAGCAAAGCAGTAACATCAATTAGGACAGCAACAGGTAGCCTGCAACAGTATAGTTAAAAGCCTATCTCCATTTTCAAACTAAATATATTTTTGCATGCCTTCTTAGTAAATAAGCAAATTGTGGTTTCTTTTACTGCAAAGTCTGTTTTGGTTTGATTTGAAAATAAACCTCTTTTTCCTCTGTGCCAAGAAGAATGTCCTTTGAAGTTAGAAGTGAAAACTCCAGGCACAGTCTGTACCCTTTCTAATAATCAAAGAGCTCGTAACTGAGCACTGACACACACTCCTCTAAACGGGGTGCTTGCTCAGACCTATCTGGCTTGCAATACCACCCTCCTCCTCATTATTCGCATTACTAAAAGCCACTTGGCCTCTCCACTCCCTGGTGATGAACAGCTCACTTCCTCTGATGTCTTTGAGAAGGTTCTTCCTTTTCCTTCCTCTTGAGACTCTACTCTCATTCCTCTGTTACAGCTCCAGTTCCTCACTGTGTTCTTCTCTGGCCACCTGCCAATTATGCAGAACTAGCCGAAATATGTCACACTCCACTGTGTTTTGGAAGAAAAAAAAATCAGAATGCTCTGTCTGCATGTTTATGGTGGTTTTTTCCTCCATTTCTGAACTCTTGATGTACTTCCTCAATGTACATAACATGGGAAAAATTTTATTAGGGTGGTATTCATACAAATCCCATCCATTTTCAACACATATCCTTTGGTACACCTTGCTTCCTGATAAGGAGAGCTGGTCAGAGGATTTTCTAGGAAGGCCTGATCATCAGCAGGAATGCGGATTGAAAAGAACTGTCCCGGTCCAGTGGCTGGCCTCTTGGAGAGCAAGGACTAATCCCTTGCTTCTTCAACACCTTACCAGGGCGACAGTGCTTCTAAAAGCACTGACACATGAACCCAACTCATGAACAGCATTGTTTCACCTTGAGGCATCTGCTGAGGCCACCACACTCCGCTTGCTTCTCCTTAGGCTGCTGTGTCAAAGCACAGAAATTCGCTGTGGAACGACATGTGAGTAATTGGTCTTGTACTTTTGCATTTTACCTTGTACACTAGCCCTTGCCCAACATGAGAAGGAAAAATCTACACACTAAGAGAGAGTAAGTGAAACTGTAGAGCAGTGCTTTCCTCAATCTGTCCTTACTTTCTCTCCAAGCATACAAATACTGAAACATAATTAAAACTTAAAGAAGCTTCTGAATGATTCTTAAACATACTAAAATGGAACAACTGCTTAGTTCACATATAACTCAGAGGCTTAGGACCATGCACATTTGCTACAAGAAAAACAAAAACATAAACAGGCAAGGGTGTCATAACATCAGGAAAATATGATGAAAATGCCTCCAGCCACCACAAGCTAAACATTTTGATACCATTCATTCCACCCACAACTCAGTAAAACCAATGTTAAATAAATACAGAAATGGCAGATTCACTTGAACAGCAGTAATTTGAGAATTTTGAAGTGAGCAAAGAGAGTTGTGCAGGAAAGTGTGTGGAACTCCACATTCACAAAATGAAAGTTGCCATTAATTTTCTTGCAGTTGTGACTAATGAGGATGTAGCCAGTAGAGAGTCTGGGAAATATTAACAGAAAGAAAAAGCTAATAATATCTCAGGCTCCAATTCCAAGTTTAGTATTTTATGGAAAATTACATAGCTAACATCATTAATACTCAGACTGAGTAAAGAAAGGCAGACAAACTACAGGCTAAGGCAGCTGCACAGGACACATGCCCCATCTTCTCATTTGCTCAATAAAGACAGCTCAAGCTTGAGCAAGCTGCTGTTTGTTCCCTTATACTCTTGTCCTCTTTCATTAACATTGTTGTTATTTAACTCGAGATTTTCCTTTTAAAAAATCAGAATTAGAAACTAAGGTTTGCAAAATAAATTTATGTCAGCTTAACTGCAGAACACTGCATTCTTCAGCAGTAAAACCTGTTATCATTTTCCTTACTAATATGATTAAAGGAGAAGATTTTTCCTTTTCTATTTAACTGAGGCTTCCGTTTCTTAATTTTTATCAAAACAATCTTGCTCATAAGTTCTTCTGGTTTTTATACTGCCTTCAGAAAATACACATAGATAATGAGAAATGATTGTCTACTAACAGCTACCCTTGGATGAGGATATGCTTATTCCACTACAATTCACACAACTGATACGTGACTTGTGTGTCTTTGAATATCTGCCCAATTTGCATCTCAACAGCCTTGTAGTCTTTCTTATCCTATTTTTAATACTTTTTGTGTGTGTTTGAACTATATTACATTATTTTGGTTTTCTTCATAACTGGTCAGTTTTGCTATAATTGGCATCCAATTGCATTTTATTATTATTATTGTTATTATTATTATTATTATATAAATGTGAGGTAAAACAATCAAGACTACATCAAAACCTTACATGACAGCTACAGGTCAGTTTACATGACACTGGTGAGGATTAGGCACAATACAGAGTTTTAATCTATTGTTCCTTACCTAAGCAAAATTTCTGTTCCAGGAGTAGAAGTTTTACCCATAGGATTTAGACTCACATTCTGTCTCAACTCTGCCTGAAATTCTATTCGGAGAAAACCATCTTTTCACAACATAGACAGTAGAAATTAGAGAAGTAATTAAAAGATCAGTGGAATATAGATTCATTAGCCTGAGAACATGGGAGTATTCAAGACAAAATTAGAGTATCTGAGAAGCATGAAGAATTAATCCCCCAATGCACTTTCACAAAGGTATTTGGAACACAGTGGGGAAAAAAAGCAAAGCTGCAGCAAGATGTGAATTCTGCAAGGCACTGGAGAATAGGAAAGACTATACAGTTAATATCTTTACCATGAAGACAGAACAGCAGAACATTTATACTATTCAATTTCAGATAGCCATCCTATTGTGGGGTTTTTTTTGTTGTTGTTGTTGTGTGTTTTTTTTTGATTTTTTTTTTTTTTTCTCAACAGGACAAAACAATGCAATGTGACCAAAAAAAAAGTAGTAAAATTTTAGTTTAACCAACTTAAAATGCCACAGAATATGTACAGCAGATGCTCATTTTGCATAGACAAATCCAAACTAATCCTTCACTCAAAGAATAAGGTGATTCTTTCTCAGATAAAGTGACTAGCTGCACTGAACTCATACTTTTATGACTATCATTAAGGCAGACACAGGAAAAGCTTATTAAGTGGCTGCACTAGTGAATGACTCACTTAGTCTTCACTGTGAACCCTGATGCTAATCAGGAGAATAAATATGAAAGTTCTGTAAAATGCCCTGAAGTTGCAGTTAGTCAGAAAAAGGTGAAAACAAAATCTTGACAGCTTTTCCCTGGGATGGTGCTGAGGTTATCACTGGTAATGCATCACCAACTCTTTAAGCTAGGGCTTCAGAAAAGGTGCAGTAGCCAGACTGATTTGCTACATAAAACGACAAGCTATCAAGGAAAGGCACTGAAACTGCAGTGTGCTCTGCTGCTTTTGCATGTATTAACCAGCAACTTAGTATAACTGTTGGCAACTCAAAATTTCAACTATTTCTCCTCCAGCACAGATTTTTTTTAACAGTGACCACTGTCCCAGAAAGTGATTTTGTTCCTCCAAAAGGCCGAGTGCTTTCAGTTACTATTAAAGAAAACTTTAAAGGCAAATTATCTGAACCCCTGACATTTATGCCTTCACTGTCTGCCTGTAGAGAATGAGCACTGCTACTAGTTAAGATCTGAGGGTAGAACTTCACTGTGTATCAAGTACAAGACAAACACAGAAAAGATGGTCTCTGTCTGAAACAACTTACAATCCAGACTGAAAAACTTGAAATGGAAGATAGGCATGCTATATAGCAGGTTGTCAAAGAAAATAAAGGCGACAGGCTGACATACTGAAAGGACTTATGTCACATGTTCTAAAAGTCACAGATGAAATCATTGGGCAAAAGATCTATTTCCTACTTAACTTCTCTAAACATGTATATCAAGTTAGATGGTAGATCAAATAAGGGACATAAGTAGCATAAATAGAACACCTGCAGCATCTCATGCTTAGATGCCTGCCCCTTCAAAATATATACCAAGTTCATGCTTGAGTACTGAGACCCTTGTAAATGACCAGCAGTCAGAATGATAACTTAGTGTCATCAAGGGGTAGGTGGAGGTTTCTAGACAGTCAGCAAAAAACACCAAACCCAGCATCTACCAGAAATTTCTTTGGAGCTTAAAGGCTTGAGCTAGAACTCAGGCAGATGCCTGAACTCCCTGAGGATTAAATCTGCTCCTGCAAGTAGATGCTTACAAAGGGATTTTTTCAAGCATGTGAGCAGGGCTCACTTTTGAGGATGCAGCTGCTGAAGGAAAGAAATAGTATCAACTCCCCTATTTCAAATAGTAGCCTTACATAGAAATTACAACACTCAAACAAAACTTCTGGGCTCCTAGAAAATCACCTAGCCAGAGAAAGTGTGTGTGAGATAAGAATGCATTCTACACCATTTCAGTGGGTACCATGCCCCTGAGCAGAGTTCTGTGACAATCCCAATGCCAGGAGAGAAGCATAGAGTCTGTTAAGCTGCTGTCCTGCCTCCAGGTATGTTCAAACTGTGGAAAAAAGGAAATACTGGAAGAAGTCTGGGACTTCTCACACACAGCCTAATCCCTTAGCCGTGGGCACATAGCCTCATTCCCCTCCTTGTGCAGTTCAGTGACTGCTTTACAGGTCCTCATTTTTCAAATTGATCTACAAGTATTGATCTATGATATCATCCCTGCTCTTTCCTTTGGGAACAGCTCACAGTCTCCTCTCCTACGGATCACTGCCTCAACCCCCCCGCCCCCACCCCACCTCCCTCCCCCCCCCCTCCCCCCCCCCCCCCCCCCC
>JAWWMP010000081.1:40140187-40164970 GCA_035047865.1 Dendrocincla tyrannina | reverse complement strand
CCACAACCCCCCCCCCCCCACCCCCAAAAAAAAAAAAAAAAAAACCACCAAAAAAACACCTCAAACCCCAGAAAAAAACTAAACCAAGGCATCAAAACTATTGCAGATTCTTAAACAGTAGATTAGCATTCTCTGTTGAACTGTTCCATAGCTGCTTTGTCCCTATGTTGATTAACATTAATGGGAAAGCACAAAGGGGACCCAAGGCCGCTACTTTGTGCCTGGGATTGTAGGGTTCCCATTTCCTGAGGTTCTTTCCTGCCGCAGGAAACAGCCTGTCTCAGTAGAAAGGTCCGAGTCACTGCCCAAAGGATGTGAAGGGGCAGAAGTGTGTGTGAAGTTTTAGTTTAGTTATTCTTATGGTGTCTTTTGAATATAGGCATAAAATTAAGACCACAATCATTTTAAAGATTGGACAGCTGAATATTCTTTTCACTCAGTTACCTATGATGTTGGCATTCCTGAGGCAAACAGATACAACATCCTGCCTCCTGTATAGTATTGTCTTAATAACTAAAAAGCTGCAAATCCTATTGGGCAGATAACATATTTCAAAAGTGGATAGGAACAACAGGAGAGGAAGAGTGATCTCATGTTTCAATATTAGTCAGAGGCTTCAAAGATCTAGATTTGAGTTCTGGAGTAAGAAGATCAAACTTCTTTGATGAAGCTGGATCTGTTGCTTAGGTACACATTCAAACAAGATACTTTGTTCCTAAACATCATTCACATCAAAACTGCAATCCTTAAAACCATTATCTCCATCGGACCCATCTGCCAGGCTTCCTGGAAAGGCAAATTCTCAGAAGACCCCCAAGTACATAACACAGTGCAGAGAACACTGATTTTGATGCTACCTGTGGAGAAAAAGCCGAATTTTGTTTCTTTAGTTAATGGCGAAAATAAGTGAGGCAAGACAATGTTCTGTGTTCCAGGTCTTGCTCCAAAGTCAGCACAGGTACTTCATCTAATAGCTGGTTTATGTAAAACACAAACCCACTGGAAAGCAGTAGCTTAAACCCAGTCCTTTTCTTTTCCCTGATAAGTGCTCAGAGATACACTGAGTAGAATGTCCCCCCTCACAGGGCCACTGAATTTGCAATAAATTCCCCTTAATTGCCTCTAAGCAGAACAGCTTCAGCAAAAGGAGAGCACTAGCCATACAGAGTGCTCACTTCTGCAAGATGTGTGTGTCTTCACCAGCCAGGCAAAGACAAGCATCAGCTGCTGTCTCCTCTGTTTTGGATGAGTGTTCTAGCCACTAATGTAATCCTATTCCAAGAGAAAACATCCTACACTTGAAAGAAAGCATTGACTCCCTCTGTTTTAGCAAACAGGTTGCAGGCAAGCTACCTCAAAAATAAGGTATTGAGGGCTGTAATTCCCAGGGAGTGAGTCTTTTTCCTTTGTGTGGAGTTGTGGCAATAGAGAGGGTAGGATTTAAGTTTTAATGCAGCGGTGCTTCACATTGTGCTGTCCGGATAAACAGGCAACTCCATCTCTCAGTGCATCTAGTATTCCCCAGGCGGTGTTTATTGGGTGCAAGAATGAAACTGAACACCAGTTTGTAACTCTCAGCCTGACTTGGGTTGGTGGAAAAAATCACAATGGGCTGGGCTTTGCCCAAGACCTGTGGCAAAACCATGCCTGCATTCACAGTTTGTGAAATGCTCAAGGGCACATTCAGGACAAAGCACTATATAAAACAAAATACTGTTGGACTGATTTCCACATGAAAAAGGAAGCAAACTGTCTCCTGTTGATGCCACTGGCAAAATTCCTTCTTGTCAGTGACAGTAGAAGGAGGTTCCAGATAACTAGAAAGCCAGCATGAGATAGTGAGGAATACCACCCTAAGCAGCTTTGCATTGTGATTTCTTATATGGCTTGTGCTTTACATTAAAGCTCTTTCCCTTTTTTGTAGCCCGTGATCTAGAGAGCTGAGGGTGTGCATTCACTGCCCTGAGCCAAGCATTGCCTCTGTTCCTTAGTAATGGTTTTCAGTTGGGCACACCAGCCCTGCGGAACCCACGGCACAGGCGGAGCAAGTCCAAATAACTGAAACCTGGAAATAGCTGGGAGTGAAACAGAAGATAATTGCAGCACATTTTGCAGTAGTCAAATGCCAGACCTTTTAAAAAATGAGGAAGATAACTCGTTTATCAGTCGCCTCTCTTTCAGACTTGTTTGTCACATCCTTTTTTAAAACAGAGTTTTGCCTAGTGCAAATACATGGGCCAAATTAGCAGTGGTTAATTAGGAGGCCCTTTACATCACCTTGCATGCCCAGAACATAAACCACTGTATCCAAAGCCTTTGTATACAAAGAATCTCCAGGGCTGTAATTTCAACAGTGGTCTGTGCAATGAACTAGAAAGTGGCTGGAGAAGCTGTGAGACTATCAAAACAGATAATTCCTCTTCTACCTGGAAGTAGGATATATAACATAAGAAGCAATATTGCCAAGGCAGAAATTTCTTTCTGAATCCCCTAAAAATTAAGTCCCTTCACAGAAATACTATTAAAAGCTGGAACATACACTGAATTAGGAATTGATGGAATGGCAATGATGATTTCATTCTGAATGTGTGATATTCCCAAGAGATTCCTCAATGATATCTTCAAATGTTAATGACTTCATGCATTAATGCAGATAATAAAAGTCACTGTAAACTACAAATATGCACATGTCTGCAACAAATTTTTATTCTATTGCACTCTTGTACTATTCTATAAAATAACTTTAACTGCTCAAGAAAGCAGTGATTTCAACACTTCAGAGAAATAAGAAAGCCCTCAATAAAATGAGCCCAGAATGAAAATTCATGCAAATTCACTAACTTCAAAAGTTCGTGCATCTAGTGAAACATTAAAGCAGTTTATCAAAAAAAAAACAAAACCTATTTTTGACAAAATTCCTTTTTCCACTTAGCCTGAACATAGACATTAACTCCTTGATGCCAGAAAGCTCTGTGAATAAATGATGAGACCAACAGCAGGGCAGGACAGTGCAAGCCAAAGGCTCAGACCTACTGAGTCAAGTTATAGACTGATAGGAGTTTTTGCACAGATGAACTACAAAGCCTTGAAAAAACTTGTAAGATCTGTGTTGACAGGCCCATGACTATCAAGGAGATACTACTCTAAAAAAAAAAAAAAAAATTGAGAAGAAAGAAAAACAAAACAGATTAAAGAGAGTTGTGAGTGAGGTCCTGCCCACCAGTCAGAAATCAGATCAAATGTTTAGATTTCATGCAGGCTCTCTAGTTCAGGACAATTTCACCCTAATAGAAGGCAGTTTCCTGTTAACACACAGCAGTATGTGTTTCTGCACAGGATATGCTGAGCCATGATTTTAAAAACTTAACATATGTATTCTGGATTTGTCAGCATATGTTGAGCTGGAAAAGACAAGCAAAAAGCATGTTAAAAGTTGGAAGGATAAATTTGCTTCCTCTTTCCAAAACAGAGTTCTTGTGAGATTTAAACTGGTTTATTTATTGTTTATTTTTTAACTCAGCATTTTTGAATTATGAAATTTTATTCATGAGTTCAGATACACAGAAGACAGGTCTGACACACGACTTGAAGGTGTTGCTTAGGAGAAGTCTGACCCTTCTTATAGCTTTTTATTTATTTACTAATTTTTTACTCCTACTATCACTTTGTTTTGTTTAAAGATAAGCAGAGGTATCATTTCCCACTCACTCTTGACTCTGTTTGCCTGTCCCTCTCAGCTGCAGTTTTCTGTTTTAATAAGCTCTGGAGCCATATTTTGTTGAAGCATTCCACCCACTCTGCAAAATGGGAGTTGTTAGTTTAGTCTTTCCATCTAATTCACAAAGTGCTTTTGGCATTATTAAGAGCTTACTGCTATAAATTATTATTTCTGTAGCAATTTTATGTCAAGGCTCTTACTTTATACACCTCAGGACAGGTACACAGCACCATCTACACTTCGTGCAGTATCTGTTGCTTTGAAAACATCAGAGTTGAATGCCATGAGCAGAGAGGTAGCAAGGCAAAAAAAACAGGGAGCTATAATGTTGAACATAACCCTTCATGACCATGGACCATCCTTGTCTACTCTACTGAAAACAGCATGCTAAAGAGTCACTTAAATTAGCCCTCCAAAGTCTGACCACCCCAAGCCATACATATTATGCCATGCAGATGGCCCACTTTGAGTCCCTGCATTAAAAATAGCTGTATTCCTCTTCAGGAAAAAGACATCAAGGAAGCATTATTCCGGGAGCATCCCTGCATCTTTTTTCCCATTCTGCTCTGAAGTGAGCTACGATGGTGAACTCGGAGTTGCAGTAGGATGTGGTATTAGCTGGGATTATTTTCAAGGCTTTAATTAAAATGTTTAACAGAAGCCAATGATTACAAGAAGTGTGATGTGGCATTATGGAATACAACTTAAACTCAAGACTTAAAAAAAAAATGTTATAGTTTGCTTCTGGAAAGCATTTAGATCCTTGTGAGTTATCAGAAACCTAATATTTAGAGAGCTGAGATTTTTTTCCCCTGAAGCTGGTACTGCAGTTCCAATTATCACAGATCACTGTGCCAACTGTGAGCAATTACCTTTCACTTCCTTTTTAAAATCTAGTCAACATGCTAAGCTAAGTTGGGTCTCAGTTCTTTCCTGAGGTTTGGATGCATAACCAAAGACACTTGCAGTAAGATCAAGTTCAGCCCAAACCTTCTCCTCCCACTTGGCTATATCAAAAGTTACTGCTTCAAAATTGCCCATTCTGAATTCTCCCTGTTTTCCTGTCTCTGCTTCAGAAACCCCTTAGAACTCAATAAGATCAGTAACGTTCTTTGGATGGCACTTCTCTCTTTTTATGAACCATATAAAAGATCATTCCTCTAGGGGAACGGATGCTGCAAAGACAGAGTTATTTCTGTCCCTTTTTCCAGGACAGACTATTAACTTCTCCATCCCTCTATGTTACCAAGCTAGTTCTTACACCACCATATTAGTGAGAATAGTAACCCCGGAGACCTGAGTGACATTGTAGATTTGAGGGAGGAGAAGAAAAAAAAAAAAAGAGTATTTGACTTTTCTCTAGAAATTGAACTGCATCTTAGACAAGATAGAAGATGGCTGTCAATACATGGTCAGTGTTGTCAAGGTTCAATTTTATGTAGCGGAACAAAAAGCACCACATCACTACCTAGAAAAGGTCCTTTTTAAAGTCTTTAACTGTTTCTTCTGGGCAATATTTTTTTTTTTTACATATTTTTAGTGTTCAGAGGACCAGTAGAACAACAACTATAATACATGCTATCGAAAGGTAACCAAATTTATCAGATCTGAATATTCTGAACACCTCAGGAAAGGGTTGGAAGTACACATGTTTTTGAACTCACAACAAAAGCTCACTCAAATATAAATTTTCTGAATTTTTCTACCTCCATCACCTATGGGAGTTTTGTTAGCACGCAGTTCTATTATTAACGATATCAGCATCAGTAGACACTGTTGTTAACTGGAAGCATTTTCCATAGAGATTTTTGAATCCTGATTGGGATTAAAAAACCTCAAAGTGGAGTTGATTTATACTGGTGTAGCACTGAGAGGAAACTGAAATTCACTCCTGTTCTTGCTGCTCTCTGGCAGAGTTTTAATCCTTGTACTCTTCAATCCACCACTAATATCATTTAAGAAGAACAAATGCACAATGTACAAACAAGGTTGCATTATTACAGCAGTGCTGCTGTAGTCTTTGCAATGACGCCAAATACTAATGCAATATTTTTAGAATGATCTCTCAAAATCTGCAGAAGGTCTTTATATCACATATAAGAAACACTTCTTTTCTACTAATTACTTGTCTTTCCAGTGCTAAAGGGGGCCTGGCCTGCAAGAGAGCTGGAGAGGGACTTTCTACAAGGGCATTTAGTGATAGGACAAAGGGGAATGACTTCGTACTGAAAGAGGACAGGTTTAGATCAGAAATTCAGACAAAATTCTTTATTGTGAAGGTGGCGAAGCCCAGAGAAGTTGTGGCTGTCCCATTCTTATAAGAGTTCAAGGTCAGGTTGGACGGGGCTCTGAGCATCTGGTCTAGTGAAAGGCTGGGAGTTGAAACTAGATGATCTTTAAGGTCCTTTCTAACCCAAACCATTCTACGATTCTATGAATAAAACCACTATTCCTCATTCATTTTCTAAATCCATACCACATTTCTATGACTAGTGCCTACTGGAGGTTTAGTCTAAAGTTTGGTGTTAAGAGAATGGTGAATGATTTAGGCCTCCTGGGCAATGACAGACACTTTCTGCAGTCATGGAGAAGCAGTTACGATAACCACATTAAGCAGATGTTCGGCTCATAGTCACACAAGCTTGTTTAGTTCAAATAAGATACCACTTTTGCTATTCACAGTAATTGTAAAAAAATAAATAAAAATCTATTCACTGTTTAGCTACAAAGACAGGCAAAAATCTCTGCCTCAAGATACATAAAGGCTAATTCTTATTCCTTCAATAACACTCTAATTGATAGACTAAAATCTCCTTCAGAAAAATACCACTACTTCAGCAGCGATGATGGAATGTCCCATAGAGCCAATGTGTGAAGTTTCATTTTTTTTGGAGGTCCTTTGGAGATAAATTATTGTGTTTTTATTCACAAAGTGATGGCTACAGGTGTCCTAGTGCTATTCATTGTGCTCATTGTAGCAGCACTCTTCTAATTCCCTCAGTGTTGCATAGCACCAGTCTAATTTTGCTCACAGGATTTAAGGGGGCCAACCCAAAGCATTCTATGATGCCATGAAATGTCAGAACAGAAGATAATCTGCAAGTGGGACATTGTTAATGGATAGTGAAACTAAAACATTGAAAAGACACATAAGAATCTGGTATAAAAAAACCCCAACAACCCAGCAGTAGAGTCCAGTCATTCTTCTTCATGCTCTACCACCCTCAAAACTCATATAATGATGAAGCCTTTAGGGTGAAATGAAAGGCACATAATATTCCTTGCAAACACTTTCTCTTTCATACACACACTTATGAACTGCCACTTCAATGCCACATTTATCATTCCAGCATCCTCTGTACACCTTTCTAAATCAAGCACTTGCACTCTCACTTCTCAACTTTTACACAGGGCAGTTTCAGTTTTGTACAAAAATTATCCTCAGATCTCTCCATACTTTGTAATTTATATTTCTTCTATTTGCCTCGTGAGAAAGAGACCTCATTGAAGATTTGGAACATAATGAGATAAATATTTTAGAAACTATTTATATAAATATTGAAAAAATTTAGAAAACAGCCAACATTGATTCATTTGTTCTACCGATTCTGTCAAACAAGGATTATAAATTTCACACTGACTGCTGAGTTTCTAACACAAGTCTTTTATTGAAGAAGCTGAGAAGCTTAGTTCTTTGTTCTGCTGTCTAAACAAACCTTTTTTTCCCCTCTGATATTCATAATTCCCATATAGTCTTATAATTTCTATAACACCAGTCTACTTTTTTCAAAGGTTTCATCTTTAGCCTTAGGCAACAACCCTGCTAGATTCCACAGTAATGTTGTCAATGGTTTCTTCATTGCTACTCCCAGTGTGGTTTCACTTGTCGGTGTGTGGGTGTGCACAGCTCCCTTTTAAGCTGTGCATGACATTTTTCAGTACATCTTTAGCGCCTCTTCAGAAACTTCAGATACTGCATTTTCACTTAAGACTTTAAAACAACTCCTGCCAAGACTGACATCAGACACCATGATGCCAAGAGGTAGTTCTGCCAGTCGGCATCAATACTAAGGAATGAGAGAGCTGAATTCATGAACAGGGGATTTGAAGGTGCTCCGTTACAAAATTGGTATACTGGATATGCAAAATAACAATGAAGTAAACAAACAAAACCATAGCTTGGCTATATAATCAGGCTTCTCTGAAGCCAGGAAAAGCAAAAGCAAGCAGGGTCTATGAGCTCTTTCTATATAAAGCTCACTCTGGGACAGATTACAGGGGAGCCCAGTTTGCACACCAAAGAGCCAGTGTTGTGTTGGAAGCTGGTGATGGCAGTGAAGGCATTTTGCTCAGCACCAGTGCCTGTATTCCTCAGGGCAACTGCTCACCTGTGCAGCCTTAACTGAGCAAAGCACTCAGACAAGTGGAGAAAACCACACTGTCTCTTCAAGTCGCCAAGTGTCCTTCTTCAGCAGCCAGTGGTCTAACAAGTTGGGGAGAGCTAAGCTGGTGTACAGCCACGGAGTAACATCTACAAAATAATTCTGCCATTTACCCTAAATTACCCCATGTGCTACTGCATACAAGTATGTCAAAATGCACATCAAACTTAACCCTACTTAAGGGATCTCAAACCAGTTAAATGTTTTGCAATATCTAGTTGAAAAAAAGAGCCTTATATGAACTAATTTTCCTGACAGTTTTTTTCTCTCATTCTTTTGTACTTTTTATCCTGATCATCACCAATGCTTTTAATCATTTTTTCCAGTGTGAAGCAATTTAAATTAAATTCACACATTCGTTTGTTCACAACAAACAACTAAACAACTATTTTGGGGGGTGTGTGTGTAATTCATTTAAAAAAGCCGTGTAATGAGAATAAAGCTTTCAAATAAGCTCATATGGAATATTACTCTACTGGAAGTATAATGTCAGAGAAACAATTTCCATTTTCACTTTTTCTGCACTACGCAGCAATTTTCCACATTTAGTTTTATCACCCCTGTCTTACAGTGTTGCCAACATCTGTAAAAGAATTCCCTATACCTGCCAACAGAAAAAACCTCCCAAAACAAAGCAAAACATAGACAGGCATGAAGTGTGTTTCCTTGGAGTTCTATTTATTTCAATTTATTTTTGCCCATTTGACCAATAAATTATGGATACAGGTAAATAACATTTCAATCTCAACTTTTGACATGGATCAAGAAAGCTACTTTATTTCCAGAGTGAAAAAGATCTACACTAAATTCATGAGTATTTTTAAAATCTCATGTCAACTTTGGATTGTGCTAGAGGGGGATTTTTATTGTCTTGCTAGTTTATGTTTGATTTTATAACACTTCTTCAAAGGGAGTCAGATATTTTTGTTTAGCTCCATATATACTGATTCAGATAAATCTCTTTGTTTAGCCCTCTGTATATTGAGAAATATACAGCCACATGGGAAGGGCTCCTCTGGTGTGAGAGCTATGGAGAGGGTGTAGTTGGCTTGATCTTTGATTTGACAGAGGAAGAGATTCACAAAACGTTATAGCTGAAGCTTTTTATCTGTGGTTATATTCCACTCTTCCCACTTTATGCAAAGATAGTTATATCCCTCATACTGTTATCTGCTGGAGCCTCTCTGTCATTTCCATCATGGAGAATACAATATTTTCCCTTGCAATCTATTCAAAGGTACTTCTGGTCCAGTTACATACCAGTAATTGTTGTTTTGCAGGACAACAACTTTGAAGAGCCGAGAAAAATTAATAACAATTTTCTTAAAACACTGACGTTTTGTCAGGCTTTGGGATTATCAAATTGCCATTATAATAAAATAATAATTTCAAAAGAATCAAAGAAAACAATTATGCAGTGTATTGAAAATGGTCATTAGATGCAAGCGAATCAGTCTTGTTTTGAAAAGGAGTGTTTGGCTAGCAAGCAAAAGTAACAGTTCAAAAAGGGGAGAATTTTCTAAGTAGAGAGTAAAACACACCATTGTATGCAACCACTGAGATTATAAAAGAGCTAATTATTATGAGGAGTAAACAGTGATCAAGGAAATCTCTCAGGTAACTAGAAACCAAATAGTGTGAGAGAGTGAACAAAGAAGTGGACTTTAAATATATAAACCAAACACTTGGAGGGAATAGTGTTGACACACGCAAGTTATCAAGGGGGACTTAGTAACTGATCCACATGACATAAAGAAAACCTAACAGACTTTTATGAAACATTTAAAAAAAGCTAGTATTCGCTCTTAATAAAAAGACTATTAAAATTAATTATCATCAGGTAAACACAACTACATCCCTCTTCTGTTTATGAGCAGAAGCCTAGAATTCTTTGAACAACACAGAGCAGATTCTTTCTGGTCAAATGTTATCAAATATTCTTAGGCCTCTCACAGAGTTTGGTGGTGGTGTTTTTTGTTTGTTTTGTTTTGTTGTTTTTTTTCCACAGAATATGCTGGGTTGGAAGGGACCCACAAGGATCATTGATTCTAACTTGTGGCTCTGCACATCCCCAAGAATCACACCATGTTCATGAAAGTGTTGTCCCAACGAACTCTCTTAGGCTGAGTGCTGTGACCACTTCCTTGTTGGAGTGCACAACCACTCTGAGTGAAGAACCTTTTTCCAATATCCAACCTAAACTTCCCTGACACAACTTCAGGCCATTTCCTTGGGTCCTGTCACTGGTCACCACAGAACAGAGATCAGTGCCTGCCTCTCCTCTGCCCCTCACAAGGAAGTTGTAACTGCAATGAGGTCTCCCCTTAATTTCCTCTACTCCAGGCTGAACAGACCAAGTGCCCTCAGCCTCTCCTCACAGGGCTTCCCCTCAAGGCCCTTCACCATCTTTGTTGCCCTCCTTTGGACACTCTCTAATAGCTTAATATCTTTCTTTTATTGCAGTGTCCAAAACTGCCCACAATATCCAAAGTGAGGCCGCCCCAGTGCAGAGCAGAGCGGGACAATCCCCTCCCTCGACCGGCTGGCGATGCTTTGCCTGATGCCCCCAGGGCAGGGTTGGCCCTCCTGGCTGCCAGGGCACTGCTGACTCAGATTCAACTTGCCATCCACCAGGACCCCCAGATCCCTTTCCACGGCACTGTTTTCCAGCCTCTCATTCCCCAGTCTGTCTGTACATCCAAGGTTGCCCCATTCCAGGTGCAGAATCCGGCACTTTCCCTTGTTGAACTTCCTACCACTGGTGATTGCCCAGCCCTCTAATTTGTTGAGGTCTCTCTGCAGGGCCTCTCTGCCTTCAAGGAGTCAGCAGCTCCTCCCAGTTTTGTGTCATCTGCAAACTTGCTCAGTATCCCTTCCAGTCCTGTGTCCAAGTCATTTATGAAGATGTTGAAGAGCAGAGGGCCTAAGATGGAGCCCTGTAGAACCGCATTAGTGAAGGTCACCAGTCTGATGTCACCCCATTCACTATAACCCTTTGTGCTCAACCCATGAACCAACTGCTCACCCACCACATGCTGTGTTTATCCAGCTGTGCTGAACATTTGTCCAGAAGGATCTCGTGAGAGACAGTATTGAGAGCTTTACTGAAATCCAAAAATGTTACATGAACTGGCTTCCCTTGATCAGCTAGGTGGGTTACCTTATCATAAAAAGAATTCAGGTTGGATAAGGAGGACTTTCTTCTCAGGAAGCCATACTTGGTCTGACAGATGACAGCCTTGTGTTTCCTGTGTTTTTTAATACCTCCCAAAATAATCTTCTCCATAACTTTAACAGGCACTGAAGTGAGACTGATAGGCCTGTAGTTTCCAGGGTCCTCCTTCTTGCCCTTCTTGAAAACTGGGACAATGTCTGCCAGATTCCACGTAGCTAGGACTTCTCTGGATTCCCAAAATGGCTCAAAAATCATTGAAAGAGGTTTTGCAATGACATCAACCAGCTCTTTGAGGATTCTGGAATGAATCCCATCAGGCCCCGTGAATTTGTAGAGATCCAGCTGGAGCAGCAAATCCCACACAAGTTCAGGATCACCTGGGAGTTGATCATTCTCACAGTCCTGCTCCTCCAGCTCAGGGCACTGAGATCTCCTTGGTCCATCAACCATGTTGAAGACAGAGGCAAAGAAAGCATTAAACACTTCTGCCTTGTTTCTGCCCCTGTTTGTGAGGTGACCATCCTCATTCTGGAACAGGCTGATGATATTTCTGTGCTGTCCATTGCCATTAATAAAGTGGAAAAACCTCTTTTTACTGTCCCTCACGTTTCTGGCAGCTTCAGCTCCAGCTGAGCTTTGGCCACATGAATTTTCTCCCTACATCAACAAGCAGCATTTCTGTATCCTTCCTATGTCACTTGACAAATACTCTTAACACTTTTAATTAAACTTAATTCTTATTTCAGAAAAGGCTAAAACATCTCTTTGGCTGGCACTCTCATGCTTCATCCCCCTGCTGTCCTTTGCATAACAAAGAATTCCGATCCCATGGGATCTTCAGAATCACCTACAAAAGGCTAGGCTGAACAACGTAGCCTTAAGTTGTTTCTTCATTTTGGAGATTCACTATTACATATTTTGTAAGAATTCTGAAGAGGTACTCAGTCAAGAAACTGCAAAAATATCAGTTTGGAGAGACAAACAAGTCTATACATTTATATCATTATGCAGAAAGAAGGAGACTTCTTGCACTATAATCTGCCACACAACGCAGTATCATAAGCAGTCCTTGAAACTTAAGAGATGTATTGAGACTTTATTCAGTCTTTCAAAGTGACAAAAATGGCTATATTGCAGTCACTTAAACTTCTTTTCTGGTGCTACAAGCACCAGAAATTAATTTCTTTTGAATTTTTACAATAATTTATTACAGTATTTGTCATGTAGGTTACAGTCAAGAAAGAAAACCAGAAGATTTCACCACTTTTGGTAAAAAGGAAAATGATCATTCTACAACAAAGGCAATTCAGCTTTTCTGAAAGTAAACTCAAGAGGTGCAAACCCAAAACTATATGTGGCACATAAGCACAGATGCACCTCCAAAACATACAATTCTGAACACACACACACACAAAAAAAAAACCCAAAACAAGAAAACCCCAAAACAACAACAAAACAAAAAAAACACCAAAAAACCCCCAAAACAACAACAAAACAAAAAAACCCAATGGAAATGTCACACTGTCAACAGACAAATTTTGGTTGAAAATTAGGACCTTTGCACAACACTTAGACAGTAACTCTTAAAAATTTACCTACTGCATTCATTCCGTGCATCTCACAACAAATATACTTGCCCCTTGCACCTCTATAATTTCAGATGTATAAACCATCAATTACATACATCATATCAAAAATTTTCCAAGAAATGCATGTATATATGCATGTATGTCATTTACCTGTAGCAACATGACATTATAAATTCTTTATCTGCTTCATTACTAGAAATCCCCTGTAACTGAAACAAGGTGTCAAATACACCTTATTTTCCACTACTTCTCAACCAATACAGAAAAATCTCCTCTGTCAGTATCATGTCCCATCACATTAGAACCCACTGTAGTGTCCTTCATGTTAAAATCAGGTGATTTTTTTTTTCCCCTTTCCCTCCCCTTATAACAAGTAGCACACTCACGCACTAGTAAGAACATTTTCACCTAGTGCTAAAGTTAACGGAAGAGAAAAAAATTACAAAACAAAAAAACCCGAACCAAAACAAAAATCCACACAACCAAGCAAAAAACCAAACCACAAAGAAGGTTTGATCCAATTTCAACTCCGGCTCAGAGCTCATGAGATTGAGTTTTATTTCAGAGAAACACTGAGATAAAGACCAGTAGTCTTGCCATGAAGCAAAATTTAGATCATCTGCTCATATACTTGAATTAAAACAGGTAACAGAGAAAGAAATATCAGCTTTATGAAATCAAAGACAACAGATTCTACATGTTAAGATAACTGACAATAGCATAATTATCCCTAATTTCTTAATTTATATGAAGTTCCTCCTTAAAAAGGAGGGGCAACAATATGCATACAAATCCTCCATAGTAATACCAGCATGCACCATCTGTTACCTCTGATGACTCTTGCACCCTTTACCATATGTGGTATCTGGATGTTAGTTCATGAACAGAATTACATTAAAAACAAGGTGGTATTAATAATTTTTAAGACTAAAAATTTGGCAAGTATATTACCACTAAAGCACTACTTCATCATACTACTTCTTTATATAATTACAAAACTACTCACGAGGATGTCAGGAAGAAGCTTTTCTTTGCTTAGCAATAAGAGCCAGATACTCACAAAGAAGGGTCTTGGACCAGATCTTTAAGGTTTATCCCACTACGATCCTCAGCAAGGTTCCTGAAGCAACTGTCACTCACTAAAAAAAACAGAAATAAAATTAAAACAAAAAACCCTAAAAAACAAGGGGAAAAGGTGGAAATTTAAGAACAGAACACAGTTCTGATTAACTAAAAATGCTTTTTGATATTGCATGGAATTTGAATATCAAGTCTGATTTTCTCTGAGGTTTCACCTAATTCAAAGAAGGTGGTAAACACTGTATCACAGCTCACGCAGAAACAGTCCCAGCTGGTGTGCTTACTGCTTGTCCACCTGTGGCTACAGAAGTCTCAAACACAAATGGTGGATGCGCAGGTACACACAGATATCCACACACTTAACAACAGTGTTTAATCACGCACTGGTCAATACGCTTTCCCCAATCTGAAATGGTAAGAGCACTTAAGTACATGGTTGTTCACGGCTTAGCAAAAACATTGAATATAAGCAATAACCAAATCAAGAAATTAAGAGTAAAAGTTTATCAGAACAACTTTTAATTAAGTCATAAAATGTACGCAAATCAGCATACATTATCAGTCACCATGATAAATTACAGTAAATTTCACACAAGTTTAAAAGAGTATTTAGTGTGTTTTCATTTTCTTCACTACTAAAAAAGAAAATTTGTTCTCCTGGCTAAGTCTCTCAGCAAATGTCCCCTAGTCCTACAGGCCATCTCATCTCTCTTAAATAACACCATCGTCAATTTGAGAGGTGGAGAAAGAGTAGTGGCACAAATACTTTAAAAAAAACCCAACATCAGTTCAAAGGAATTACAATATATCTGACTACAGCAAACTTTCTGAAGGACATAGGGCTTATGATATGGAAAAAACAGTATAAGGATCAATTTGCCATAACTAGCAAGGTAATTTGTCAGATACACCAGAAGGGACTTTATAAAGAAATGCATTATTGCTCATCTTTCAACACAGAACACAGCCTCATGTCTGGTGAAAAGCCATGTGTTTAAATTCATCTGCAGAAGCAAGTGTTCCTACTTCTTTCTCTTTAAATGCAGAATACTCTCTTTAATTTACATCTATAAGTATTCATGTGCATCACCAGCATTGAGAAAATGCAAATCATTCCCAAAATATATTGTTTTCACAGATTACAACACATACAGTGACAGACCCACCTAACACACTACGAAACTGTAAAGTGCTTCTACTAGTATCCCTCATTGCCAATGCATCTCACAAGCTTGAAGCCTGTTAAGTCTGCTGGGAAAGACAAGTACAGGAAGAAGGTGTCCCAAAAGACGAGGCTGGGGTAGCTGATGGAACACATACTGTCCCCGGCTCTCGGACAAAGCCTGACAGTCTATGACAGCAAGGGCAGTATTTGTCAAGTGTTGAAAACATTAAAAGGTTTACCTGCTTTGCACCTCAACACTGCAATAACCAGTAGATATCCTAGGCTTCTCTCATCTGCTGCATCTGAAAGAATTCCCATCTAAAGTAGATATTTGTTTATATTTGCCTCTTGTCAAGTTTGGCAACAAAACAGCAAACAGAACATTTTGTCTACTGTTTTGTCATAAATCCTACACTACTGATGTATCAACGTATCTCCTATGCAAACACAATACATCTTGAATAAAAATTACGGTCAATACTGTTTTTTCACTACTGACAAATCAAACATTTCTTAAGCATTAAATATTTAATCTAAATATGCTGCATTTCTTCTACTGTCTTCTCCAATCTCCTCATTGAAAGTAATCAAAATGATATATCAAGAAAACTAGCATGACTGTTTCAAAACTTTTTTAAAGGGAAAATGAAAAATGACAACATAAAAATATCTTATTAGTAAAAGTGGCCATTATTTGTCTGTATGTAATGCCTGTTGTTTAAAAAATAAAATGTGTTTCAAATAAATGTTGAAAATTAATGCCTAGATTTGCCAAAGACAGTCTTTGTCTTTTTTGTCTCAACATAACTATAATATTATAATACTCTTGAATTTTAAAACTGCAAACCTTCCCCCCAGCTAACAGAGCTCAGCAGTACAAACCAGCTAAAAAGACTAACTCCACAGCAAATATCTAGAAACTCTGAGAAAGGTATCAGCCTTGTCTCCTTGGTTTTCTTCTTTGATTGTAGGAGAGTTAGAACACTGGAAAGCTGCAAAAGTTTAAGCAAGCCTCTTCCTAGGTTACTGTTCTAGCCAGATTCAGAAAACACAGGTACTTCAAATAAATTTGAAAAAATTCAAACCCAGTTTTACCAACCAAGAATTTCAACAGTTTAGTTAATACTACCATTTAGCTATAACTGTCAATGAAATGACTAGCAGTCATAGCAATGGGAATTTCCAGTGAGAGGAACTGTTCAGTTGAACAGGCTGGAACAAGACCTGGACCTGCATACAAACACAGCCACGCTCTTTTACATCCTTGCAAACTCTCACTCTAAACAAATAATACAAATATACAGCAATAAATACAGGGTGGAAGCAACTAAGCAGAGCAGGTACTGTATTTCTCAGGCTTAGAAAACCTTAAATCAACACTGCACATATTTTAAAAAAATCCATACTCTGATTGAAATGCAAGCTATTTGTTTTAAACAGGAGATAGAAGGGTGAAACCCTCTGGTGATATGACAGAAATGCCGGGGTGATCAACGGCGCTTTAAGGTTGAGGGAAGAAAAGATAGAAGAAAACTTTGCATCACAGCCACAAATCATACCACATACGCAATGGCTGTACCTAACTCCTCTTTAAAGCACAACCAAAGGGTACTTTTGCATTGGACATCTCCACAAACACAATCCCCAAGATTTTATTGTTTTGCTTCAAAATTAATTTATTTTTTTTAACTCTCCCAAAAATATAAAAGCTAGTATTTTAAGCATTGTTGAGTGCACAGTTTATGGAGAGATACAGAATTGTTAGCTGCGTCTCCCTACATGTACACCAAGTGGCTGAGCCTCTGATTTGCACTCCACCCCCCAGATGTAATTCCTTGAAGACAAGGTAAATGACAACAGAAACAGCTCCCTGAAGCACATTCGGTCCATGGAGTATTGCACATACAATGACAGTCTGTAAGGTACTAGAAATGATTTTAAGAAACCAAATATTGGCAGAAATATCACAGCCAGTGACTAAACAAAACACAATCTGAAAAACATCAGACCAAGTGTAACACTCCAGCCCGGGAGCTGTGGGCCTCACAGGCTCTGCTAAGAGTTTTACTTTAATATTTATATATATAGGCTTCTTTAATACCCTAAGAAAATGTTGAGAAAATAAGCCAAAGACTTGTTCCAAGGAATTTCTGTCTTAATTTAGGGGAGAAAATGAGGGAACTTGGCAAACGTTCAAAGAAGGCTACACAAACCAGACAAAACGTTCCACCACAATACCAACTCAGTACATATTAATCTACAACACCCAAGTCAATATTCAACCAATTCACCACACTTAAGTCAAACCCAACCCTCCAGCTCCAAGCCACCCAAAGCATCAATAAAGGAGTAACGAAACAAAAGCAGGAGGCAGCAAGAAGAAAGCTGGAGAAAGAGGGAGGGATAGCTACCACTGAAACTTTGTGGCAGACCAGCCGTCACATGTCCACATGGCAGGGTCGCCAACACGCGGCACCCCAAAACCTCTGGGTTTATCTGCTCTGGCCTCTATGGCCAAACCCCCAGGCGGGGTCTCAGACCCACCAGCCACGCTGGGGTCCCAGGCCAGGGTGAGGGCAGTGTTCTCACTGTCCCTGCCAATCCGGGCTGGGTCAGGGACTCCAGGAGCTGTGGGGTATTATGGCTTTCCCAGGCTGTTTGTGACTGACAGCAGCTCCAGGGCTTTCCCCTGTAGGAATCCAGGGGCCTGCCATGAGGGATATGATGCCACCCCATCTCTGTGAGGTTTGACCCATTCCTGCCCCCTCCACACACAGACCCCCCCAAAAGGTGGTTCTAACCCCATAATCACTGATCTGGCATGTAACACTAAGGAGACATCCTGAAACATCCATTAAACTGTTTGACTTCCAAGTGAGCTGTTACACGTATCAAAAGCAAACAGGATTTAGCAATAGCTCCAATTTTCCCAACATTCGTCCTACTTTCAGCTTCTGGTTTCTATTACTGATGTTCTGTTTCTGACTCCTGTCTAGTCTTGTGCCTAGGAAGCAACAGAGGTGGGAAGCTAATAGGGGAATATAGTTCTCACCTGTCAATTACACAGCATACAAAATTCCCCACAGAAAGGTTAAAATCAGCATTCACACTCTAATGTGCAAACATCCAATTTACAACAGTTGTGAAGCCTTCCCACTTGGCATTTGTGAACTTCTAAATTTGTCCATACAATTTTTTTTCCTTTGCTTTCTTTAGCAGAGTTTTAAATGAGAGCATACTGAAGAAAAATGGATTGTTAGCCCGTTTATTTCCAAAAAGAGGAGGCTTTTAACTCTGAAGATAAACTAATATTTTCTTCAAGTAGAGGCAGGACAATCTGTTGTGAAATGTATCCTTTTTTAAACTGCTTTTTTAAATGTCCTACAATTTGAAAAACATGTAGTTCTTAAAAAACTTCATGTAATCTCTTACCCTCCCCCAGTGTATTCCAGTAAAAAAAAACTCCCTGTTTAGCTCAAAGCACTTCCAAATCTACAGCTGTTAACCATCATTTTAATACCATATGCTTTTGAAAAAAATGCAATAACTGCCCTCAAAAAATGAAGGAATATCTGTAGTTTGGTAAAACAAATTAGTAATACAGTTCATGTCCCCACCGTATGTAAATATGCAATTCAAGAAAACTACTACTACCTGCCAGATATTCCTCTTGGTTCCCAAAATTCAGACCTGCTTTTAGATTAGTTGTGACTACCTGTTGATAAAAATCATCTTGACAACAAAAACGCTACACTTGTGAAGGTAGTCACTATTAGTGATCCGCTATTAGTTTGAAAATACATGGACAACTGCAAGATTCAACAGTATGCACTGAAGTACAAGATACCAACTTCTTCTACCTTTGTCTTTTAGTGACAGCATCTCCTAAGTTCAGTTCTTTTTCTTAGGACCTCTTCATCTGCCTGTAGTATTTTTGAGATTTCCCACAGAAGATCACTCTTCTTTACCCCTTTATCTTTTTATAGGATCATTTACATACTTAGGTTTTATAAAAGATTCATTCAGCACCTAATAAACATAAAAAAAAAGTTTAGTACACCTGAGATGCTCTGGGAAGTACTGGTCTGGCACAGCATTGTATTCTAGCCTGGTTTGGCTTGCAATAAAACATTATTCAGAAGTCCCATTTCAGATTCAGGTGGTTCTGTTCCATGTGCTGTATGCAAACATAGGAGGATTCAAGTATTTTGCTTTTATAGGCCCAACTTTATACACACAACAGCAAGAACATTCTTTTACCTATTGTTGACTTCATGACAAACTCTGCTAAGGAAGCTTAGGATTTAGGATATAAGAAGGTAACCATTTTTTCTCAGACCTCAAATCATCTCTCTATAAAAGCCTATTCTCCAACAAACACAGAACTCCTGTCCTACAGGCATACTTTACAGATGGGAAAGGAATGAAATAGCACCAGAAGATTGATTCTCTTAATATTAAAATGATTTTAAGGTATGTTATACGTTCCATGAACAGTAACATCAGAGATAAATAGCCTGCCTTTTTTCTCTGCTACTGTCATATTTTTCAAGTGAGTGCATGTCAACCAGAAAACACACATAAAACAGATGGCACATTACAGAAATTTTGTAGCACCTTCTCCAGATCTATCAAAAAAGACAGCAAATTAAGAGCAGCACTTACACTATTTGCATATCTGCACACAAATCTCTGACGTATTTGCAGAATAAAAAGAAATACAAGTCTGCACGCAAACTGCAAATACTTATAATTGCTGAGGAAATACATTGTCTGTGAGTAGCAGAAATAAAGCAGGCTGGCTTCCTAAGAACTTGTGATCTAAATGCCATTCGCTACCCTCTTGATAAATCCAGGTTCCCCCTGACACCCACATGAGGGAGAGAGCTAAAGCTAATACAAAGCCATGCACGTGAAAGCACCAGTCAACACCCATCTGCCTTCTTTGCACTGGGGCTAATAATCTGAGTCTCCTCTTTGCCTGGCTGCTAATGCTCATTTAATATATAGATAACTTTAAAGTCTTCCTTTGTTACACTGTGTTTACTTTTCTATTACACTGTTATCATATTTTTCATATGTGTGTTAAATAGGTTTAACAGGGGTTCGGAACCTGGCAGACCAACAGAAAAACTGAAGGATGACACTGTCTTTTGATCGTGTAGGCCTTGTCCTCCCATGGCAGACAATCCAAAAACCATTTTCAGAACTGCAAGACTTTAATGCACATCAACTTAAGTTTCCTTCCCTTTTCACTTCCATTTTGAACTTCACCTTGCTAAAAGTGCGCATAAGAGTATGAAATCATAAAATGGCAACACTTTTAGTTTTAACCCTCAATTATTTAACAACAGAGGTAGTTGTAGCACCTTAGTAATAGTTATCAATATGCTGTGCATTATCTGTGTGAACGTGTCACAGTGGAAGCTATTTTAAAACCTGAGTGAGAGCACTGTGGTGTTTACAGTACACAAAGAGCACTCAAAGACTTGCTTGGATGTGAGCAGGGTCAGGTGACAGAAAATGTGCCACCCCTCCAGATTCACATATTCTGACCCCAGAGCTGTGCAAAAAATGGCAACAAAGCACTTTACTTAAAGGGAGCATTAAAAGAGCTAAAATACCTACATGAAAAAAAGTGTCTCTTTTATACATATTTTACTTCAACATGTTCAAAACATCGTGCTGGTGAAAATAAAACAGACACAATACACAGTATCAGAGATGGCTAATGCTTTTCATCAAGTCCAGATTGAAATACAGTTTTTCTAAACCCATAAGAACAAATGACACTCCAGAAATAGGCAGGGCATTCCTAAATCAGTGTTGCATCCTTTTAATTTACATAACCGCTTATTTTCTACTGCCAAAGAAGGTGTCATGAACAGCAACAGTTCCAGAAAAGTGAAAGTAGCTGAGAAGGTCCTGATCACATCACCGTTTGAGATAATTTCCTTTTATCTTTGGAAAGTTTATCATCAGAAATACAAAGGCTGAGATGCAACAGTTTAGAACAAGTTATGAAACATATTCACCAGTGGGAATTTTTATTGTAAGAAGCAATGTGAAAATGTCATACAATACCGAAGACTGCTTCTGCAAGCTATCAGATGAAACACTCAGATCAAAGAGAGCTCACTGTTGAGGTTAACCCATGTGAAATGAGGAACAAACCAGTAACTTCAACTAATAAAATTTATTTTCATTGGGCATTCGGAGCTAGTCATAGTATCAAGACTAACTTTAGTTTCAATTCATATGTAATAATCCACTCCCAAATATATGTTCTCAGTATTCAAGAGCAGAAACACATTTATTTTATTCCAGATATACCGATTCACCAAGAACCCATAAGTAGCCACTTTCTCATCCACCCAGCTAGAACCTTCTTCTGCTTCTCCACCACACTAGAAAACACCAGTACAATGTATTTATGCCTATTTTCTCTGACATACTGTAGACAAGCTGTCAACTTCACAGATCTTTGAAGACAAGGCTGCAGCGACTAGTTTGGCCCCCTACATATATCTGCCCTGCACACCTGATGAATGGTTCTGATATCTGCTTTGTTTTTGCCATTATACTAAAGCATAGGAAAATTCTAAGTATATTCAAGACAATAAAATTTAACATCCACCTTCATGAACATTCCCTAGCAAGCTTTTCAGTATGTTTTGCTGGATCTCAGACCAGAGTAAATCTTCTCTCCCTTTCCCTTCAGACAAAGTATTATGAAGTGCCAGAATGGTATCCTCAAAGACTGCCTAAGAAGTACTACTATAAAAAACAAAATAGTCCACTGAAACTATTCGCTTCCCACAGAAGGGAAAGGTTCAGGTGACCTACTGAAAAACAGGGTGATCATCAACCAGAAATACAAGCTAGACATGTGAAACCATTTTTTCTAGAAAACATAGGGAAGCAGTAATGCCACTTGTAAACCAGATGTAAAGGAGGGCTATTGCAATGATAAAGAAAAATAAGACATCCCAGAGTAAGTGAAAAGAGCTTTTTTGATTAGCTGAGCAAAAAAAAAAAAAAAAAAGACATTAGATGGTTGCTGCTGCTGTGTTTATATAAATACAACAGGAAAACAAACATCAGAGGGAGAAAAGATAAAGAATAGCATTGCCCAAGAAAAATAACTGTGAGGAAATCATAAGAAAGAGAGCGCAAATTTCCTAAGACTTACAGAGGTGAACCCTCACAAATAATCCTTCTGTAAGAACAGTGAGGGCAAAGAAAGTGCACAGATTGGTTCTCAAGAGATTTAAGAATAGATTAAATGACACAGAAATTGTTCTTGAAGACCTGAAGCATTCTGTACCACAGTTGCTAATGTTGTAAAATTTGTTAGAGCTTCTCTGAATGCCATGAACTTCTAAGCCCCCCCAAGCTCTCTCACGTTTTTCTAACAGCAATTAAATGAGCTCTTTTTTTCTGTGTATCCATTAGTCTGGTGGGTTATGCCTCTCTCAAATGATTTATCACTTAAATTTCACAGTATTTGTGAGGCCTTAGGCTACAAAATCCATACTGGGTTTTAATCTAATATTATAACAAGCTTGAATTTCAACTCAGTCACACTGTCAGTGTGATCACTGCAGTGATCAGGTGAACTTCAGAAGAAAAACATCAAGCCATTAAAGACATTCAGATCTTTGGAGATGTAGCATTAGCAATACTTCTAATTGTTTGTACCCAATGAAAAAATTAAGTTCCCTGAAGCTATGAATACTAGACACCTGGCAGAATTTTTGTTTTGGGCTCTTGTTATTGCAGATATATAAGTTTGTATTTTGTGAGGGTTTATTATCATCATCAGGTATTTCCACTAAGAAGTTTCTGTTGTAACTTCTTTCACTGTAAAACCATAAAAAATTCCACAATGGGAAGAACAGAAGGCAAGCATATCCAAGGGAGGGGAAGAGAAGAGTTAAAACAACAAAAAAAAGCTAAGTACCTTTGAAAATTAATACCTCATTTTAGACTTGGCTGAAATTATTAGTTCTGTCACAGGTTAGAACAGCTGTACTTAAAGCAGATATCAAGAACCAATCCTTTAAAGAGCAGTCTTTACAAGGCCTTGATTTTCAGCTTTTCTTATTTCTTTAGGGAATGTCTGAGGGTTTTTTCCATACCCCTAAAAAGATAACATTCTTATCTCTAATCTTAGTTTTCCTGTATTTTATTTAGTTCAGGAAAAGAATGTGCTTAGTTTCTTAGCTAACAATGTCTGAAACAATTTATGGCATCTTATACAGGCCCAGTTTGACAGCTTACGTGGATCCTTGGTTGCAGTGTACACTAGGCAAGTCTACAATCCATCTCAGCTAGATGCGTTTTTATATATGACAAAATATGCCTATGCAAGATGCTAACACATTTCATATCTTACCTGCCAGCTTGATGAAAACCCACAGGAATCATATCAACAATTATACTCCATGGATTTGATGGGTGGACTGTTTGGTGGGTAAGAAATTGGTTGGTGGTCACATCCAAAGGGTAGTGGTCAATGGCTCAGAGTCCCAATGGATATCAGGGACAAGTGCTTTCCCTCAGAGGTCTGAACAGGGACCAGTGCTATTTAACACCTCCATTAAAGACACTGATGAAGGGATCAAGTGCATGCTCAGCAAGTTTGCAGATGACACCAAACTGAGTGTCAAACTGGTTGCCACACTTGAAAGATGGGATACCATCCAGAGGGACCAAAAGAGCTCGGGGAATCTCATGAAGTTTAATAAGACCATGTGCAAGGTGCTGTACCTTAGTTGGGGCAACCCCTGGTATCAATACAGGCTGGGGATGAAGGGATTGAGAGCAGCCCTGCTGAGAAGGACTTGGGGGTGCTGGTGGGTGAGAGGCTGGACATGACTCAACAATGTGCACTTGTAGCCCAGAAAGCCAATTGCATCCTGGGCTGCATCCAAAGCAGCGTGGGCAGCAGGGCAAGGGAGGGAATTCTGAGTCTCTACTCTGCCCTTGTGAGACCCCACCTGGAGTGCTGCATCCAGTTCTGGGCCTTGCAAGCACCATACAGGGCTATAAAAGGCATTATTTTATTCTGGTAGGAGAGATGATGAAATGTTGCGATAAAAGTTCAGTTGTAGCTATTTACTTACTGGATAGAAGGATGTTCATTCACACTAAGGAATCTTTAAACTATTCCCTTTCATAATTAGAAGACTAAGTATTTACAGACATCAGTATGACAATAACACAAAAAAAGAATATGAGTTTAAAATAAAATTTAAGAAAGATAATCCTATTACATTTCAGTTAGGGACAGTTTGGAAGGGTGAAGATCTCAAACTGAACTCTCCTTACTTGGATTCAATATTTCTGGTTTCTCCAATACAAAGAGAGAGATCAAATATACCCAGCTGAAAGTGAAAAAATGACTAAAAAGAAATGCTGATAACAATACTGATAAAACTGGATTAAACCAATTGATGAGGAGAAATTCCCAAGCCCTGCCCACCAGACCAAACTGAGATGGTGGCCAGCCTCTCCCACCTGGATAAAACACCTATGGCCACAGGGCAGAGACAGGAGGGCCACCCTTCCATGTGGTTCACTTCCACCATGCCCAGAAAACCTGGCAGGAA
>JAWWMP010000081.1:40075162-40134066 GCA_035047865.1 Dendrocincla tyrannina | reverse complement strand
TGGAACAGAAAGGGAAATATAAGAGGCATAGGCTGGTCCCTTCTCTCCAAATCATTTTGACAAAATTCAGTGGTAAGAAACTACTTTAATAACTTCACTTATTTTAAGTCAAAGGTAACTTTGGCAACAGCCATTAACAGATGACTTGAGCTGCAACTCAGTTAAAAAAAAAAAAAAAGAAAAAAAAAGAAGAAAAAAGTACATTCCAATGTTTTCTTTCTGTCAGTGTAAGCCACATGAATTACACAAAATGTTTTTGTACAACCTCAGCTGTTTTTCAGGGGACCAAGAAGTTGAAAAGTAGCCTAGAGGTAAAAAGTGATTTTTAAGAGACAATAATATCTAATTATCTCAATACTACAATAATGTACAGTGTTATGGGAAATAACATCACTTCATGTGAAAATGCAACCATACACATTGTAGTCTTCATTCAAGGAGTTATTTGGGAAGAGGCAGGTCATAGGAATTGCAGTCATAAAACAGTTATATAAAACCACAGAATGTCTCAATAGCTATTTGTTTGCATTAGGTTTGCTTTCTGATATTTTAACGTGGACTAAAAGAAAGACTAGAGTTGAAAGAGAGGAAAAGACAGCTAGAAAATGATGAGTGAAACTTACTATTTACCTCTAAGAGGAATTCTGTAAGAAAGGCATATCATATTAAGAAAAGCCATTATTATTTCATAACAACAGGAATCAATTAGCTGTGGATTATATGCCCAGTTTGGTCATCAGCTACTGTATCTGCATTTGTATGGATTTTTTTTTCACATTATGATTTACTTGAGCAAAAAAGACATGACAGAGGGCAGTTTGGAGTTTCATGTCTTTGGAAGTAAAAGGGTGAGACCTAAATTTCAAGCGGAAAAACTTTCTATGAGCTTCTGGAAAAACAAACTCAGAACACTGATATGACCAGAGAAAGCAAACTACTCATTTCAGTCCTGCAAGAGTCCACTTAACTCCCCTTTCTGAACAGATAAATGAGTGACTGCAGGAACAAGCTTAGTTCAGCAGTCACAGTGACAAAAGCAATAGGACCCACATTTAGTACTATTTTATATAAACAATATCATGGGCATTTAAAGGGAATGAGCCTTCTGATGGCGATTTGATTTGCTTGACACACACTGTGCCTTGAGAAGCTGCAGGCTGCTCCTTGCAGCTGTGCTTTCAGAGACTATTGCTGGAACACAGTAGTTGCTGACAAGGAGTTTTACTACCTGCAAAGCTACATCACCCTCCTGTATGACAAACTAAGCCACCAAAAATACCTCATCAGTAGCCATGATTTTTCCTGCCATTGAAGATGCTTGATTTTTCTCCAGTCCTGGCTAAGGATACAATGCCAGAAAAATTTTCCTTTATGCCTACTCTTCTGAAAACTGTCCCTGTCTTCTCCACAAGCTAGCACAACTGTTGGAAGACAGAGCAGCAAAAACGGACTTCTATCTTCTCTGAGCCTTTTAGAGGATTTAGTCTTGCTGTGAACATTCAATAGGCTTTATACACACCATTGTTAACAAAGTAACTCCTTTACAATTCTACCAGAAAGAGATGGATCCAAAGACAAATTTTGAAAAATTGGATGAAACTGAATCAGACTAATATGTTTAAGATCCAAATTCACATACAGTCTACTGAATCTGTGTAATCCTGCTATTAATCTCAAGCCTTACTCTTCTCATCATATAGTGGTAGATCTTGGTGAGAATTTTTACTGAACTGGAAATTATTATGCTGACATGTTAAACAAGGACAGAGTTATGAAGTACTCTTTTGCATTTATTTTATTGCAGTGGAGATAAGAAATAGCAGAATTTTTTATAGAATTAACTTTAAAGTACTATGTTCTCTATCACATGCAGAGATTTGTGAGATAAGCCCACATATAAAAAGGTGCAACTGTACCAAACGAGTACTTTTCTACGTCTAGTAATGATTCAAACCACACAATCAAATGTTCCAGACCATTCTGATCTAGTTCTGTCACAAATTCCTAAGCCATATTGTAACATAGCCCCCCTACCCCCAAACGATGCAAACACAAAACAAAAACTTAAAAAACCCACTAAGAAATCTGAAGGTAATCACTTTGCAAGTCTTATTTGTTTTGTTATAAAGTAAATCTTTCGGAACATTTTCAAGACAATACTAATTCTTGAATAAATGCCACTACAAACTTCACAAATATATAGGATAGGCAAACCACTTTCTGAAGAGAGAACAAGCAAGCATCCAGCTGAACAAACCACAGTGCCCCACTGCCCTACTCATATCCTTTTTCTCCACACAAATGCCAGAAAACACATTTCTTCTGGATAAAGTGAATGCTGACTGACTGGATTTTTTTTTTTTTCCAATATATTTTTCACCCTGACAGAACCTGCCCATTTGCTCTATCCCTACGTGCAACTTAGGTTGCTTTTTTGAAACACTTTTGACTCCCTCTTACTGTCAGGATCACTGACTGTTTTATCTGTTAGGCTTGAATCCACTGGCCATGCCATTATTCCAATATTACTGAGACACTGGTCTCCACATACAGCTGCTTCAGCTGACACATACCAGAAAGAATTTTATTGTGACAGCTTGTGAAAAAATTTACATCATCAAGGGAAATGTGCTAACATTCTCAGTGTCCAGTAACCAGTGTTTCATCATAGCACAACACCTACAGGAAGTGCATGTGACATCCACAAGTACTAAATGAATCCATTAGGATTAGCGGTATTAAAATGAATACCAGATGCATTAACAAGGGACCGCATAAACCAAAATGCTGCACAAATGTTTGCATCCCAATCCCAGCTTTCAAATAACATCAGCATATTACCCTAAAATCATTACTTTGCTATTCTAGTTCCTTTCCTAGGGAGCTCTAATGATAGTTCTTGCCCTACAGTGAATTCATATTGCATCTGGCACAGGAAATTTGGCATTTCAATTTACATAACTGTTTTCAATTGCACAAATTTGCTGTTCCCTAATTCTCAGCGTACTTTGAACAACAGTTTTCAATGCTTGACTGAGAAAGAGCAAAACTCTTAGCCAAACAACTTTTCTTTCCCTCCCTCCTGTTCTCAGTGAGTCAGTGAGTTCTCGGGCTTTTCCAAATGAAGAAAAAAGAAGGTTAAATGTCAGGTTTTAAAGAACAGAAGTTGTCCATCTTTTTGCCTAATTTAATTCTGATACCTGGGACTGACTGACAGAGACTGAATCATGTATTACAAGTGAGAACTGCAGCCTGGGTGAAAATCTAGGCAAAAAGTATGACATTTCCCAAGAAACAGTGTTCTCATTTAGGTAAGATCAAAAGAGACAAAGATAAAATATAGTATTTCTACGAGACCAAACAAATTCAGTACAGCTTTTTTATTAACTGAGTTTGTGCTGAAGCTGTGGAAGGTAAATACGCTTCTCTAGAATATGTACAACTCTATGGTGTACGCTGTTGGATGCTGAACAAATAAGCTATGAGTGAACAGTGATAATACACCACACACAGTCCATATGAAATTGTAGTGTGGAATTTAGAGGGAAGACAACAAGGATGGACTGGAGAGGAGGAAAGGTGACACGCAAATAAATCAAATCGAGTTCTAAGAAGCTGCAGACTTTCTAGCTTAATCTAGTGGTAACTAAAGTCCTCTGAGGGCTTGTAAATCAAGGGAAATACCATTATAGTGCAAGCCAGGGTTTCAGCTCGCACACTGAAGCTATTTACATTTCTTGAGAGAGAAACAAAAAGCTGATATCGGGAAATTACAGAGAACTACAGCTGTGGAGAAGAAGAGGCAGGCTAAGACTAGTTTTATTGCCAGTGTCTCTGTCATTAGGAGTAGCAGTGATAACATTATCTCCTCTGCTTGCCATCGCCATCCATGGTTTATAAATATATTGCTCAATTTTCCAACACTGGCTGCTGTGTTATGTCCCATGCTTGTCATTACCTGCCTATGGCAAAACACCAAGTGTTTGTAGCAGTGCATTGTCCATGAATTAGTCTGGTGTCTGAGATCCAAAGACGCAACTAAGCTCCTAAACAGGACGTATCCTGGGTAAAGGAAGCCAACACTATCTTCATCCATAGTAATCTACTAACAGGAATGATGAAGCCACAAAGTATGATCTCTCCTAACAGCTCCTAATGAGATATGCAGTTCTCCTTGCTGAGGCAACACAGAATTTTTAAGCAACAGAGCTCAAGGGACCAAAGTTCGCCACAACTACACGGCCATGTCCAGTGTCTCCTGGCCTTTTTGAAAATAACAGTGGCAGGCACAAGGTGGACTGGGGACACAAGACAGCAGGAATTTCCATCCAAGCAGAGGCAAGAGGAGGAGCTGAGCTCAGTCAAATGAAACACAATGCCAAATTTCACAAGTACATCTAAGCCACAGAAAAGACAGGAACCACTGGTCTATGCAAATCCCTTCTGTCAGGCTGAAACCTTCTTGGCAGCCTGGCCCTTCCTTTCCTTTCTGCTTTCATTAACTGCTGCCACCATTCCACCCACCACAGCTGTTCATCCATCTCCTGATGCCCATTCACTAGTGTGTCCCAGTTGCTTCCTTTTCCTGGCCTTTCTTGCTACTTCACTCTGCCTAGAAGGAAAACATGCCAATGAGTTCTACAGATTTGGGAAGAAATCAGAAGGGCAGATTTGACTTCTCAGCCATTCTGTGACAGAACTAGAGACAAAGCCACAGAAAGACAAACCACAACTATATTAGGATTATTAGGGCATTATTAGGGCTTTCACAGATCTTACTGCTTGACTTTCCCCTTTTATTTACAAATTTACTCACAGAATAAATAACCAATCCCATCTGAAAGGTCAATCAAAGTAAACAGTTTTAAGGGATCTTGAGACAGTAATTTTGAAGAAAAGAAGTATAGTTTTAGGTAGGCATCCTCCAGCAGGTGGTACAATATAAACACATTTTCAAGTTCCTCATAATTGAATGTAGAGAATGCACTCTGGAGTAAGTACAGAACACTGCACACTGTGTGTGCAGTGCTGTGGACTTACTCCACTCTCCTAAAATAAGTACAAGTTCCAGTTTACATTAGAGAGGTCTTTCAATTAAGAGGCGAGAGCAAAATATTCCACCGTTAAAGCAAAATACCACAGAGGATAAAAGAATTGAAGTTGTATTCGTGGCTTTATCCCTGTAGTTAAAAACAAGAAAAACGTATCCAAACCCCAGGGTCTGTGTTGAGTCTACTAATGTCACTGCCAATAAGAGTTAAAATTTCAGTTCCTATGTTTGTCTTCTTTGGATATATTTCAGGCTACTCTTACAATATGTGCTGTGACAGGGAGGTCTAAGAGAGATGCCAAACTCCTTTTCCCCCATACACAAAACTACAAATAATCACCTCTTCCTTAGCTCTCCCACTTTGATGTTATGGAAGCAAAAATACATTAAGTAATTTTTTAAAAAGAAAAGAGTAGAACAGAAAAAGCTGAAGCAGTTTTCAAGTGTTATAGTTTTCAGAACAGAATATTAAAGCTGATGACCATTTAAAATGGCTGCAAGAGTTTGAGGTGTGGTTCTGTAGTTGAAATTCAGTTCCAAAGACTTCTGTAACTCCAGTGAAGTCAGTAGGATTTGGATGAGTTTGGTGTATTACATTTATGAAACATATGAGCAATCACAGTACTGTCTACCATTCATAAGATTTTTTTTCTTTTTACAATTTTAGCTTAAAAAAGCTTTGAGCTTTCAATAAACCAGGAAAAATTTGATTTACAAAATTTAATTAGTTTACAGATGCTTTAGTTTACAGAATCTTTGGGATTCCACATCTCCATGTCACTCCATATCAGGAAATACAATTTTATACTTGATCAAACCCTGATTCAGAAATGGGATAGGGAGAATCCACTTTGAAAATTATCCACACTGCAAATTATCATTTCAAAGAGAACTTCATGAAATAACTTATGTCTATGCCAACTTTTTGGGATAGAGAGAAGATTAAACATCAACATTTTAATACTTTTTAAAACCTGTATATCTGAATTAGTTCCATAATGCAGCCAAAGAAAGCATAGTCTGCCTTTAGACACAGATTTAAATCGTTCACATCAACTTGAATGTAAGCTGGGCCAGGCACTCACAGGCAGAACTGCAAGGGGAATGGTCTGTTTTTCTTTTTACGACTTCTGAAGAACAGGTACAAATCACACAAAAAAAATCCCATTGATGTCTTTACGTGTTTCATTCTCAGTTCTAAAAGCTGAATGTCAAGGAGAACATTTCACAAATCTCTATTGCATTGTTTGTTGCTTTCTCTGGAGAAAACAGCTGCTAATAGTCAATCCATTTTGGTGCTAACATGCTGTCTATTCGGCAGCTCTCACAAGAGCAGCATTTACAGGATGCTTAAATAAATTATTTGGTTTAGCATGAAAAACAAGGTATAGTTTGAAGTGCACTAAACAAGTACCAAACCAGTAAAAGACTTTGTTCTATCCCAGAGCATAAAGTAGAAACTACTGTTGGTTTCTGGTTTTGTAATACTGAATAATTATGGCTTGAATTCTTCCAAATGGAAACAACATCAAACATTTCTTCCTACTTTCAGAAGGTTTCTATACTGCCTAGAAAAACCCCTGAATTGTGTACACCCCACTGGAGTCTCATAAAATGAAAGTTAAAAAAACAGAAAAAAAATTCCACATTGCTCTCTAAGCTTATCCATTTTGCTTCTCATTTATTGTTCCATCTCTCTAGCTATTATTATTTTCTCACTTCTATGTGAGCATTGTCTCCTCTACTTCCCACCTTATACAGGTTATTATAATGAAGTGTTGACCGACTCCTGGAGATTTCCAAAATTAACCCCAGCGAGATGCCAATGCACAACTCTTGGCAAGCTTCTCAGGCATGTTCAGATGATCTTGGTGAAACAAGAGGTAAGTTTTGACTAGCCTTACCCAGAATGAGCCTGAAGTGCTTCAGTGAAAGTCAAAAAATGATCTTTTACTGGAGAAAAACATGACTTTGAGGATCTGTTTAAGTTAGCTATAGTTATAAGCTACATTATTTTCAGGGTGAGCATTTCATCAAAGGAATTCTAAAAGAGAAGGTACCGTTCCAAACAGGAGCAAAACAACCAGCCAGGTAGGGCACTGTCTGTTCTGGCTGCTGCCTCTTGTACCAATGCTGCCATTTTAGAAGGTATAATGGATTAGCAGATTAAAGATAGATAAAGAGCAGTGCATAAAACCCCCAAACAATTGAAAACACAGTGATAAGATGCAGAGCCTTGTGAGACTGTGCACTGTAGAGATTCCAAGACAACTACAACACACAAAATAAAGGACAGGGACAAAGGAGCCCACCAATATGTATGAGGAATTTCTTCCCTTGCATACATTACTGAGAGTCAAAAATGTCCAATCAATCTAAGCTGTACTGAAGACAATCTGAAGTTTGAGAGAGCTCCTTGAAGAAAAGAGAGCTCTTCCAAAGAAGACAGTGTAAAGCAGAGTTTCCATCTTGATTTCTTAACTCTCTTTACATTTTGTGCTTGATTATTCCTCCAGAACTTCTCTTCCCCTACAAGATAAATGACAGTCTTCAGCCTGCTCTCATCTGTGCTAGCTGACATTGACCCAGACAGAGCCTGCTATAATAGCCAGCTCTCACAATAACACCGGACTGGAAACATCATCCTAGTGAAGCTTTCACACCACAGGAGCTTCTTCACTGGCCACTTACTCATCATTCACCATCTATCGATTGTAGCTCCTGTACTCCTACACATTTCTATGGATAGGCATCAAGAGCAGGAGAAGACAGACACCAATGTGACCAAGGAAGGATATGATGCTCAACCCCACCTTTTCATCTGGAGCAAACTGCATCAACAGAGACGATGACTTCAGCACAGACTATTGAATTCAATATGTTTAGTAATGGCAACATTCATGAGCTTTTTCTATTAAAGAGGCTAAATTGCTGCAACAGTTCTTCCTGCCATACTGTCAGTGGCTCAGCACAGTGCTAGAACTTGAAGCAACAAACAAACCCAACACAAAACTACAGTCCCAACAACCATTTTGCAAAAGAAAGCTGGAAAAATCTTTAGAAATCCTATCTCCCAGAATCCCTCCCAATCCCAGTAGAGAATAAACCTCTTTTCCACACAAGACTATAATTACATGCCAAAATGATTCAAAAGAAAAATCTTATGTTGTCTGTTCAGTTGTAAAAATGATTTAGCTGCCACTAGATGAAAGAATCAAAGCAGAACTTCCAAAATTACTGGCAGCAGAAAGGCACCCATGGACTAGCAGAACACATCCTCATGGTCAGTAGTGCAGAAGTTCTAGCACTAAAACTGACAGGACTATAGCAGTGGATTTGACAGTATCTCTGTAGATATATATACCCTTGACATGATAGTATCCTGCTTTTTCAGTCTACACCTTCAGCTTTCTCTTCCTAAGAGATTTCAGGTACGTGGAAAAAGGGGTGTAATAGTTCACATTAGGGCAGCACCAATAGTCATCAGATATCCAACGGATCAAAGTGATTTTGGCTCAATACCTTAGATACGTCCTTGATCACAGAGAGGGCTTGACTTCTCAACCTGTACTTTTTAAAACTAGTTCTAGAAATTCTTACTGGAGAATAAAATCTGTGTGTGAGTATTAACCTCATAATTACTTTCTGGCTGATTTTATCCTGGGCAAAAAGAAGCAATGATCCACTGTGGAGAATTGTCTTAAAATTTGCCTGCAGTTCTTATTAAGTTCTATATTTTAAAAGATTGTCTATGTTTTTCTCAACAGTAAACTGCAATTGCCTCATCTCTTGCACCTTGATACTTCATTCTTTATTTATCTTAATCCTGACATGCTCCACCTTACTGAAAATTCATAGAAACACTTTCAGTTCTTTACATATATCAGCTCTTTTTTAAATGTTAAAAAGCTTCTCTGTCATTTTTTTTTTTTGCCATAAACAGTCATGTTCAAATATTGAATATTCTTTTGAGATTTTCTTTGGGCACTTGTGGTTTTCTACTCCAGCTCATGAGTAGTTTTGCAGATGGTATTAATTTTTAAGCTTAAGTGATCTTTCATATTATTACTGTTCACGCTTTTTCATAACTGGCTTTCTTTCAACAAAATAGAGTATTTGTGTGCTCTGTTCAGCTAGTACATAATGTACAAGAATTTTTCTTTATAAGTCAAGAATCCCAGCCAGCTTCAATAGTTACATAAACATTTGTCTGCACTGTTCTGTTGTTTATCCCACTCAAAGAGAGATGAGGTGCAACTGGTGAGGGGTGGAATTAGACCACTGCATGTAAGTGAATTAATCAAAATAGACAGAAGCATGTTAGAGATCATGTTCAAGTGAACACTTCACATAGAGACATTGAAAAACCTATTCAAAACAAATAGCAAATGACATAGGTGCTGCTGTTTTAGGTAAATCAACAATTGAAAACTCAGTGAATCTATTAGTGTACACAAAGCAACAGGAATTCAACAACATCCAAATTCAGAACCAATCTAGCAAAAAACCCCAATACTAACTAGACATGTGGTTAACCTTAAACCACAGTGCTGTATCTTAAATTCCTTAGCTTCAGGATTCCTTTTTTTACCAATACGAAATACACATGCCAGGAAATTCAATGCCCCAGAATTACTTGATATTTCTATAGTGCACCAACCACTACACATGAGAATGGTGAGGGAAAGGTCTTTGCATAACTTTCTGTAAGCAGTCACACAGCTGGTTTACCTTTGGAATTCAGAACTTTGTAAGTGCTGTATCTTTGCATGCAACTCCCACAAGCCCAGCAGCTGGAGCGAGAAATACTTGTCTCTGGTCTCAACCCAGAGTAAGGCATAGTGTGGAACCAACAGAGAAGAAAAGGTGGGGCTCTAAAGATACCTCTTCAGGCCTGTGGTGTAGTGACTGTTGATTGCTGTGGAGATGTGGAGGTCACCTGTAAACTTTCTAGGAGTACAGAACCTGAAAGACTTGATCATCACTACAGTGCTTACTCAGTGGGATGTGCCCCCCACCCTTTCCAGAGTCATCCCCATAAATACAGTGCAAAACAAGGTGGCACTGAGTGTTTGTGTGTGAGCTGGAGAGGGACAATGAATGCACGAAGATGTGACAAATATTTTTGGTTGCTACTTCTCCTGGCTCCAACCTCAGAATGCTGGCAAAATTTACATTCCCAGGGACAGTTAAACATCACCAATTTTTTTTTTTTAAATTGTTAGGATTCTGCTACAATTCTCAAGAAATTCTGAGTATGTGGAAATGCTGCCAAACTTCCCTGCACTTCTGAAATAAAACCAACTTTGTCTAGAGCCATTCTTCCACTTAATACCTGTCCATTTTGCTGTAAAACACCTTTATGCTTCACCCCAACCACAGAAAGTAGGCAAACCATGCTGGGAGTCCCTAAGCAACAGGTAAGATGCTAAATACCTGACAAAGTACTGTTATTCAAGAGGAATGATCAACATGCCAAGAAGTAGAGCATACTAAATTCTCCTATTAATCTGAGTTACAGAAGCAATTGGAAAAAACAGTCTCCTGGGGAAACCATTCCATTAACCTCACATAACATGGCAAAAGCTGTCTCAATTTTTAATCCCTATCTTTCAAGAAATGTGGCTACACAAAAACAGCAAATGATTGTGTCAGAGCTAAAACTAAACAAACCTCAATGGGGTTGAAGGTATTGCAATCTCCACTTCCTATTAGCCTGGCTGGTGAGTGGTATGTGGCTGCCTGCAGTACAGTCTGACAACCAGAAGCATTTTGCTGTGGTTTAATTAAGCTTTTTTTTTTTTCTCTATTCAACAGACTAACAGCATGTTGAGGGTCCCATGTTCTATTTGAAATAAAGGAGGGAATTTCCAACCCCTTTGACTCTGCATCTCGCGCAGAATTGGAGTCACTTATTTTTGTTCATACTGCTGAAGCTCAGATGTTCTTAAGTAGACTTGCTTATATCAGTGACCAGTCATCAAACCATTATTTATATAGCATCTGCACCCATTCACCTTGTTTTGTCCTGAGGCTGCACTGGGATATGACAAGCATAAAAATAAAACTCCAGTTAAAGTTCCAGTTCCTTGACTGCTGGGTTAATCAACACAGATTCTGTGAGGTATCGTTGAAATAGGTGCAAATAGAACATGGTAAAGTACAACACTGTGCACCATTCATGCATCATTTTAGGGTACTTTCAATGATGGCAAAGAGCGTAAGAACATGTTTTCTTCATTCAAATTCTTTTTAGAAGAAGCAGGATATTTTGTTTTAATTTTTTACATTTCAAGGTCGTTTCCTTCATATGTTGTCATATACTTGAAGTCGTGCATTTCATCATCCTCATCATGGCTCTCCCATAGCTAAGCAGCCCCCCTTATCCCAGACTCATACCATGAAGGGAACTAACCAACTTGATTGCACCCAAGAGGCAGGATGCAATTCATGATATTGGGAACATCATTGTTGATGTCAACAGAAAGTCACTGCTAAGATAAAGCTGGCAGATGGAAGCCAGACAAATCAGAAATTGGAAAATACTACAGTTGGCTGCCAGTGTGAATTACTTTCAGGTGGCCACGTTCATCCCTAATTAAGATGGCACCCTCAGCATGCAATCCTAATGAGCCCTCAGCAAAGCCATAATGAGTCCTAATTCTCAGCTTGCATAGTTGCATTTCTCAAGGTGGGTTGGTTACTATGCAACAAGTGAGACATACCAAGGACCTTGCATTTGCTAAGTCAAGTGGGAGTCAGATGACATTAAAAATTTGATTAGTTCATTTATGTGTGTCTGTTTTAAAAAAGCCTTTGAGAATGAAAAAAGTGACATTCACAATTTATCCTACCAGTACACTGAGCCAGTTTTGCTGTTTATTGTGTTTATCTTAATGGCTTTTGAATAGATATACAGTATACATGATACACAAAGCTTCCTGTAAGTCTTTAGCTTATTTAAAAGCAGATGTCAAAGCCTAGAGAAAAAAAAAAAAAGGACTTTCAGCATTGTTGCCTTGTAGTTGAGTGAGCTTTATAACAAAACTTTAATAAGGAAGCTGGGCAAGCTAGTATAAAAGTCTTTTGTATGGATGCATGGCCAGGAGGTTATAGGGCTGTAAGTAAGAAGACCTGGCTGAACCATAGAATTGTTCCATTGGCTTTAGAAAAGCTCTTTACTGCAAGGAGGAGCAACTAAATATAAATACATATGCAGTCTCAGTTGCCTGTTTTTGTCTCTAACAGCCAAATTACCTCCATGTCTCATGGGCATTTTATGACAGCTGTTGCTTACAACAGCCTTGAGCAAACTAGCCTTCAAAGGTGTTTGTTAGCATGATATGGTTAATCACAGTCAATTTTAAGACATAAAGGTTTGTCCAGAACTTGTTTGTCCTATTAATTTCAAAGCAAAGAACCATTTTAACCTATTTGACTACTGTAGATTCTACTGTATATGAATAAAGAACTATTATATTTAAATTCTGTGACTCAGAACAGTAGAAAGCTAAACTTCTGACAGTCTCATAGTAACTCACATAATGATGAACATACTTAGTTTACCTTATCACATAACAGTTGGCTAAGTAGCACTAAGCAACAAGGGTTTTAAATGTGGTGTCCTCCAAACTGTTTGCTCATAAGACAATTAAAAGTTTTAACTGCCATCCAGATTATTATCTACGCAAATTACTGGGAACACGCGACCTTCATACTATATAAAAACTTGCTTATATTTATTGCTGTGGCCAAAAATTTGCTTACATAGCACTTTGTTAAAAAGGTCTGCCTGCTTCTGGTTATTACTCATTAACATCTTCATATAGGTACCAATACTTTGAGCATTTGGGAAAAGACAGCTCAGTTCAGAGAAAAATATGAAGTGCCAGATGTTCAGCTAACATGAAATAATACTGAAGAAAATGAGTCTGGCAAGGCAGACTTTATTGGTATGTCCAGGCTGGTGTGTGCAAACATACAGAGTCCAGCATAATGGGGCATCAAAATTCCATGGCAGCATGCATGGGCTACAAATAAACTGGGTGTGGGGTCTTTTGGTTTGTTTTCTGTTTTGTTTTGGGGGGTTGTTTGGTTTGGGTTTAGTGGTTTTGTTTTATGTTTTGGTTTGGGTTTTTTTGGTTGGTTGGTTTTGTTTTGTTTTTGTTTGTTTATATTAGTCTCTTGTTGTTTTGTTTTTTGTTTGTGGGTTGTTTTTTTTCCTGTGCCTTAAGAAGCTGCCAGTGCAAGACATTAATGCCACAAAGGGTTTCTGGCTTTCGGACTGTTCTGACCTACCACATATACTGAATAACGATTTAAGAAACTCTCATGTAATAATTTGCCAGAGACCACTCTGACACAACTATTTCAACCTCATCTCTCCCTACTCAACTGGACTTTGATCTTCCTTTACATTATTTATCCTTAGTGTTAAGTGTTGCCAGATACTAGCACACACTCATCCATACATTTATATCACTGTTAGGTCTTGGTTGGGAATTTTATGTGACTTTTTTTTAAAAAAAAAAATTTCAGAAATATTGAAAAAAATAAACAGGTCACAGGAAAGTCAGTTTTGTAATGGAAGACCAAGTTTAACATATGTTACATAGACACCTTTTTTGACATTTTCAAAACCAGTTTGTTTCCTTGGTCAAAATGACTCAGTTTTGAAATTAAATTAATTTTTGCCTCAATTAAAGGGTTAGTGAATAACTGTAAGGGAGAAGTTGGTTTGACAGGAGCGTTGTAGCACAGAAGAAAACCTCCCTGTGAGTATCAGAAAGAATTGTGACAGTGCTATGTAGATAGTTTAGCTTACAATAAAAGCATCAGATATCAAAAATATTGCCAAAACTGTAAGAAAATTTTTTGTATGGAGAGAGTACAAAAAACTCAGATTCTTGTGATACTCCAGCCAGCACTGAATGGCTTCTTGGAGGCAACTGATCATATCCTGAAGGCTAGAGCAAGTGTGCTTACCCAGACCTGCTCTTAACAGCTGTCAATGCATGGCAGTTCTTCAGGGTCCCTAGTGATTCCCTTCTAGTCTTCAAATATCTCCAGCTCTACAAACACAGATACCAACAGAACCCTTTTAGCTATGCCAGACCTTGACCTTACAAATTACCTTCAGAAATGCAAAAAAAGCCTGAGAATTCATGACAGATATCGTCTCAATCTATACCCAAACTGCACAGTCTGAAAGGTTCTAGAGCCACACAATAGCTTGCCAAACAGTGCAAAATTTATAAAATTAACTAGGCCAAACAGATTTTATTTGCTGTCGGTAATAAGAGACTTCCTTCTGGTGCATGGCACTAATGGAAAACATCAGTGTGACAAGGCAGCACAAGAATATCTTTTTCTGTTATAACCAACTTTGATCAGAGAGCGTACTGCCTTAACCAAGTTGTAAAGACTGTTTGCTACTCTTTTTCCCTTTGATGAAAGCCTGGAAGAGTTCCAGGAAGAGACAAAGTACATAACTATCTAAGCAATAGTCAGGTAGCCTGCTACACAGAGCTAGAGGAGGACTGAAAAGATTGCTAGGATACAGAAGCAGCATCCAGGTCCTCTGCCTTGCCTAAACAAGATCATGAAAAGCAGAAATAAGGCTGTTGCTTTAGTCAAAGGATTTTAGGATAAGTGATGGAGCAGCTACTGCAGGGAGTTGATATCCCACACACAGTTGCTGCACCCGTAGCAGCAACTGACACTTGTAAGTCCTCTTATTCCATTTCTCTATCGACAGCTGGAACAATAAATCTATTTTTTCTATCCATATCTCAAGTTTATCTTGTCACCTGTCCTTGATGACTAGAAAGAGTTTGCCTTTCATTTTAAGACAATAAAATTCAATTTTGCCTAAACTGCTGAGAGTCTCTCAGAAAGATCTGCTTTGGGAGAAACAATGTTAGGGTAAATAAAATTAGCCAATCTCATTTTTCTATGAGTTTTAAACAAACTTAAAAGACAAGTTGTAATAAAATCACTCTTCAAAAGCTACCAGGTTTCTGAATCCCACCTCTCAAATAATCAGAAGTATCTATCTAAACAAGCAGTATAGTTTTGATTCCTGGAGATGTTGCTGCACTTCATCATGTAGTTTTCAAAGATTAATATGTTTGTTCATGGACCAGTTTCTAGTCCAAAGCAGATCTGAATTTCACTGAATGACTAAGGATGGTGATGAAAAACCTTCAATATTCCTGAAATTTCAAAGTTTATAATAGAAAAAAATTATTAGCATCCCCAAAACTGCTTTCTCCCAGCTGCACATTATAAAACCAATTTGTGACTCACAATTGTGATCTCAGTTATTCATAAAAATTAACTGCTTTTTAAAAAAGCTTATTTACTGTAGAAATGATTTATTACCAACTGATAATATACGCATTCACAAGTAGAGAGGGGAAAAGCCATAGGGGATTTCAGTTTTAGAAATTACACAGTTGTTCTTATTTAGGTTTTGCCATCTCAGACACCAAGTTATCCAGGAACAGATAAAACCACAAAAATTTCTACTGGTTCCAATTTTTGCTTATTGATCTATAAGTATTATTCCACTTATTTTTTTACTACCTCTAGAAGTATGATTATGACAAAACCCCAAAATTCTAGCCCTTGCATCATCATAAGGCAAGTTAGAGGATTCAAGGAATCAGTGTTGCAGAATGTATTTAACAAAGAACTGCGTGAGGTTTTGTAGTGTGTATGCCAAATGCTGTCATCAATATTTCATTAGTTCCAGACTAGGAGGAATCAAGCAGGAAATGATTGCAATACATGATAGAAATAATAATTGCATACAGGATCTAGTGTCCCACTACAGCTCCTCCATTTATATCAGAATAATTGGACCAGCTATTCACCTCATAAGGCTCAAGAGAGTTACAGCAGCTGTTTACCTTCCCTGCTGAGGATCGTAGCCATCCTTCTCCTACTTCCATGGAAGGCGTTGTTTAAGGGAGAACAAATGCAAGCTCAGAGAGCACACAGGCGCTAGGAGCTTTTACCGTCCAGCATCACTAAAATGGCACCATACATTGTCTAAAGCAGAATTAACAACCCAGTGAGTCCTAAGCAGCAGAACAGAGCACAACCATCCCCTGTGTCTCCAAATCTCTGACCCTATGATAAGCAGTTTAACTACGGGTAGGAGTGAAACAACTATCCAATGGTGTCCTTAGAGCAAAGCAGACTGAAAGTACGGTATTGGCCAGGCTGGAAGAATGTAGAATGCCCAGAATATGACAACTACATTCTACTCCACATTTCACTGCAGGAAAACATTCAGGAATATTTACTTCCACACAACCCTGAACAGTTTGAAAGTTAATTTATGCATCTACATAAAGGAATCATCTGGAAACTGTATCACTACTCCAACAGGCAAACCCTTGCAGCAGCCCTGATAGCAGTGAAATTTCAACTGTAGCTTCTCCTCCAGATGAGCATGTTTTCCAAGGCTCAGAAGTTATCATTGTTGTAGGAGAGATCAAAGGCCTTGTAGCAGGTGTTTAAGCAGCTGTTCCTGTCCAATTTCTGCCCAAACAATTCACGGCTGGCTATGAATGGATCTACAGAAGGAACTCAGAATGTTACTCAAAGTTAGATGAAGCCTTAGTTTGTCTGACTTGGTTTGAAGAAGTAGATGATTATTATATGATATTTTCTATGTAATAGCACAAGGAAGATTTTTCTTTTTTTTTTTTGCTCAGCACCTGGTTAGCTAAGGACTCAGACACAAGATCTGAATCATTTTGAAAGGCATCTTTCTGTCTTCCCAAAATGCATATGAATACTTACCTCACAGGGAACGGATCTAGGTGCAAAAGTAAGGAAGAGGGAAAGGCCAAATCCTTTACATGGTGCAGGACATTATAGCTCAGTTGCAATCAAAAGAGATTCACTGACATCCTGTTGTTACTGCAACAGGGTGCTATAGCAATAAGTAAACATATGCTGAGTACTAAATTTTGCCCACTGCTTGAGAATGTTTATTAGCTAGTTGAAAATGGTCCAGAAAACAGCTATGCAGAATGGAAAATAAGCCATACAATGAAAGAATGAAACTCAGATTTCAGAACAAAGAGGAATATTTGTCTGTGGTTTATAATACATAGACAAAAATTTCTTATGGTGAAGATTCATAAAATCCAGTGTGTGAAAACTGAAGCTATATATTTTGTGTTGGAAATACTGCACACATTTTAGTATTGAAAACAACAACCAAATCCTTATTTAACAATGAGATGAATTCTCCATTGTCTGACATTTTAAAACAAAGCTGAGAAGTGGTTTAAGTTATGTGCTCCTTCTCCCCCAGAAGGCTTAGGATGGAGGAAAACATTAGGCTGAACTGTCTCAGGACATGCAAATGGTTGCACTTCTCACTCTGCATCTTGGAAAACTGCTTATACCATCATAAGAAAACCAGGTAATTGGAGGATATATGCACAGTGCACACCTGCTGACACAACTGTCCCTGGGAGACTGAAGAGTGCTCCTACCCACTGCAGCCAGCAGAACAACATTGTGTTGAAGTCACTGAGTACCACCCCAATGCACAGCACACTCTGTGGACAGTACACACCAACATCCAACACTACACTACAGCTATAAAAGTGCCCAGAACATCTATTATGGAAATAATTTTAGTAGTGAAATACTCGTTCATATTTCCATTTGAAAAAAAAAAACGAAAACAAAAAACCCAAACAGAACAATCCAACACAGAAACAGAGGATTTTCCTAACATGATAGAATTTTCTTGGGAAAATGAGGTGCTGATCTAACATGGCTTTCCTGTTTAAAAAGTTTCATTTTAGCACAACCTCTGAAATACTTATATTAAAAATAGAAATACTGATTTGAAATGAAATATTAAATTGTTTCACTCCCAGCAATGTCAGCACCATTGAAAGTGTTAGGCAGAGATTTTCCAAAATGAAGTGTCATTGAAAACTGTGACAGAAGGTTCTGATTCAACAAAGTTGTTTTTTCCAAAGAGAAGAGAAAAAAGGTGTAAGAAAAATGATTAACTCTGCTTTGAGACCTCTGGAGGTCAGTGGTGGTGTATAGTCTGAACACAACTGAGGAAATTAAATACAGTCTATGCTCCTTAAAAGGCACCACTTTAAAAAGTGTCTTTCCCTTCCTTTTTAATTCCAGCATATTTAGCACACCTGCAAAGAGACAAGGGAACCGTCCTGGTAGCTGACCTTTCACTAGAGCACATTTTGAAAGCAAATAAAAGCAGAGTTTTGTTCCTTTTTATTTTCTTTTACTTTTTTTCTGCACAACATTCAAGCAAACCAAACCTCATTTGGGTAGACCTTCTGCAGTTATGAAAAGAAAGCTCAGTGTTCATCCTCTTCCAAATTCATTATTTAATTCAAGACACACAGAGTTTGCCATTTCCTCCAAACGTAGAATGTTAAGAGGGTACTAGTAGTCCAGTAATTTTAAAGCAAACAAGACAAGCTGGCAAAAAGCTAACAGAACTAATGGTGAAGAAAGGTCTGCTGACTCAAAGAATCCTAAATTGAGAAATGACTTTAAGGAAGCCAACAAAATTCTACAGATGAATGCTTGGGTCAGGGTATAGATTTTTACCCTAAATAGCACAACTTCATAACCATGCTACCACAGCATTCCTCTTTGCCTCTGAGACTGAAATAATGTAAGCACTTTTAGAATACTGAGACTTACTGGTTAAGGGGTAATGCACTATTAATGTAAAATACCAGATACCTGCCTGAGGTTTGCATGACTTAATGTAGTAGTTTTATTTTTGGATTGCAAAGCACCTATGCTGCGACGGAACAACCAATCCCCCACAAACAATTTCAGGGAATTTACTCTTTATCAAAGTGTTTAAGGATGCCACTCTTTTAAGGGGTTAAAAGAGAAACTATGGCACTTCAAAGGGTGCTTCAATTGTATATACTTTACATAATGTAGAAATTTACTTCTGGATTTAATCCATGTATGCAAGATTTTATTTATGAGTATACATTTATATACATGTTCCTGGCACATTTGTGTATTTGGAAGAGCTCACAGGGTTTTATAGTTTGATACATATAAAACACAGACTGTTTAAAGGGTTATTTTGTGCTTTGTAAACAAGGTAAATAACCACACTTGTATTGTTTTTTGAACCAAAAACAAACACAGAATTCAAATATTTCAAAAGATAAATACACTGCATTAAACAGGGTCTGGAATATATCCACAGGTGCATGACAATTTCCCAGAGAAATAAGGGGGACTTAAGCCTCTCTTCCCACTTTCCCATTGCTGGGTGTAGCATGAAGTCAGTGGCAAATAACAGAGTTTAAAAAAATATATAAATAAAGAGAAATAAACAAAAAAGTCAGCCTACTCCTGCACTAATTTTTAACTCCAGCTTCAACATTATAACCAGTGTCTGCTCATGAAGTAGCACAGACTTCCTCCTTTTTGGATGCAGATATATAAGACTGAAATAGGTCTGTACTACTATCCATGCTCTCATATTGAAGGTAAAACCAAACAGATGAAATTAGTTGAATGTAAAAGCTGAAGTCTCCTCCTCCTTTTTCCTTCAGCATCTAGTGAGTTTGGCTCTTTTGTCCTGTTTTGCTCCAGCTGTTTGGCCCTCTTGTCCCCAACAAACTAGTCAACAAATACTTCAAAAGCCTTTTTCCCACCCTGTCCCTCAGATCAATTCACCCTGTGCTTTAAGTTAATGCTGTTGAGTTGCCTCCCCAGCTGAACAGTAATGTCAGGAATCAACATGGCCAAGTTAGGAGGACTGAGGCTGTTCAGGTTGGTTCAGAACCTCAGGCTGGTTCTGATCTCAGCCAACAAGTCATTACACACCGGTACCTTTTCCCACTGGGCTGGAAAGAATGCAAATCCACATGGTTTTGTACCAGTTACACCCAAGCATCTTTAGCATCCTGGATCTTTAAATGTATGTCTTCACAGGGTCAGGAGACTCATTACAAATTTATAAAGCCCTCTGAGATACTTGGAGGAACGATCAATAGCCATGACAGTTACATTATTATTATTACAAACGTATTGCAGTTTGGCAGTGCTGCGCCTAGTAGAAGTCAGGGAGAACAGAGTCCTCTGATAGACAACTACATTATGACCTGAGGCATCGCACGTGTTACCTAACTGTCAAATTTTATGAAGTGCTGGCTACCTATTTGACTTCAACTACCTGTTGAAGTCATCCCTCCTGGCTTATCTCCACTTGTAAGCAGTATGGGAGTTGCAAAGTTGAACAATGAGAACAGGGTAGAATGAAACTGAAACAGCAAGATTAGAGCAGTGTGCAGGGAAATGAAGAGTACAGTGGAACTGCACAGACAGCTCTAACAGCCCTTTTTCTTCTATAAACCATGCTTTGTTACAGCTCCCAAGGAGTATGTACTGCATAGCTACTATGGTAGGCACCAGTTGCCACAGAGTGAAAGGGGATGTGTTTTGGTTTTTTGTTTTGGTTTTTGCTTGTTTTGTTTTGTTGTTTTTTAATTTATTTTTTTTAACCAAGACGTCTTGGTTATGAAAAAAAGATGATGATGATGCAGAAAGCAGATACTTTAGCCGCATCAAATCCAAAGGTTAAATACTGTCAGATTTGAACCTCAACCTAACAACTTGGTCTCCCAGGCCAGAAAGGCCCCTGCCAGTACCCAAGTGTAGCATCAGAGGTTGCCTCTGAAATCAACCCTTCCTCACTCCTCCCCCTCCACAAGGCATCTGCTATTGATATTAGGAAACATGGCTTCATAATCATCTCTCTTATCCACAGGAGTTTACCTGTATGAAAGCAGATGATCTGTGGCCAGGCATTTAGCAGTTAAGTACAATCCCCCCAAGGTTTTATCCTAAAGGAATGGTTCCCTGATTAATCAGCCTTGCTTCCCATCTCCTCCCAGGAAGCTAATTGAGCTTCCTTGAGGAAGCTGATTACACTACACAAATACGAGAATAGCGGGAGGGAGAGAGGGATGAAGGTAAAGCAGTGCTTCAGCTTCCACTGCCATAAAACTGTTGCCAGTATTCTGTAAGTACCTCTGGATGAAACCATCAAGCAAGATACTGAAGGCTAGAAGAAGTGATGAGGTCTGAGATGACTTGCCTCTTTCTGCAGAGATCTTGGTGCAGGAGGAGGCTTCACTGAGTCTCTTGGTGCCACTGAAATGGGAGTATGTGGTGGGTACTGTCTTACAGTCAACTCTTAACAGCATCCATTTCTAGTGTGACAGTGTGAATCCATCTCATCTTTTTTATAACCCTGTTCATTACTTAATAGAAAGGCCTTTTATTTGAACCCAATGGTGCCTGTGTGATAAAATATTCAATTCTGAGAGTCAGAATCAAGCAGTTTCCCAGGGTGATCATGATACCTCTGAGAGCCTAGAAAAACTCATCATTTTAACAGGTCTACCAACACTGTTCTTGTCCTAAACTGAGGCATCAGGCCACTTGCTACAAGAAAATCCTCCCTAGGCATTTATTTTTTGCCTTATACCCAATACTTCAAAGTCATCCAAAGTCAGCATCTGCTGCTGCTATAGTAACTGCAGCAGTAAGGATGGGGGAAGCATTACAAGCTTCCACTTTACTGCATCTGGATTTTAAAATACCATGCACAATTATTAACTGCCTCCCCTGGCCATTTCCTTCATTTATTTTGCTCAGGCAAGCAGGTCTTGGAACCTTGAGGTTGAATAGCCTCAGCAACTCGAAATGGTCAGTGATTTATTAAGACAAGCTGTAGGTGCAGTAATGCTCACCAGGTGGCTAATAAACAGGCTTCGTGAAATAAAACTAAGGGAGGGGTGAAAAAATCAGTGGCCTTTTCATGGGATAATTTCAAACATTTTAAATATGCACCAGGGAAATCACATACACTTTTTTTTTAATAATATTATTGTTTTTAAACAGTTAGAGATGTTCTTTGAATGTCAAACAGACATACACGTGGCATTTTCTAAGGCAGTATAATTCCAGTGAAGAAGGGAAAATATCTTAATATAGAAATAGTCTCCCTTCTGTGTGGAACAGCATTTAAATCTCATAGTGAAATGGTCTTATATAATTAATTGCAAGTGTAATCCAGTAATGTTGCAGCCAATGCACTGGGAGAAGTTGAAAGATATACCTTTTTTTTTTCTTTGCTGAACTGTGAAGCTGCCACAAGAACATGTTCCAAACCCTGGAATATGAGTGAAGATAAGAAATCAAGCACTGGAGTGAAAAAAATATATATTTCAACAGCAAGAAAATGGCCTTTTCAGACAGTTCATGTATCTTGGGTATATAAAAAGCTTACATAAGGTATCCTTGGTAGCTTGGCAAGATAAAGGTGGATTCCAATTGTTTAAATTTTGATGCTCAAACAAATCCTGCATGGAACATAAATTTTTTCAAAATTACAAAACATGAACTCTTACAAACCTTTTCTTTTTTCTGTGTGTGTTTTTCAGCAGCTTGAAGGGGGAAAAATTTTGAACTAAAAATACACTGATTATAGGAATCAAAATAAATAAAATAAATATGTAATATAGAAAACAGAAGATGCTGACAAAAAGAGACATTGAAATCTGATTCAAAATTTGACTCCATAAATGTATCTGATTATATACATTCAATAAAGGAATAAGAGAATATGTTTTCACAAACATCACTTTCCTTTCTTTCATGTTTCTCATTTTAGCAGTACCTTATGTTGCCACAAATATTAGCTGGTAAACAGGTTGGCATGGATAAGCTCTTGGTGAGTCATTTGAGAACAGACAGCACCCTCTTTGTCCCTGGGCTAGACTCTGGCACAACGTGGCCTCAAGGGATCATTTGTATAAATAACAGGAAAAGAGACCATTTCAGTCCATTCAGCCACAGCGTGTTTCCATGATCAACTGTCCATCCATTCTTTGTTGGCTAAACACCACTGAGACAAGTCCTGTGATCATCTCTGTATTACACATTATATGAACTGCACAAAGGTATTTCCCACAGATGTGCACCCAACAGCACTACAGCATTTCAAAAGGACATATGCAGGAAATATGGTTAATTACAGCAGGAGCAAAGGAGCAAGATCTCTTACTGCATCTGTAAATGGGTCACTGAATCTGGCGATCTATGAAATAGGCAAGCTCTATTGTAGAAAATTTAAACGTTTGGGATCCACTATATTCTTAATAAGTCACACGTACATCATCACACTCCAAAATACTTTTATTGACTCTTGAGAACAAAAGATCCTGCTTTCCTTCTCCTGCCACTGGGATTACTTCATTGAACTTCCTCAACTGTATACTTCCTCAACAAGGAACAAAACCTGAGCTTAAAGATAAGCAAAATCTTTGGCCTATAAGGCTCTAGTCCAGGAGACTACTTAGGAAAATACTTAAGCATTTACTGAGGTCAGACTGATCTCAATTAGATTTAAATAAATTTATAAGGCCCTCCTGAATGTAAGCCAGAGGAACTCCAAGTGAACACATCCCTCAGCCTGCTGGGAGACCTATGCACTTCAGAGAGGATTCGCAATTCTGCTGGGATTAACTCAGCTGATGACCCTTTTGAGAAAAAATTGTTGTAAGCAAAATTAAAACAATATCTTATATTTCACCATCAGCTTCTCTTCTGTCTTAAGTATTAAGTCACCATAAAAATATTACTTATGAAAGGTGGCAGATTAACACATTTGCAGTAGGAACAGTTCTTCAACGAGGATTTGTGGAAATAATAGTGAGTCTGTGGGTACATCCAGGGTATAAATTCCAATATACAGACTTTAATAATGTGAAATAACTAAGTAAAAGAATTGTCCACATCAGAATTAATTTCCTTCTTGGCCTCTGCTATCAGTTGTCAGGAGAATGACATCTCTCACTGATATGCCAAGCAATGATCTCCTCCCCCGTCCCAGTTTCAAATAAGGAATATTATCAAGTAACTTGTCTATCTTTTCAAATTTATGATGCATGGTAAAACAGTGCTGCCTTCTGCCCATAGTAGTCAAATTTCACAGAAATGCATTGTCACAGCTGACAAAGTTTCTTTTGAGAAATGGCCTCTTTTCTACCGAAACACCCAAATTACCAGTCCCAGTGGAGACCATAACATCACCCGGGAGATGCAAGACCATCAGGATAAATAACCAGACAGAAGGACACTCATCTTAATTCTCAGACTGTGCTCTGTCATCTTCTGAAACTTCCTAGCCCTGAGAGATTTAGAGTACTAACTAGATAAACTATAAAAGATGGTAAGGAATGATCTACACTGACTTGTGCATCTTTCTCAATCCATAAATAACTTTATATTTCATTTCTGGCAGCATGACAAAGCAAGGAGGTAATGAGCCATTATGGAAAACCCATCTGTTGCTCATAAGGGGAAAGGCTTTGTGCTAGTAGATTTATAGAGGAAAATTTTCACTGCAAGTCCTGTTATTGTTAATGAGAATTGCACATCTAATTGCCCATGCTGAAAGTGTACCCCATTATGTTCCTTTACTGTCTAGATGGCTATTGTGTGTTTCAGCAACAAGGGAAAATTATTACCAAAAGAAAACACTGTGTTAAGTGACAGTGACATTCAGATGGTGGAGTAAAGGAACATGAAACACAACAGGGGAGACTGGGATAAGACCAGTGCAAATGTACAAGTCAAAACTTCTGATAACACAACAAAACCACTAAAAAATTACTTTTGCATGCACATAGAGAAGCATAGTCCACTTGGTCTACTCCAAAACCCATGTGTTTTTATTTCTCTTGCTAAGTTTTGCATATTAGCCCTCAGACTCCTGGTTAGAATTCTAACCTCATATTATTTTACTTGATCACTCTTTAAACTGCTCTAGAGAGGGTGCTCCAGGCAAAAATATCCTGTCTATACCTACTCAGCAGGGTTCCCAGGCTTCTCCAGAGCACTGGATACTGTCTTTGAGACTTCACCGTGTTGATAATGCCTTTATCTTTCCTTTTGCCTGCTATTTATTTAGCTCATGCACACACACTGGACTCCACCTACCAGTTCTGTACCTGTTTGTGTAGCCCCAGCATCCCACAATAAGTGGAATGGACAAAAGACTAGGGGAGAAGCAACCTGGGCCAGTGTTCCACCTACATCTGTGGACTACAATCCTTCTCCATTCTTTTTGTATGCCTGTCTCTGCCTGAACTTGCCAGTGCCACAGGGCAAGACAGCAAGTTTGCACCCCGCAGAGGTTCGGCATTGCAGGCACCTGAACAAGCAACTCTCCTCTCCCAAGCTCAGACCTGAATCCAATGACATCACCTGCACTTTCCTGCTGCCATTTCTCTGGCCCTGAAGGAACAGGCAGTCAGGAAGCCTAATAGAATATTATAAGAGTTCCCAAAACCAAGAAACACGGAACAGATGGAAAGAGAGCAAAAGGAAGCAATAATAACAGGTTTCTTCTTGGTTTCCTATTTATAGAAAGGACTGGTAAGCACCATGGGAAGAGGAAACACATGGAGTGACAGCTCCACCCCAATGAAGTGAATCAAAAAAATAAAAATCAATCCCAAAACAGACAAATATTTATTTCATCAAGTGCCGTGCACCTAGTTCTAGCAACAGTGACCTAATGTTACTGTCACCCAGGCAAAATAACTTTGCCCTTTGCATTTACAGAAGACTGTGCAAGGAGCAGGCCCTGCAGCCAGACAGAAACAACAGCAGTACATTACCTTTGTGATACCCAGATATGCAACACAAAGCAGCTTTAAGAGAAACTTCTCTGACTACAGACCCCAAAGACACCTCTCCTCCAAATTAAATCTCTATGTCAAAAGCAGTGGGCCTTACACTGAGCTCCTACTTTACCTTCCTGAAACACAGCTATAAAGGGCAACTCACCACTTAAAGGAAAACAAAACCATTCCCAAAGTTTTCTTTGTTAATACAGTAAAGTTGATGACACCCAAGGTATGCTTCTGATGGCTTGATGGCCACCAAAATCTAATCCTGCTGCAACTTCCCAAAGCAGATACAACTGAAATTACCATCAAACTTAGCAAAACAGGTCTCTGAGTAAAAAAAAAAAAAAAAAAAAAAAAAAACCAACATGACAAATCATACAATGCACGTATTTTGAAGAACTGTTGCTCAAGAACCCTTCCTACTGAGAGGCCTCAAGTACTGTACAAATGTGACAACTTAGTGAGTTATAGAAGACATTCCATATTCTATTCCTGAAACACGGTCACATTTGGAATACACAAAAAAGTTTGTGAAGAATCACAACAGTGTACAGAATGTAACTGAAATTGCAGGAGGACTGTAAGCAGTCAGAACTCAGTTGAGAGTTTGGGCAGATAGCTGTGTTTGACATGAAGTACCGTGTGGTCCTTAGTTGCCATTAGCAGCATTGTCTGTATTCTTTTCCTCAACAGAAATAGTCAAAGAAACAGTGGGGTCTCTAAAAGAACTGCTTATTGATTCTGTGCTACTGTTGGGGGTAATTGCAACATCATTTTTAAATATCCTCTGTTCAAGTACTAATTCAGACTACTCCTTTGGGAGCTGGTGATAAGTTTAGTAAGTAATGCTCTAACCAGTGTCTTTCAGAGGGGCTAGTGGCCCTTGACTGAACTCGGAGTTTATGGAATCACCAGAGGAGAAAGCCTCTGCATTGCTGTAAGGATTTTCTGGTTGAAGCATCACGCTCCTTGTCAGCTTGTGAAGACTTAACATGAAACTCCATGAGACCATATGCGGCAGCTGCAGTTTTGTGAGACAATTTTGATAGAAATGCTGTAAAGAATGAAGAGACAATTATTTTATGTCTCAGCCTGTATGTATGTATGCACGCAAGCATGCACAAACCCTGAACTTAGAGAAGCTGGATTTGGTCTCAGAGATGTTTTATGGGGATATGGTTTAAAAATGAAGATAAGGGTTCAAGGAAGGTCAGGATAACAAAGAGAAACAAAAGAAACTTTAGACAATCAAAACCAATACAGTACAACTTAACAGATATTTCAGAACACTAAAAGCAGGAAAGAAGGATACCATGTCTCCAAAGCACATGTATAATATGCCTTTAAAGAATGAAATTTCTAGTGGAGAAAGGGAGAGGGAATAAAAGGCCCAGGCTGAGCTGTGATATGATACATTTCCATGACAGCAGATTCCAAGTGGCACCAGAAGGAGATCTAACATGCAACTTACGTAGCATCCTGCAGAGCTACTGTGGACAGAGGACACAGTTTTTCCTAAAGGCATAAAGCTTGCCTTTATTTTCTGCTGTGGAGAAAACAGGATGAGGAAAAATGTATGTTTAGGTAACTAGTTGCAGAGCAAGATCGTTACTGAAAAGGGCAATCCTTAAACTTTAGCTGGCCATGGTACAAAGTTCTGTGAAATTTCCCTTTCCTTCTTCAGTCTCTGTATTTATCTAATGTCTCCATGCTGACTAGGCCTAGAAAAGGCAACAGGAAGAAGCACTCTTCCTGGAAAATCCTGCATTTACAGGTAGTACATCCATAGCACATCCATTTGGCTACTTACTTAGGCTTATGCCACATCCAAATTTATGTGCCAGAACACCCATAAGGCTCAGAAAATTCTTTTGAGTAAATACAGTTATAGGAACATAAAAGGACAGATCACCCCTTTAAGAACTGCTTTAGGATTCCTTCTAGTATAAGTCACAATGCCCGCAGCAGGATTTCCTCTTGCCTGCCAGTGTAACTCTACCAGCAAACCCTTCAAATGAGCCAAGACCTTAATTCACCAGCAGAAGGCCTAAAATTATTTTTCTCAGAAGACATCCTCTCTTCTGTTGCACATCTCTCTGACCACGCTCAGCTTCTCTCTCCCTGGGGACTGGTGGTGTGTACAGGGTTGTTTTTTGTTCTCTACAGGCCTTGAAAGCAGCATGATCAAATGGACGCCTGAGGAGAGTTGACAGGTAGGCAGCTGTGTGCTGCAGCTCCACTGCCCCCTGACTTCCCTGCTCATCTGTCTCTCTTGCCTCACAGTACACAGGCAGGACAGAACAGAAGAATAAAGACACATTACACATTACTGAGTTCCACAGGAAGAAAGCAGGTATCAGCAGAGGATAGAGATAATGCTCCCAAGTAATAAAGTAACAACAAATCCTGAGAGACCCTTTCTTCTGATTGAAAGGAAGCCTCCATTTTACTCTCCTCTGGAACTTCTTGGGTATTCTTGCTAAGGTTTTAGCAGTTTCAGGCTCTAATCAAAAAGATTAGTTCCCCATGAAAACATAATAGCAGAACTGACATGGTTATCTCTTCACAAATGTTATAAACAACCAGCTATTTTGCTGAAGAGCTCCTTAAGCTAGATCTGAGCTGAAGAACACTGTAAGCTGATAATTCTCCTTGATTTAAACTGACTTACACAATAGCAGACACAATTTAACTGGATCAGCATAAAGCTCAGTACAACCTTGTTTACCCTGCAGCAGAGCATCCATACAGTCCTATTATAACTGCCAAGTGTTCAAAAACAGTTTTCCTGGGAAAAAATTGAGAAGACACTGTAGCTTTTGGGCTGCCTCAGGGAAGGGAATAGATAATGGCACATACCTCACCATTGATATTAGTTAGTACTCAAGACAGTTTGAAGCCTATATTTGGGGCTCTAGAGTTGTTCTCTCTGTCATATTTCAGCTTCCATTTCTGAATTTGTCCCTACAGAATTCAAGACACTTAAGACAGCTAGACTGAGCAATCGAATGTACAAAGGAGAAGATGAACAGGACTCTGCACCTTGAGAGTGACTCTTAAAGACTTCCTGAAGAATCAGTGGAATTAATAAGACTAATTCTTTTACTTGTGATTGCATAGCATGGTTGTACTGCACAGGCAGCTAGAGGACACACAGCAGGGCTACACACACCTAGATAGCTGCAATGTTTACATACTCCACAAACTGCATTAGTGCAACAAGCAGGTGAGCATCCTTGAGGCTCACTTTGGAACAGACAGACTGATGGTTCCAAAACCCTTTTGTGTGTCTTCAGTTGTGCTATCAGAAGCAGATTACTAGTTTATTCCATACATTGAGGGATCAGCTCCTAAAAACACACATTTCCATTCACAGTAACCCCTTCAGCAGGTTGCACTTGTCTCTTTTCAAAAACAAAACAAAACCCCACATGTTGTCTACGTCTGCTTTTGAAAACGCATAAAGACAAGGCCTCCCATTTTAATTTCATTTTGTAAATGTCATGGCTGTGATCATAAGCTGACAGAATAACACACACAGTGGAAAGAATGGTATGATAAAACTAACATTCCTGGTGAAAATCTGGAAAAGTAATTGATATCTGAAGTACTTTATCTTGTTTAACACATCGAAAGTGAGTGGGGAAAGAATATCTTTACATAACCAAATTTGAATTAAACTTTTGATTTAAAATCTGTCTACTGCAACACATTAGAAAATACCTCATAACACAGCTGATTATCATTTGATAGCATAAAGCTCAAATTCATCAGGCAAGAAGCAGATCCATTAAAAAAGCACAAAATAATTTGTACTGCATGCTCAAGTCTGATTACTGCCCTGCACACTTCAGCAATGGTGGGTACAACCCCAGTACACACTCCTTTTCTATTCACTCATTTAACTAAGCATTCTGCAGGCCAGAATCAGCCAGCATACATTCTACTGGTTAATATGTCATACCGTTGTATTTATCAGCTTGAAAGAAACTTCTTCATTAGAGCTTTCTGCTTTTGATATCCTAAGATTTTAATTAAGCAGTGTCACAACAGGGTGTGCATTAACAGACCATTGGCACATGCCTTTGGAGCATTGTGAAGCACTGGACCAGAGACCAATTACCTTCTACCACCCAAGCAGTACAACAGCAGCCCATTAATACACACCCTGGTGTGGCCTGTTTCAATTAAAGTGTATTTGTGAAAGGACAGTGTTGAACTACTGAGAAAATCAGATGTTTTTAGGCTAGGATCCTGCTGATTATTCAAACTTTTACAAATGTACACACTGAAATTCAGTAAACAAATTGCCCCGCTTACTTGGTTACAGTGCATAGTAAGAAATGGGGCTATTAAGAGAGCAGAATGTAATTTCCATCTGAACGTGGAGAATGCAAGGAGGAAGCTGTGGTGTCAGCACTTCTGCTGTCTCCATTCCCCCAATGGAGGCTCAGTTTCAAGAATTTGGCAGAGACAACGTTGTTTCTTGGTTTATGGTTGGGTTCCTTTTTTTTTCTTTTATTACCAATCTACTCTTCTACTTCCATAAAAATTTCACGCGTGGCTTCAGTAAAAGGCATATACACACTTGGCAAAATATATTTTAACGAAACATAACAAATATCCTATGCACTTCAGGCACATTTTGCTTCCTTACAGGTTTTTTTTTTTTCCCCTCTTCTCTCATTAATTTTCCGTCTATGTACTTATATCAGAGACTCTCTAAGGTAAGTGTGAGCCCTTCTGAGATGCTCCTACAGCCCTAGATAGAATGCCTCATGCTTTCAATGGAGTGCTTTCAACTACTCTAACACAAGTTACAAATATATATAAAGCATTAACCCGTGCCCAACTAGCAGAGTATAATTGCATGCTACAGGAGGAGAGCACAAAGCTGTGCTTTTGGTCATCTCCCTTCGCTCTAATTCAAGTGCACAACACCACCATCAAAGTCATAACAATGCAAGTTGCAGAAAGCATAAAATGAGCGGTAAAAATTCCTAGGTTTGAGTTTCACTCAGTGTCCATAAAAATCTGCTTATCCTAGTAGGTTGTCATCAAGCAGTTTATAACTACACTAACCACAGCCAAAACACAGGGCTGAATGAATCTGGCAGGAGCATCAAATGTGTGCAGAGCCACATCCTACCTTACTACCTATGAGCCTGTGTTGATAGATGTTGGATCGGATGACAGAATAATTAGACACTGGAAGCACCAGAAAAATAACTAGTTAAGTAACAAAACAGGATTATTGCTAATAGACAACAAGGAATGAAGCTAAACAAAGTGATGTTCTGGCTGAGATTTTTAAAAAGGACAAGAGCAGAGAAGCTCCCTATAGGAAATTACAGCAGTTTTACTAGTCAGGGCACTGAAACTGGTCAAATCTCCAAGAAATAATGTTTTATAGGGGGAAGCTAGCATTCATAGGAGGATGGAGTGGATGGCACAGAGCTGCTTTTCCTTCTTTAGTTTCCTGTGTTTCCAAGTGAGTCATCAGGCTGGACACGTAATGAAGTCATATACATCAGGTACCTTCTCCCAAGTCTCCAAGGTGTAGCTAAATAGATCTGCAGTATAGCTAGTTAGTTACCCAGGCAGTAATTAAAGCCTCTAGAGAGTTTACCTGCATTATTGCATGTAGCAGTTGGATTTGCTTCTGTATTTCAGGATCTACCTGAGCCAAGTTTGAAATAAAAAGCGAGCAATGTGATGAAGACACATTGCAAAATGATGAGATACTGTCCCTTATATTTTGCTTTCTTTCCTCAGGGTGTAGTCTAATAAATCTAAAAGCAGATGTCATCTTATGTCAAATAGTCTTCTTTCTCTCTTGCTATAATAATGAAATTTGCCAGTCCTAATTTCAAAGAAAATGCTATGTCTTATAACCTTGAGTCACTATTTAAGCATTAAGAGAATGCAAGTTTTTCTTCTGCAGTCACCCAGTGAACTGAATATAGTTCACTATAGGCTGTGCCTATATTCAATTTTGTATTAACAAATTTCCAATGCAGACAATATGCTGCCAGAGTGATGGATATGGTTGAAATATTGACAATTAGATACTGACCTCTAATCAAAACTCCAAACACTGAATGAATTTCAAAAGCACTGGAGCTTATGGCACTGTTTCTCTTGGCCTCTTATCTGTATTTATGAAAATTTATTCTGAGATTGACAGACTATCTCCCTCTGATCTTTTCGCTTTCCTTCAAAGGATAGATCAATCTTGCAATCCAATCATAAGGCAGTCAGAGAAGGTTGATAAAGAAGCATCTAAACATTTCACTAAAAGCAGTAAGACATTTCCTTCTCCCCCCTCCCCGCCCCGTCTCTACCTCATTAAACAGGTTGTCTTGCAGGACTTTCAGGATCACTTAAGAATGAAGTTCTCTTCTTTCTTCTATTTTCTGGATGAAATGATATCATCTGCAATTTCTCATTAAATAAGTATCCTAACAAATTATTAATCAAATAAAGTGTGTGCGTATATATAAAAAGTATAAAGGCAGTATTTAAATACAGTGAATGCACACAAGCATATAAAGAGATATCAAGTACGTATCAACAAAGATATACATATTAAATATATTAAATGTACTAAATGCAATTCCTAATTCAAATTCTTTTTTAGGAAGAAGCCAAGAACAGAGCATCTCAGATACAGCAAAGATATTTTTGGAGGGAAGACTATTATTCATTTCATTCTAGCTTCTTGAGAAGCCCTGTAGGCTGGTATCTACTGACAAAACACTAGTATGAGTTTGACTGAGACTAATATCTAGATAAAGCAAGGTGTAGAGCATTAAAAATTGAACTTAATATATAGTGAACTTTAATATTTATGTTGTATATTTTTCTATTTTATTTATAATGCATTGTTATTATGGATAAGATGTAGAAGTGTGCAATTCTTTTTCAAGGTTAGCAATATCTTATCCCTAATCTACCTTCAAAGAACATTTGAGTAAGTTTTTCTTCTCTCAGTTTAGGATTCTATTCAGAATTAATCAAGTTATTAGCATCTGGTTTGCAGTAAACATGTTCTGTTGAGTACTGTATGTTCAACTTGCCATGGAGATTCAGCTGAACATTTAAGGATAGCTTCTTCATTCACAGTGTTCTTTCATTTGCTTTCTTCAAAGTTTCATAAGATTGTGAGTTGTTACCAGAGGGAAAGCAAGTAAAATATTTCCCATAAAAGAGCTAAGTGTGCTCTCCATTAGCACTTGTGTGTATCATATAAGAAAAAAATACACTAAAATTTGCATTGTAAGATTATGTTTAGAATACTAGTTATTTTAAAGAAGACAAGACAGTTGGAGTGGCTCCATTTGTAACATTTCCTAAAACTTCCAAAACAAGACAAAAAATAAAGCATAACTTAATCTCCTAAATGGCTCTTTCCAAAATGACCTAGGTTAAACCCTTATATCTCTCCTAACAAAAGTCAATTGCTAACAGACAAAATGAAGAGCTGTTAATCTTTGTTGCTAATAATCTTTTCTCAGGACTATGTGAGATAAAAAGTTGAATTAGTTCTTCATGGTTCAAAGGCCACCTGATAGAAGTTAATATCACATAAAGTGATATAATGGCCTTCCTGTCAGAAAGGGGGCATAAGGACTTTATTGGTATAAGGGTATTACTTTAGCAGTCCTACAGAAGAAAATTACTCTTCCATTAGGAATATATTTTCTCAGTTGCTAATAATTGATTTCTCGCTTTAAGAAAGCAATTTACTGCTTTACTGCAACCACACAGTGTTGAAGCCATTATTCCAAAAAACACAAAGTTTTTTAAATTCAAGTATTACCTATTGTAATAGTTTAAATGAAGTATAAGGAAAATCAGAGTTCCTTATTATATTCCATATATTGTATTGACTGCACTGTTACAGCTCATGAAAGATTTGTAGGTTTCACGTACTAGCTTGTGATTTTATTTTGCCCTGACACTTCACTGATTTTTTGCACATCCTACTAAAAAAGCAGGGAGCGCTACATTTCCATGTGTGTTTTCAAACAGCAGCTCATGAGGCTGATCACTAGTTGGATTGATTTATGTTTTAATTTTATGGATGATATCACACAATTATCTCCAGATGGAATAATCAGGATGAAGCATTGCCAAAGAACATTAGACACTAAAGAAGTCAGCCAATGCAATCCATTCAGTACTGTAATTATTTTTGTTTTGGCTTCAGACGTTTGTACAGAGGCACAAGCTCATTCTGGTAGGGCCTTGTTCAGTATTAAGTCAATGGAAAGACTTACATAGATGACAGGACTCACTGGCTCAACACCCCACAACCTTCCTTTCTGTCCATGCATTCCCCTATGGTATATCTCTCAGATTTCTTCACTTGATTTCCTTTCTCGCTTTTGGCATAAACCCTTGTTTTCCCACCCCTGTGCCCACCCTTCCCCCCCCCCCGCCCCTTCCCAGAACTTTGCAGCTGATATTTGGACCCATCATTTGTGGTTTATTAAACACAGACAAATGAAATCAAAACTTGTTCAGTCTGGGTAGACCAGGAAAAATGTTAATTCCCATAACAATCTACATAGTTCTGATTTGTAGGCATTTATTGTAAGGCAAGATTGACCACTTCAGGGTTCTCAGTGCTGAACTCAAATATTTCTTCCTAGATTAAAGGCAACAGTCTAAGAGATGGAAAAGTTTCTCTCTCTCCTTTTTTTCTTTTTTTTTAACCTGGGTAAAAAAGCAGGCACTGTCTGGCTTAACAGGCTCCATTTTACTCAGCATCCAACATTTCAAGGCATACATTTTCTAGGAGTGGATTTGCAAAAGGACCTGCTTCAGCTAGTAATATGGATCCCATTCCAAGCACTCAAACTATATTTAGAAACTTACATAAAACCATTAAATTGATTTTGAATTGTAAATGTAGATTCAGGTTGTGATACTTGGCCTGTACTACCTTCAGCAGAACCCAATCAAGCACCACAGAGGAGCAAAGCAGGTGGTCCTCTTAGGACACGTCTACATTGTGAAATGCACTACCAGAGAGCCAACGAGCTACCTCAGGAACTGGAAGCAGTGTCATGACAGCAGTGCAGCTTGCTGAAAGATAAAGGTAATTACTCTGTTTTCAGAGCTGTACCAGTGTGTTTATAATGCTTTCAGGACACATGTGTTCCATCACAAAGCTCTAATTCTTTCTATAAACACACATAGAAGTAAATCAAATGTCTTCTACAAATGAGTCTGACCTGCCCATAGAGCTGAATGAGTTACTCTGTCTTCTTGGTATGCTCATGCTATCTCAAGTATGTTTATTATTATGTATTTATGTCTGGCTGAATGAAGCATGCCAATCTATATAGTGTAATAATGTATAGGGGTTTACTTGCTTATGTTCCTGAGCTAATGAATGAAGCTTTCAGGCTTCAAGAGCCTGAGCCAAAGTTCCTGAGTTTCACAGTGTTCTACTAGGTTTTGGATCAGCTGCATAGGTTGTGACTGACATTAGTTATTAGTTTAAGTGCATGTTCTCTTTCTTCCTACAAATATAGACACATAAGAGTTTTGGGATAGGGTATTAGGTCCAATTATTTCAATGCATTCCTGAAAAATCAAAGAGAGGATTACTTTGATGGTCTTGTGTCACATCTGGGAGTCTTTTGCTATCATTTCATTAACCTCCATTGCAAATTTTTCCCTTAGCTTTTTCTGAGAGATTCTTTGCAGAATATCATTGATGTAAATATAATTAGGAAGCATTGGAAAACTAAGAAAACAATTGAGAGAAGCCACCATCATCTTTCTCTTCTCGCTAAGCATTCAAAAAATTCAGATAGCTGTAATGATCATTTCCTTACAAAATCCCTAAAACATTTCTTCAAGAGCCATGCATAAAACCTGCCACTTGCACTCATTTATATTTAAGTTTTTAGCCATATCCTAAGAATCTGGGATATGAGTTTACAGTTTCTGAGTCCATGATAGGAGGCAACGTGTGGTGGCTCATCCTTTAACACAACAGCACTAAGCAACCTCAGAGGGTAGGGCCTCTAAAGTGGTTGTCACAAATCAGCTGATATTCTGTAAATTCCCTGAGCTTGCACCAAACAAACAAGAGGTAATGCAACGACTTGGTTACTCATTCTAGTCCACCATACCACTTGGGTGATTTCTCACTTGCTCTAAGTAACTTGGCAGGATAAATCCCATCTAAAGGGCTACTGTGTCCCATTGCAGTGAATGCACACAGTGTAAGAAAAGTAAACAAAGCTGGGATCTGAAGCAGAGAGACACCATAGGCTAAATTGCAATACCTTTTTCACCAGAAACTTCATGCTGAGTTTGGACAGTTCTTGCTGAATAAGGTGCTTGCTCTAGACACAATACAAGCAGACATGCTGACATGATGACAAGTGAATTTATTAGGCTGGCATTGAACCTGAGCTAATGAATCTTCCTGGAACATCCTGAGTGGTATAGAGATGTTCAGGTGGCACTCAATAAGCCTGGCTGGCTTTGAACTGCCTCTGTGCAGTTTCAGTCCTTGTGGGAAATAGAAACACAGCACTGAAGCTTTCTTGATGACTCCACAAAATGAGCCTGGGTCTTTAGGGCTATTAGTTTGTGTTCTGCAGGACAGTGTGGCTAAACTACTCACAGACCCAAGCTGGCTGGGAAGGCAGCACAGATGCCTCTTTCTGGCATTGAGCCTAAACTAATAAGTCTGGGCAGTCCAGTGTTGGCTGAGTAAGGGGAAAGCTCAGTGTTTCTGCTTCCATGGTATGATTAAACTTCAAACTGGTTAAAGCACCCACAGATAACTATGTGTTGATTGCACATAGAATCACACAAAGCACATGGTAGAGCCCAGGGCTGTATCTACACCCTCTGCATCTCAATCCTGCACCTACAAGAGATAGTGTGCAAAACTTTCGCCTCACCAAAAAGGGGTATATTTTCAGTCATGCCCTAGTAAGGTAAAGGCTAACTTCTCAACACAGATCTTTTAGTCCCTGACAAAATCATAATTAACAGAAAGATAGCTACAACAGCACATAGGTTGTTAAGTAAACAAGAGCACACCAAAAATGGTAATTAAAAAAAGAAAAAGAACCAGGGACCATTCTTTACACCTGATAAGTGGAGCACAAGTACCCTGATTATAAATAGTCCCCCTGTGGCAAACTGCTTATGTGCAAACTACAAAGCATTTCTTCCCAAATCCCCTCTAGGCCCTCTACGGTGCCAAGACAAAACTATCAGTTAGTGTTTTTATTTCAGGCTCTGAATTCAGACTGACAGATGTGATTACTGACTGTGCTGTAAGCTATCATGCTTTGCAGCACTAAGCTGAAGTTGGGTGTTGCATGAACACATTATAAGGATGCTTGAGGGGTAAAGTCTGCTGGGATTATGTCAACAAATCATATGAGAAAACACAACCAGACACACAGCAGCCTTATCCACTCAGCTTTCTGGGGGAGGTCCCTTGAGTGTGCTCTTTCACAGAGTTGTATCCATATGGTGGCTTAGAGAGTCAAACTGTGTGGCCTAAAACAGAGCTGGGATACAGAGGAGCAAAAGGAGGGCACTAATACTGACAATCAAGGATCCAGTTCTTGAGCATCCCCTTTTGCTGAACAGAGTACATTTACCTTGATGCTCCCAAAAGCAACTGGTTTCAAAAAAAGATATATTTGTATTTAGAAGTATTTATGTATTCTGGGAGTGATGATGAACAGAACATGTGCATATTGTCACTACTCAATATATATTTCTCCAATATGAAAATAAAATAGCATTTAATTTAAAAGCTTGCTGAAGTTGATTTCCATCCTAGCGGTGTGCTTAGTACTAAGAGAACTGTGCTGTGAAGAGGCTATGAATATATTTTCTCCCTGTCCCCTTCCCCAATTACTAAAAGAAAACACAACATATGATGGTGAGAAAAATAACCTGAGGGAAACAAAAGAACAACAGAACATATATAGGAACTTTTTAGGAAAAAGGAAATATATCCAGTATTACATTGTGACAGATCCCCTTGTATTTGTTTGACAAACAAACAATGAGTTTGTACAGCACAACAACTGAAAATGAGAGAAGTCACCTTTGCCTCCTCCTAATAATTATCAAAGATAGTGCAATGAGTTTGAAAATTTCCATTAGTGGCTTGTGATTTTATTATTTGCAATAAAAAGAAACTGTGCTAATAAAGATAACAAAGGTAAAGGAAATGAAAAAGCGTTCTGCCTGCATGGGTAGCAGGGCAGAAATCAAAATGCAGCACCAACTTATAACATCCTGTCTAACCTCTCACTGAGGGTCAGTGGCATTCTCCTATGCATTCACCAACTTCCATTTCCGAGGAACACAGCAGAAAGTAGGTAGGAGAGGTGGTAGGAACACAGCAGAGGTAGTAGGAGTAGATTACAATAAACTCAGCCAGTCGCCTTTGATTCCCAGACGAGAGCAGAACAAGGTATATTGACACAGGGGTAAATATTTGAGCTCGAATTGTGCTGCATTTGATGGAACATTTTCTTGAGCAGTAATGAAATACTAAAACTAGCAGCAGAAACATCAATGGCAAAAAGGTAGTGCAGACATGTCTAATACTTGAGAGGTGGCAGAGTGTTTTGGTAATGGCTGAAATTGTTCCATCACCAATATATTGCTCCATTCCCCAAAGCAACATGTCACACGTTCTACTCTGTGAAGTAGCACTGTAAGTAACATCTTGTACATTATGCTAGTTGATAAATAACAGTATGAATATTTTCTCTTTTAACACCTTCTCTGAAGACAATCCTAATCATGAAAAGCAGTCATGAAAAAGTAGCAATTACTTGTTCTTGAGAGTGTAGAATTAACTTTATTATTAAAAATGCTCTTAAATTATATATAACTCTTCAGAGGGTCTAAAATTGTCCTGTATAAATGTCCTGTCACCTAAATTTCCTCCTATCTGACAATAACTGCCTTGAGGCTGGGATGGGGAGTGAGGGTTAAAAATAACAGCAGGTACAGTGTATCTTGACTTTGACAGAGGATTTCCATCAGTAATCTATGAAATGAAGTATAGATTCCATTATCATACAGTGGGTGAAAAAGTGATTGTTTTGGCTTCCAAATTGGTTATTAAAGGGATCTATTCTAGATCTGATTCCACTCAATGCTTTCTTAATGACTGGGATGAGATATGAGAATATGTTTATGAATTCAGTAATGATAATAACTGGAACTGCAAAGAGTAGAATTCATCATAGCATTGAAAACTGAATATGGCTACAATAGCACAAGTGAAAAAAAATTCAAATATAAAGTACTACATGCTGGAAGGGCAGATCAAGTATAAGACAGGGGATAAAATACATAAGCTGTTCTACAGCAAAAGAGAAGCTAGGGAATTGTAGTAAGCAATAAATATATTTTGAAGCCAGAATATGGCATCCTTCTTCTGGTGTGCTGTATGTAGTGGTGGTGAAATTTGTCTGGTGTGCTTCTTTAACTTTGGGACATAAGAAACTGGAGAAGACTGTTGATACTGGAAAGTATCAACAGGAATGGTGTGATTGCTAACATGCTAATCAATGAAGAAGAGCAGATTGATTTGATGAAGAAATCTTCTCTGAAAGGAAGAGAATAAGCGGACGTAGAGTTGAAAATACACCTTACAACAGTCTTCCAGGATATAAAAGGGAGAAAAATCAAAAGCTTCTCTAACTACTGTAAGTACTGCAACATATTATTTAGCAAAAAAGGAATTATTTAGAAATATCTTCTGTTACAATCTTTTTTTTTTTTTAGATAGTTACAAGAAGGGCTACTAGGTCCTGGATCACCACAGAGGAATTTCTCATACAAAGTCTCTAAAATCCCTCCTAGCCCTCTACTCCTAAACCTACACCAAAAGTTATTTGTACACTGACAGAGAGGTTTTGGTACGGTCCTCTTAGATAAATATGCTCAAAGCTGAACAGCTCTACACTGACTGCCTTCAGTACCTTTTAGATGTTTGTGCTAGGACTCCACAGGAGCTTAGGCAGACAAACACTTCTATGTTTCAAATTATATGTTTACCAGAAAGCATGAGCCTTGATCTAACTTCAGTGTTTACAAAAGCCCTGTTTCTGCATTTCCAATTTGCTTCTCTTGGTAACAGCACATAAGGTACTGCATTACACTTCTGGCAGGTGGTGAGATTTCAGTGCACTGGCAAGTGCTTTGACACTCCAGAGTAAACACCAGAAAAGGTCAAAACCTGGTTTAATAAAATACATTGTTTAAGGAAGAAATGCCTCATATTTGAATGACTTCTACTACTGTTTTTTTTTTTTTAAGACATATTATGCAGTTCCTCCATATTAGAGTTACTCCTGAAAAATACTGCTACTAACATACACAAACCTGTCTAAGCCATCAACATGTGACTGGTCAACTTGTTACTTGCTCTAATGCTAGGATATTTCCCATTGGATACAGATATGAAAAATTAGCCGAAAGGAGAAGTGAAAATGGTATTTCTGATGTATTTCCAGCTTGCCTTAAACTCCATGGACTCTAAGTGATTCTTTGGTGCTTAGGTATAAACTCCTTACCACAAATATAATCTAGAAAATAACCTCCCATATCTATCTTCTGTAAAACTCAGTTCTCAATCCCCTTTTCACCTGGGACTAAGCCAAATTTGCATAATCTGCACCGACTTTGTCTGCCACTCTGTCATAAATGGCAGTCTTTTGACCAGTCAATTGAAGAAATGAAAAATATTCCCCTTCCCTTGCCTAAGTTTGGTTAAGTATGAAAAGGAAAGGCAGGACAAGTTTTCTGGCATTGGGTTTTTAATTAATTTACATACCCTCCTTAAATGAAACAATTTCATCACTTACAACAGCTTCAATATTGCAATAAAATACTTTATGGGTCCCACAGTAGGTAAGTACCTGAACAGAAAAAAAAAAAGCCCTCAGAATAAAAGATCTGGTGATCAGAACCATAAACTAGTGTCAACTGCTGTATGGCAAACCCTGTGGCAGCTGTTTGTTGTGAGCAGAAGATATTTCATCTAGGAATTTAATCTCTCCTTAAAGGCAAGCCTTGCTCTAAGCAGAGATAGAGATGAAAACTGAAATCTGAAATAAAAAATCACCACAGCTGGAATTTTATGCCCACCTGTCAGGAACATAAAGTCTGGCTTTGCACAGGCACTGCCCCAGTTACTGTAGCAGTACAAAATATGCAGCCCTCTACCGGAGTTCACCCTGGCAATGCACACAGAATGGGAAATGCTTGCAAGGGCAATTTAATCTATCTGGCCTAATGTAAGGCTCTCTTGATAATCTTGGCTGCTGTGCCATGTCTCTGAATAAATGAGAAGTATGCCTCTTTTTTTAATTGAAACCAATTTCAATGCACAGACTTCCCTTACCAGGACATTCCCCTGAGATTCTGCTGAATCCAGGTGATGACAGCATTGCCAGTATGGAAGTTTATTACCGTGCAATCTTGTATAACATTGCCCTGTTGGGAAAGAGCCTCCAAAAGGGCTTGAAAAAGTAGCTAGTCTGGATAAAGAGCAAGCTAGCAGACTTCAAAATCTGAATTCTGACTGCCTACTGCCAGCCATTCTGAAACACTGCCCAATTGTCCAGGCTAGCCTGCAATCATGTGAGAATACAAAGCTACACTTGTAATCTAGACAAGTGAATTGGCTGCTATTTCCCACACAATGATACAGATTTAGCTGGAATGCTCTCCGCTGCAAACACAACTGAGGTAGAAACCTTTAACAGTATTAACCAACAGCCTGGATTTTGTTTGTCTTTTCCTCTTTAAAGGGACAAGTACCAGAAGAAAAAAACTGAAAATGTAGACATTTAAAATTAGGCATGTGCCTCTTAATATTCAAAGTACATCTGCTTGAACCTCATTTTAAAAGGATGACCAATAATTAGTTTCTCTCAGCAAAACCTAAGATGTGGTAGTTGTACTTAAAATGCTAGCCAAGTTTCTCCTCACCACACTCTTGCAACAGGTCTCACTCCAACCTAGACAAATAAAACCTTGCCCTACCATTAGCCATTCACAGTGGAAAAGCTGACTTTTACTTCACTATCCCTACCTGCAATCCTTGTCTTAATTTGCATTTGTGATTGGTTATCTAAGACACAACACTAAATAAATTGGTGCAGAAGTCATCTCTTGGCATCTGGAAATACGAAATTTTATTCCTGAACAAAAATTCTCAGACACTAGAGTGACATAAGTAATAAGAAACACCATTAATCTAGCACTAATTCTAAAACAATCTCCAATAGTCATCTACTGGCCATTTGGCTTAGTTTTTTAGATACTAAGTATATAGAATTGAGCTTACTAAAGTCAAGAATATATTTAATATTAATAATTCTCAACCACTCCACTTCCACCCAGATAACTTCACTGTTGGTATGTACATAGCCATTATAGATGTAGCCCATAAGCTTGGCAACATTTTCCTAAAAAAACACCACAGTTTGTCCTTTTATTACGGGTGTGATCAAGAACACATGTCTGAAAGCAATATACATCAGTTGTTGATTATACTTATGACTGAATCTTCAACTCTAAGGACTGCCATCATACTCTCTCATTATTTAAACTTCTGAAGGATGAGATCTTACAAGATTCTTACTATGTTACTGGGAAGCATGACAAGGTAAGGGTGAAGTTGCAGTTGTTCTTTGTTTCTTTCAGAAGAAGTACCCAAAAAATGTGGGCCCTTAGAATCTCTTCCACCCCATACTATACATATTTCCGCTATACATACTCCAAGTGTATGTATAAACATCTCAGTCCATATGTATGTTTATAAACATATCTATCCATCTATATAACTTGTCCTCCAGAATCTGAATGGGGGATAGCTGTGAGCTGAATGGGTCTTAATTGTGATTTTTTCAGAAGTTTTCTGATACATACAAGGTTTAGTGTGTTATTATTAACCAAATTATACTTAATAGATTTAAGGATTCTTCTTTAGCTACTTATTTCAGATTTCTGCAGTTGCAGAGACCATAGACTGCTAAGTCAACAGAACACCTAGTATTTACAGAATCACAGAACATGCCAAGTTGGAAGGGACCCACAAGGGACTCAAGTCCAGCTCCCAACCCTGCACAGGACCATTCCCAAGGGTCACCATGTGCCAGAGAGTATCATCCAAATGCCTCTCAAACTCTGTCAGACTCGTTGCTGTGACCACTTTCCCTGGGAGTCTGTCCTAGCATTTAGTCTAAATCATTCCCATTAAATGCTTCTTTAACCTGTACTCAGAAACATACTCTCCTTGGCCTCTCGGTACTCACCAGCTGTTAAAGGCAGCAACTTTTGTTGGAAAAGAAATCTCCCAGAAATCTAAGCCGACCAATTCTTGTCTCATCTATCACTGACAAGGAAAGCAAAGATTCCTTCCTTCCTTTACACAGCACCTTTCTGTCTGTCTGAGGGGTTACTCCATTGTATCCTCCCACTCTGCTGACTGAACAGCTTTAATCCCCCTAGGTTATATTTCCTCTGTGTCCAATCACTTTCTCAAGACTGTTGATTTCTCCACATCCCTTTGCAACATGTATTTGCCTGTAAAACATAGTAGCTCAAGATGCATTCAAGTAAGTCTGACAGTTGTTTAGATCCCTATTTATCTTGTTGTAAAGTTTGTAGGACTCCTCACATTGCCTTCAGTAGGGGCTATATCAGATCCCATTCATGACAACTTGTACTGTTCCTCTATTGGTGAGGCTCAGAGCAAGTCATCAACCCACAAATCAAACTTACCTGGAGACCTGATTTGTAGTTAGTCCACCAGTGTATACATATGAACTTTTCAGTTGATGGAAAAATCTACTTTACAGAGTCCATTTATTTTCTGAATAATGAAGTCAAGAAAATTACTTATTAAAATTGTAGGCTATTGATAAGGTTTAACATCTAGCAGCACAGTATTTTCTAGGGTTGAAAATAAAAAAATAATTTAAGAAAAAGATAAGTCAACTTGATTTAATGAATTTGAACTGAGCAAAATAACAATTGTGATTTTTTTCCCCCCTTTCTTCACAAGAAAATATGGTAAAGACAGAAAGACCACCAAAGACCAGATATAGGCAGGACAGGGTAAAAAAAAAAAGGCAAACCAAACTTTAACCTCGGTAATACACAGAAATTGAGCTCATTTCTCTAACTGTACAAAAGATTAAAAAAAAAGGAGTAGCATGAAATCCTCAAATACCAAACTGAATGAAAAATTCATTTGATAATGACCATGAATGAAAACTGAAGCTAACCCATTTTCAGACATTGTTTGATGAGCTACATGAATGAACAGTCTTAGAATAAGTTAATTATGGCTTTCTCTGTTTTTATCCAAATCTGTAGTGGAAGGATTTGATCGGGATAGAAACCAGCAAACAGTTGCAATAATCAATGAAGCCAACAGCATCTAAAGAGGACCTTTCATTGGCTTGGAAGGTGTTTATAAACCCATCACCTATTTATTTATTATTTACTTTCACTATGTATTTTTCTGTCTTAATGGTGGTTTTCCCCTGCAGAATTCATCACATGCTGCATGCTGCCAAATGAGTTACCCAAGCTGCACCTTAGACAGGAAACCTATTTCAGCTGGAGTGCAAGATCAAAGTAGATGAAAAGACTGTAAATTACTTGGAAAAATGGTTCTGACTTCACTGGTCAAGATCCTTTTTCCATGCATTTTCTTTTGGACCACTTCTATGCACCTTTTTACTACACGGGACAGCACTACACGTTCGAAACTGATTTTGCCCAGTGTTGAGTCTAGTCCAGGATCAAACTGAAATGTATCAAGGTGCTGTAGCCCTGACCACAGTTTAGGAATTCAGTTGGACAGAGTTATTATCTACAGAAGCCAATACAAACTGCAATACTAGGTTGTTATAGCTAAATAGGCATAAAAAGAATGGGTTGCAAGCACATGAAACATCTAAATCACCCTTTCTTCTGAAGTAGATGGTGCTGTCAGCTCACTACCCAAATTCGGCTGCATGGCTGGAATATGATTAGTATGGCCAGGGAAGGCATGAATTTATCATGTTTTCACATTGGCTTTAATTGAAGAATTCTGTCAATCCCCAAGCACGGAAACTGCTGCCCAGAGGGGTTTTCAAAAAGTTTAGTGGTAGAAACTGTCTTTAGTGAGTATATATGCTCTCTAAATAGGGTTGCATTCTGTCCTATGGACACTTGAAATTCTCTCCTAATTGGACCATGGGACATCTCCATAGTAAAGAAAAACAGTTACAGTAGTTCAGGACAAGGCAGGTTGTGGGAATTATTAGCATTTTGGATAAAATTCTGCACATAGATACATCAAGGAAAGAATGCTTCAGTGATCCCTTTGACAAATACAAACCAAAACCGTTCTGACTTCCTCAGACCTTATTTGCAAGAGGATGTAGTACCATTGTCTCCCTTCTAATGTGCATATTCATAGTCCAGACAGTGCTTTGAAAGGCACGAAAATCAGGGTCAACTTCTACCCCTACCAGTTTGGGGTAGAGCCTCACTTAGAGGCCTCTGTATTGAATTATGCAGAAATGAATGTCTTCCAAACTTCCAAAATCAATGTCTTCCAATACTCCTAGCTAAGACTGTTAAACTTCATGTATGTGTTCAGACATGTGTTGAAACAATGGCTCCTATCTCCCTCTCAAGTGGGAGGGTGCCATCGCAAGCTATCCGTATACAACCACTCTTTTTCTTTCTGTCCTGATGAAGATATGATGGGAGATTTATCTCTAAGAGAAGATGGCCATCATCTGTGCAATGTCCTTCCAGGGCAGCCCAGCTCCTTACTCCTAGTAACATGGGCATCAGAAGCACTGATGATCAAAATTCCAGTTCAGAAGACTACATGAGGCTGCCTATGGTATACTTGCTTTTATATTTAAGACTGATTTTCCACCATATTTTCTTAAAATCTATTCCAGCAAAGTTTTGGCTAGCCACTCTCCACTCTTCATTGCTACTCTATATTCTGAAGTACTGCAGGAAAGAAGGAACCTTTCTGTTTCAAAATATCTATGGAATTTAGGTCAGAATAACATTATACAACAAATGCTATTAAATTACAGAAGGATTACTTTCTCCACCTAGTGGCTAAAATACAAAGCTAATATCCTGTTCTATACTAGCACCCGAAGGATAAAAGCAAAATAAAAAATAACAATAAAAAAAGATAACAGATAAATGCCCTGATTCCCTAATACTTAGTGGCTTCATTTTATCTGCAAAACTGACAAAATTGTTCTCTCCTTTCAGCCTCAATAAAAGAAATTTTATGGGCAAATCAAGGGATATGGATTTTGCTCTCAATGAAAGCCACTGGACTAAGATCCTTGGAGGTTCAAATCCCCTCTTTTTTCCATGGAAGAGGTATAGTGCAAAGAGAGGAGCTCTATGCTCCTATATTATGACACTGGGAGCTGCCCAGATGCTGAGCAACACAAGAGGAAGAAATGCAAATGTACTGTTTTTCTTACATTTGTGCTTCTAAGCTCACTGTGGGCAAGTTTTCCTGCCTGCCATAAAGTAGAGCAGCTTAAAAAGGGAGGGAAACAGTCCCTCCTCTGATTACCTAAAAATAGGATCTCCCCTAAATCTGGACTTCTAAATGCAGCGTAGTTTCCCAAGGTTTTCTTCAAAATCAAAGCCGATAAGCACATGCCTCTAGCAAGTGAGCTTTGTGGCCTCTCCCAGAGCTTGGTTCAGTATGAGCTGCACAGGCTTCTGTAAAGTCCATCTACCTAGAAGAGACCTAGGAGGACTAGCTCAGAAATAAACCATTTCTAATATGGGCTGTTCTACTGCGGAAGATTTGTACACCAACATACGAGGGGGGGAATTTTTGTTACATGCTTTCCTTTTCAACCTGAAGAGCCACTGGCTTCTCAGTGGCTTAGAGTGAACACTATTTTCAATATCAAAAGTCCAGGTGGCATATTTTTTACTATTCCCAAATAGGACAGGAGAGAGCAAAGTGTTCTATTCATATTTCCTCCCTCCATAAGTTGATAATGTAAGCTAACCAACCCTAAGCTTCACAAAACTGAGACAAGCAAAAAGCTGAGGAAATGGAGAGTCACGTTTTCCCACTTTCTAATGGCCCAGTCCAATGAGTTCTGAGGTATCCCCAAAGTAATCTGCTCAGCAGCTACCACTACTTACTGACACGTGCAGATTTATTTGGAGATCACAAACCCCCTGCACACAGTGTCCTATGGGGCATGGCTCTGGAAAAAGCATGTCAATCATCTTTCTGGTAATGAGAAGCAACAGACAAAACTTCCTTTGCTCCTAGTGCCCAATACATCCAGGCCCATTCAAATGTGTATGTTTGCACTTGTTCCAAAAGCCCAAGGAATTCAGTGTGCTTCTGTTTACAAGGAAGAGAAGCAGAGCCTCAAATTCTCCAGGCAGATTCAGTTGTGTAAAATAATTGCAACTATTAAAAGCATGGGTTTAGTTGTGGAGAACATGTAGGGTTGGCTTTACTTAAATAATATTTATGTTTGCTCTTACAATTAAGCATATGGTTAAGAACTTTCATGATTAGAGATTGATTTAAACTTGTACTTAAGTGTTTCTGCAGATCTTTGTACATCAATGGCAATCATAAACAGGACCTAAGAGAGCAATTTTGTTTTCAGGATTTCCAACATTATAGGAAAATTACAGAAGACAATGAACAAAGCAAATCCCAGACCTACAAAAAACACCAACAACACCCACCTCTCCCCAATACAGGAGGAAAACAAGAATTATTTTTATGGTTTCTAAGGCTATTTGAGGTGGTGGTTTCTGTTTGCTTGTTTGGGAGTTGTTTTAACATTTACACCGGGAACACCCAGTTTATATATCAATATCATCATCAATGAGTCATCTGCAATTTAAAGCACGAAAAGCTGAACTATACCATACTTAGGAAAATATAAATTATAATATTATCTACAATAAATCTGAAATAGATTATTCATTAACTGGATATGTCCTTTCAGAGTTACAATACCAAGTTTCTCAATGTCAGAGGAGGGCACATCCTGAACAATATAGTGTAAGAAGAAATATTACTGACCTACTTCCACTCTTCTCTTCAAGCAGTGAAAAGTATTGAATAGATACTTGTACGGTTATGAAACACTGAAAGTTCAAAGGAACTTAGAAAGAACCATCATCCAATGGCTTAGCACCTAACTAATATAAACTTTTCTCTGTTTCTAGCAGAGAATGAGCAGTGTATGATATAGTAGAACATATTAGTAGTATGATTTCTGCACTCTGAGACAACATGTCTTTGCAAACAAGTTTTTCAACCTACTTCTGACATGTTCAAAAAGCCCAGGACTTCTGCTTTTACCTCTTGCTCTCTTCCTCTCTGAACAAGCTTAATACTTACAGCTAGCTATTGCTTGATGTTTAATTCACCATCTTTTTAAAATAATTTTAGTATATTTTTTGCATGCCACACTGAGACAAAAGCAGCATATTCTGCATGTTTCCACAAATCAGTACAGGATCACAACACACTCTTCAGCCAAAACAGGTTATGTTATTACTTCAGTACTGCCTTTTGAACAATATTTTTCTACAGAGCGGCAAGATTGCTGTGACTTGCTAAACATGACAAAACTGATAGTCACAGTGCCTTTCTCTCTACAATGTAGCTCAGTATCTCCCTCTTCAGTGAAGGATAACATCAACCCAATGGAGTATAAGAGCTGACATGGCTAAATCTCCTTTTCTATGCCATGAAGACACATGGTGGAACTCTTGAAGTAGATATTTTATTAAATCCCTTACTAGCAGTCTCTGATTTAAGTTCTTTCTATCAGATCAAAGAGATAGAAACAGATCAATAATATAGAAAGAAAGAACATGATGAGTTTTTCAAGAAATTCATACCCTTTCAGGAAGAATTTGCAATTACATTTCAAACAGGGTCTAGAAATACCTGTGCACTATGTGAATTGTTTTAATGGCATCATCTGGGCACAAAATGGATTCTTTGACCTATCACTCAGAAAATTTGTGCTTTGGACAAAACGTTATTAAATGTTGAGCCACTTCTGCCCCCACAAAAAGATGCTCCAAACATAAGCAAGGACATTCCTATTTTCATCTCAGAAATTACCCAAATATTTGAAGTCTGATACAGGCTGACAGAAGTCTCACAGGCAGGCTGCAAGAACAGAGCTGTTTGCATTTCCCACTCAGATGCAGGCTATTTTTAGATGGTATTGGCTCACCGGGCAAGCAAGATTTACTGCTATCCTAAAGGTGAGATGGAAGGGCAGTACAACTCTTCAATGACTCAGTAAAAATCATTGTTATTGTTGCAAGCATGAGAAGCATTTTGCCTTTATTTTTTGAAGGTGCTACTAATATTGTCTTAATTAAAGGAGATAAGATATTTGTTTCCTTTTGTGTTCTTTTTTGCAAGGATTAGTTAATATTCTACTTAGATATACAGGTTATATTTGTGTGTATGTTTCAGCCAGCAGTCAAAGGCAATCGTATCCCAGGTTTCCACCAGAAAAGACAATATGTTGGTGGTATAAATGATATCTATTTGCACTGCTTAGACCTGGCAAAGGTCATTAATAGTCAGTATGCACTGGAAAACTTTTTCCTGTTCTCTTCTGCAGTACTTAGGGGACTGAAATAATGAAGCTGATGGTGACATCTTTTTAAAAGGTAATTGCAGGTAAAAATACAAGCAGAAATGAGAAATAAGAAAAAAAATAGTGAATTACTTAGGTGGGGGGAGAAGAAATAGGAGAAAATGCTCACCACCACAAGGTCTGATCCTCACTGGCTCTGCTTCATCCCACTCTGTCCCAAGCTATTTCACTCTGCTGAAGCAATTTCACATTGAAGTGATTGGGACTTTCAGAGGCTGATTCCTCATCACCACACACCTTGTACTTCTGCTGCAGTGTAATTTCACTGTGCAATGTTTTACTTCAACTGTCTGCTTGAGCAGACAATTAAATATAGTATCACATTAAGCTTATACTCCACCACTACCTAAAAGGAAATCCAGAAGATGAAAGATCCACTTCAAAGCAGACCTGCTGCAAATAAGAAAGTTTGTAAAAGCAGGACCTCGAGACAGAAAATAATCGCTTCAACAGATATGTTTTATAACCCAAAAATACCTATTTCAGCTTCTGGATCTCCAAGAGTTTCTGATTTAGACTGGTACTTAGGACTGAGGCCATATGTCAGTTTGGATATGATCTTGCAAAGCCACACTTCAGTTTAGATATGATCTTACAAGTCCATTTCAGGTTGACTAACTATACACATGACTTTAAATTAGATACATTGAAAGTGCCTTGATGCTCTGTCTTATTGCAGGCCAGATAAATGACCTCCACCACACCATACTTTTCTTGCAACTGAGATAGTTTGAACTACTAATGAACTACTAACTTTTTACCTGTAGGAACCATTTATCCTTCAGCTCCTGTGTAACACTATGCCAGTTTTAATTTCCAGATAAATCTCAGGAGACAGATAGTCGAAAGAAAGAGTGCACAATAGATGCCTCACTCTCATCTACAAACTGCTCCTAAGAGGGGCTTAGAGTCAGACACCGTTCTGATGGAGGGCCTTGTGGTAGGTTTTTGTTTGGTTGGTTTTTGGGTTTGTTTTTTAATCATATGCCTCACAGAGTTTGGCTATCTGTTACTAACTGGTGTTGTAATCAACACTGTAACATGATTTTTTTGATGAGTATTATTCATTCCTCACACTTAGTGTGACTAATACTGGTGCTTTTTCAGCCTGTTTCAGTGTTCACAGTGTTCCTTTTACACTTCAGGTACAGCAGTGAATTATTTCTCAAAATTTGGTTTCATGACTTGTGAAACACTTCAGGATTACTTCAAATCCCGAGTCCCCTTGTTGTCTCCTTCCTCCCCCAGTAGATACTTAAAGCTCAGCTATGCCCAGGTTATGCCTAAGTGGTGGCCAAAGTATATTGTGAGTGCTCAATTGTTCTGTTCCCAACAAATCAGCTGAGGGAGCAGAGGAGCACCTATTACACTCCTGTTCAGCCCATGCGCTCAAGAATGTCCAGGACATGCTTCTGTCTTACATTATAATCATAGTCTCTGTTACCCAAAATTAAAAGGATGTGCCAGATATTCCACACTGCTTCTCTGGATTAACTCAGTTGCTGAAACAAGGACAGTAGTTAAAACTTCAAAGGTGTAGAGACCAGCCAGAGAGCAGTGCTGCAGCAATAGCTCCCTGATGTCCCATCTTTCTACTCCCCTGCTGCACTATCAGTATCAGTGAGCACAACATGAGCACCTTCTCCCCTCAGTGACAGTATTATACCATCCTATTGAAAAGACATCACTTTTCTACTAAGACACCAGGAATACACCATGCACTTGCACAAGCTGCTTCCTTACAAGCTGGTGTAACTAAATCAGCATTCTCAGTTTGTAAAAAACCCAAAACTGAACAATAAAAACCCAACAACAACAACGCCTCTCCAAGCAAAAAAACCAACCCCCAAAAAAACAAACAAAAAAACCCACAAAAAACCTAAGCACCCCAAACACAAAATACCAAAGAAAACTAAAACCAAAACCCACACAACACCACCACCCTCCCCACACATCCCAAATCACAGGATTGTTTTGATTATTTTCTGCCTGTTTGGATTTTTTTTTTTAAGGGAAACAAGGTATTCCTGTTGTTCAATAGACCACAGTTAGTAGTTTCTGAACCTGTTAACTTTACCAAATTTGAAAGGGATACAAAGACCTCAAAGCAACAGTATATTTTTTTTAATACATGCCTTTTCCATTAAAAGGGGAGAAGGGAAGTTCAGCCTGAAACTGAAGAAGCACTGAAAGGCTAGTTAGCCTAGACAGGCTTGTCATATTTGACACTCATCTACCAGGCAGCCAGTCAGAGCACAAGTAGCTCTGACCCTGTCATGGTATGATGGACTTTCACATCTGAAGGGCTTGAGTGAGGATAGATTAGAGGTTTTACAAGGGGATAGTAAGAGTACAATTGAAGAAACAAGAGGATGTGCAAGTATTGGAACGGGAGATTGAAGGGAAGGTAGGGAAGTGAAGAGGATGTAAGATCTAAATTCGTAGCAACTCAGTATTCATTAACTCAACGGCAAGCAATTTATTGTTCTCAGCATTCCCCTTTAGAATTACAAAAGACAGCTTCATTTATTCTTCCCAGTTTACTCATTATTTCTGTGAGAAAGGCTCCAATAAAAGTAAGTACAACAGCAACAAATTAAGCTTTTCACAATTGCACTCACACAAACCTAACATCCCTCTTCCATCTTCTCCCATACCCTCAGAAACACATACTATGAAGAAGGTCTGGGCAGAGAGCTAATGCTTATTACTTCATCTTCGTCTGGGAAAGTGAGATGTCTATATATACTTTCAAATTCTGATGCAATAGCCTTGCAGTCATGAGAAAAAAAGATAGCTGAAAATATTAGTGGGAGATATGCTAGCTATTAGTTAAAAGGGCAAATTTGTTAATGTTCATATTCCTTAATAAATCTAAAGTAGGCAGGCAATTGTGTCACATTTGTTTTGTATACAATTGATTTTATATTAAAATTACAATCCTATAAAAATATTGCAGCACCTTCATAATTCAAAGCAAGTCACATATCTTAATTTCATCTGGCCATGTTTTATCATGTGTTTTCTTTTAGGAAACATATCCTACTAAATATGTTGACACTGCAACCCGATACACACAAGTAAACATGGGGGATTCTTTCTCCTGAGGCTTGGATGTACAGCTCACACTCTGGGAACTACACATAGGCAGGCCTGGACCCCTGGTTTTAGTGCAAGTTCAAATGAATGATTAAATATCTACAGGAAGAAAATCAAATAGAAAATAACGTTGCTCTGTCTGAAGTAGATAGAGTAGCGTATAATGTCTCTACGTGCTTAGTTTCCAGTTTATATATAAAGAAATACTAAAGTACAACCATACAGCCACTGCCCTGTGGGCCATGAATGCCAGTGGTATCCTGGGATGCATTAGCAGGAGCATTGCCACCAGGTCATGGAGGTGATCCTGCCCCTCGAATCTGCCCTGGTGAGGCCACATCTGGAGTGCCGGGTCCAGTTCTGGGCTTCCCAGTACAAGAGGGACATGGAGCTCCTGGAGTGGGCCCAGTGGAGGGTAGCAAAGGTAATTAAGGGACTGGAGCACAGGCAGAGAAAGTTGGGCCTGATCAGGGTTGAGAAGAGACAACTGAGAGGAGACCTTGTCAATGTCTGTAGGTATCTGGAACAAAGGTGTCAAAAGGATGGAACCAGGCTCTTCTCAGAGATTTGAAGCACAAGGACAAGAGGCCATAGGTGGAAACTGATGCATAGAAAGTTCCACCTGAATATGTGGGAAAACTTCTCTACCTGCACCTCCAGTGCAGGTGTCCGTGCACTGGAACAGAGGCTGTGGAGTCACCCTCACTGGAGACACTTGAGAACAATCTGGAACAATCCTGTGCAGTGTGCCCTAGGATGACCCTGCTTGAGTAGGGAGGTTGGTCCAGGTGACCAGTAGTTCTTTACAATTTTAAACATTCTGTAATTAATTATTAGTTGTTTTTGAGAAAGTTACATATCAGGTCATATCTTTTAGATATTAAGAGAAAACTCTAAAGAATCTGCCTATAATTCAAAAGTTTTCTTCATTTGATTTTATGGTTTTGGTTAAAAATGGGATTGGCTTTTCTGTCAGGCTTCTTAATGCACCAGGAAGTCATACACTGAGTTGAAATACACTGCTTTAATATGATTTCGTTTTCTGATTGGAGAAAACATCATGAAAAAAAGGCAAAAGACCTTATTTTAGCCCCAGAAATGCTCCCTTCAGGAAAAGGAAAATTAAATACAAATCCAGTAATACTATGTTTTACAGTTAGTTAACTTGCTACCTCCATTTTGACTTTACCTGAAATCAAATCATGTGCCACATACTTGTGTGTTTACATGTTTGCCTGCCAAAACAAGCTTTCTGGTCATTAAGTCTTCCCCTCAAAATGCAATAAACAAAGTAGCCCTGGAATAATACAGGAAAAAACCCCAATCAACTGAAAAGAAAGAGGGCAGGGGGGAAGAAACCTTGTGTCCTTGGCTGTCAGTGTTGAACTGCATATCGAGGAGAAGAGTTTTGTTCCCATAGGTTTGTTTGCTTTGGTAATTGCTGTCTCTTCCTCTTGTGTTTTTAAAGCTGTCTTTAACAAAATGACAGTTTAAAAGCCCTCCTTATTCTCAGCTTGAGGTTAAAATGGAATCAAGCCAGAGCTGGAATGGTTTTCCAAATTAGCAAGGGAACCTACTGTTGAAGTAGACTATTACCCTGCATGTGTTTGTGAGTGCAGCCTTATTTCCTCATACCCACAACTGGGCTAGCTATCATTTATTCACCTCACAAAGCTGCCTCCTTCCTGTTCTCAAATAAACGTAGTTAAAACAAAAGAAAAATGAACATAAAGTTTTTTGTGCTTGAAAGCACTTTGCCGCTTCACATGGCCAAACAGCATCACATTATTTAGGAAAGAACACCGAAAAAGTCCTCAAGCACTCAAGGCAAACACAGTGGGCTACAGTTTCAAAAGGGCTGTGCAAGAGGCTCCGACAGTCTCATGCCTAGCGAGTATTTACACAGTGTGATAGTTGCATGCGAAAGGCCAGGGCTACAATCACACCAAAGAAACATACAGTGCAAATTGTATAGATCAGCTGGCTTGCTGCTCTGCTGAGGAACCTCAACACATACGCAAAGCCTTTTTTTTATGAATTCAACCAATGCCATACATCTGGGGACGCCAACAGGTGCAACCACTTCAAAAAACAGAAACCTACGTCACAGAAAGGCACAGTAACATAACAAGATGACCCTCAAAGAGTCAACAACAAACACAGAACATGTCCTTTCTGATCGAAGTTTCCTACCCTCACACAGAAGAATCCTGAATTTTAATGGAGATTAACAGAAATTACCTACTTATTGGACTAGCTTGCTTACAGATATTAGCACTCACAAAGCAGCCTAGCATACAAAGATGATGGACAGTGATTTCCCAAATGTCTCCTGATAATTTTCTCCATGATTTCATTTTGCCCTGAAATCCATACAAATTGTCAGTAAATGTGCTCCTTACAGAGACCCTCCAGAGCTCAGGAGCAATGAAGAAGGGCAAAAAGAACAGCAAAACTACCTCACAGCTCTTGGGAGATAAAGGGAAAATATCACACGCAATCAGCTGCGCATGTCTATGGGCTGCAGTCATGACACAATTGCACCTTCCAACCCAAGAGCTCTGTGCTGACAAAGTTTAAAATGCAAGGAGCTAAAAGTAGGAACTTCACAACTAAGTAAAGGGCACATGCAGAACCTAAAACCACCAGTAAAATTGCAGCAACAGCAAAATGAGACCACATGTCAAGAATACTACAGAAACTGCTGACTATGATAATGAAAAAACCTTTGAAAAATTACAACCTAATTCCTCCTTGCCAAGTGAGTTGGATCACACATTATTCCCCAAAGCAGCAGCTGTTACTTACAGTTCCACTTCTCAGCTGCCTTGCTGCACACTTGAATCAGAACACAATGGAGCATCGTACAGCCAACCCCTCCTGGGTCAGAATACAGACCCAGGTAAAGGGCATCTTATATAGCTTCCTGTGCCTGGAGGCTTTCCTCATCAGCTGCAAGCACTTCTATTTAGCCTTCTGGAAGAGCTAATTAGAAAAATATGTGAAAAGAGATTGTAGACAAGTGGATGTCAGTCCCTTCTCCTAAGTAACAGGCAATAGGACAGGAGAAAATCGCTTGAAGTTGTTCCAGGAGGGATTTAGATCAGATACTAGGAAAAATTTCTTCATTGAAAGGGTTGTTAAGCATCAGAGTAGGCTGCCCAGGAAAATGGTTGAGTCACCATCCCTGGAGGTATTTAAAAGATGTATAGATGTGTACACCAAGCACTTCACAGAGACAGAAACAGAGACAGCTGCTGGGCTGGGGATCACCTAGAACCTTCTGGAAGGGGCAGGATCACTTCTGAGCATCTTCAGTACTGCTGCTGAGCACACGGTGCCTCGTCCAGCAGTCCTGCTGACAGAGAAAATCTCAAGCATATGGGCCTGCTTGGATGACCTGCTGCCTGAGAAAAGTGATGATGGGAGTCCACAAGCAAGGCTGTCCATTAACTACAGCACAGTATAACTTACAGGGCATCCAAGTGTTAGTTTCAGTGGTAAATCCCAAAGCCAGTCATATGTTATTGTACTTCTGGTATTGCAGTGGGCATTTTTTTTCACACTTTATAGGTGGCTTTTTCAGAGAATAGTCTTCCTTCCTAACCGCTCAATTTTCCATAGGTTATTGCAAATGGCACAATTTCAAAAGATCAGAGGAAATAGGATTTGGGTTTTTTTTCATTACTAAATTTGAAAAAACAAACAAACAAACAAAAAACAAGGTCACAAATGACTTCATAAAATCTCCCTTCTTAAAGTTCCCTACTTGAAACTGATTCTCTCACCAAAGTATCTACCTTGGTATCAGAGATCAATGGTCGGAGGCACAGGAACTGCAGATGAATGTAGAAGCAGCAAGGACCAGATCTGCTCCTGCCCAGGAGGGCAACTAATGTTGGCGAAGAGAGAAGACAATGGTAATTACGTTGTGAAAGGCCAAGGCTGCTGAAACTGTGATGGAAAAGAGATGTACCTCTGGCTAACAATGGTCCCTCAGTACGCCGTGGCACTACCCCAACTGCAGCAGTTAATTGGACATGTGCATACGGATCACGGGTGACACGGGCTGCCTGTGCTGGCCTCACACTCAGACACGTGCTCTTCAGTCATTCTGATTGAAAAGAATGACTTGAAATGACACCAAACTTTTGCTGTTTGTCCAGACTTTCTGTTCCACTTATTCAATGTTCCCATGGGCTGGCTCAGACAGTCCCCTTCTACATGACCCAGCTGCATGATTGATACAAACTGACTCAAAAATATTTTCCTCATGGGACTTAGTGGAGTGTGAAAGACGAGTAGGCAAAGGAGGGTGTTAGATGTTAATCTCAATAGCTAGGAGAACTTGGAATTTTAAAATGGGAATATGGATTAGTATGATGTAATACTTTATTTAATATGTTTTAATAATATATGAAATGAAAAGAAATCAAAACAATTTATTGGAGGAAAAGCTTCAGATATACAATACATTGGCAGGGGCAGGGAGGAGGAAAGGTAAATTTCCCAGGTTTTCTTTGCTTTTTATTTCAGGTACTCTATCATGCTATAGAATCAATCTTCACCTAAAATATATGTGCCAGTGCAATGTATTACTGTTTTCAGGGGACATATTTTCACAGCAGAATGCTACCTGGCATGAATGAGCCCATGTGGCATGTTTTATCTGCCTGAAAAAACCTGCTGTATTTTGGGTGCTTCATCATTATACCAACAATTTAAATATTCATAGCCCTCTAGCCTTTGTTCCCTAACCTAAGGCTCTCCCCCAGTTCTCCTATCTCCTCATCCTGTTTTCCAGCCTCTTTCCCTTGCACCTCCTTCCTTTTGTTCTTTTCCATATTGTGCAGCGCTTGAATCACACCCCTGTTGCCAGACAGTTTGCCCTCTGTGGTGCTGAATGGGCACTTCAGAAGGCAGCGTGTCTCCTTCTCAGGAAGCAACTGCTTATTTCACACACAGAGAGGAGCATCAATTCAGCACAGCGGGAGAAATTACAGAACGCAGCCTGGAGGGGAGGTCGATGAGACAGAACACTCTTCTGGAGCATTCTGGCTTCATTTAACCTCTTAATAAAAGTAGGTTAAAGCATCCTGATATTAAGGACCATGTGGAATGAGAAAAAGAAAGAAAGAAAGAAAAGCATAGAGGGGGCAGGGAGCAGAAGGGAGTCTTTACCTATGAAATGTGTCCTTGTAGGTGATGCACATGGAATCCCTTCCTGATTTATAGTGTAAAGGATGATATTATTGTGCTCAGCTCAGCAGTTTGCAAATGTGCCCTTTTTTTGCCAGGCAGTGTCAAGTCTGAGCGGTCACACCTCAAGCCATGCTTCTTCTGCATCCGAACAAGGCAGGGGAGAGACTTGAGGAGAGGGCAGAAAATACATTGTCCCTTAAAGTAGTAAATACAAATCTAGAGGATGATCTGTGCTGTATTCTTAAAAAAAAAAAAACAAAAAAACCACAACAAACAAACCAAACCAAACAAAAAAAACCCCAAAACCCCTACTCTCTGAAGGTTCAAAATTCTTTGCAAACACAATCAATTATGCTTTCAAAGAGGTGCTGAGAGAAGACTCTTATTACCATTTCTCTACATGGGGAAACTGAGGAACCTCTCCCAAAAGTTAGTTTGAAACAGCTGTGGACTGGTCAGACACAGGAAAAGGGACGGGGACATTACCATTAAAATGAAATCTAAAATTGCCTGTTAATAGAAAACACCCAGAGGCTTTAACTTCATTGCACTTACTAATGTAGACTGATAACGAGGGGAAAAAATAGACCAGCAACCAAGGCAGTTTTTACCTCTGAGTTATGATGGATAGCTGTGCTCCAATAAAGATGTTTGAGTGGGATTTCATAATACATTATTTCTGTTTTAATCAGGCGCTATAAAGCAGCAACAGGACTTATATACTTCACAGCCACTTTGGATTATTGAATGCTCACAGTAGGCTAAAAGAGCACTTACAGTTCATCAAATTAAGCAAAAATGTACAAATTAAGTACCATTAAGCCCACAAGCCAATGCATTTATGGGAAGTGAAGAAGGGAAACAGAAGAGATTTAAAGGATGAGGCATTAAAATGTACTTTACAGTATGCTTTTAAGAAATGGCATTCACAACTGAAGAAAACAATTAACAAGTGTCTCAGTCTATCCATCCTATGAAGCTAAGACCTATTTCCACACCTCTCCCTTGTCAACTATCTATCTTCCCTGGTCAACTATCTATCTTCCCTGG
>JAWWMP010000081.1:40028443-40071521 GCA_035047865.1 Dendrocincla tyrannina | reverse complement strand
AGCATTGTCAAAATGTGTTCTTGAAGCTCACTCAAAAAATGTAAAAAAAAAAAAAAGAGTTAAAATGTATGACTTCTGTTTCTGCCATTGCCTTATTTCTGCAATTCTTGCTTTTTGCTCTTTGTTTCTCATTGCTTTTATTATGATGTCTGAAACACAAGCTTCTCCTTGTATCCAGTGAACTCAACAGAATAATTTGTACTGACTTTACTGGGTATAGAATTGGATTTGCTGTCCATTGCTCTAATCTGTTAGATTACTTTCCTCCTGCTATGTCTTTCCTATATGTAAATAGACAATGAACATAGGGAAGTTGTGTTTATTGAATAATGTAGTTGTTGGAAGAATGAAGCTAAACAAAAGCAATGGCTATTTTGGGGAATAATTTTCACACATTTTAAAAACAAAATATTTGTCCACAGTTTTGACTGACTAGAAGTTGTTATAAAACAAACTTTCACTTACTACAGAAATGAAACCATCTCCCAATAACTATGGATTCCCCATTCTGCCTTTGTGTAGTTGAGATTCTTCTCCATCCCCATCCCTCGCCAAATCCACTGGGAGAAAATTATCTTTTTTCTCCCAGTTTTTCTAACCAAATTCTTTGTTTTCTGTGTAAGCTCAGGAATAATTACTGTCAGGGGGAGGGTTTCATTTGTTGGTCAGTTCTGCAAGTTCAGCGGTGAATGCCTGGAAGACCCTGTGATGTGCATTGTTACTGTGATTAATGACTCTTATTATTGATGCAGACCCATAAATTCATACAGGATCTGTCAAGAATAAGTAGGAGAGCATTGCGTTCTGCTATAAAGAGTTACAGCACAAAAATAACAGAGACTTATAAAAAGCAAATCTTAACAAATAAACAAACACATAGTCAAAATGTGAACATGCTAGCGCTCCCTTTGTAGTTCTTGGAATGTTGTCTTTTCTCTGCGATGGGAGGGGGACTGGGCTCTTAGGGGATCTAAGAAAACCAGAACACAAAATAGAATCTGAATATAATAAGGGATTGGATTCATTTCCTCATAAAACCTTGAAAAAGTCATTTGAAGACAATTTGTTTATGAGCACATGCTCAAACTGATGTCTGACTGAAGAAAGTGACAGTAAACGGAATAGTGTCACAATTTTGGGGAGCCAGAATGAATGCTCCTCTTCAGCCTCAGAATTTTCTTTGCAGATTCACAAAGGGGTGCCAATGCAATTTCACATGGGGCCTCAGGAACTATCAGAGAGATACAGCAGAAAAATCATGGACTTGTGGATTCCATATTAATAAAAAATAGTGTCATACTATGGGCCAATCTCACTTTTACTGGTTTTCAGTTGTAAAAAGGTAGGAATGTCATCTGATTTTGTGCATAATGGAATGTATCTCTGAAGTGATTATGATATTGCAAAATATAATACAGAAAAAGAAAGATGTAACCTCTTGAGGAAACCTCCAAGGCACGTACTTGGACATAGAAGTGAAATCTAATATCATGAAACAGTACAAAAATAAGAAAATAAGTCACACATGGATGTTATATTGGCAATGCATAGGGAAAGAACAGAGTCAGATGTGTTTCAAAGCTGAGGCAAAAAGGCACAGACAGCAGCATTTTTTCCCCAGTACATGAAAATCACAAAAATACCTCGCATGACCACATGCATCACACTTCTCCTGAAATCACCTCTGTCTTTCCTGTGTCCTTGTACTGTACTCAAAGGCATAATTTAGGCTCCTTCATGTTTGATTCTTCTGGGCTGCTCTTGTTCCCTCTGTGGTTCTACTCCGTAGGGTTTCCCACTTGGTGTAGCCTTCAGCGCAGGGACTCCCTCAGCTTGCACCTCTCACATGTCGCTTCTGGCTTCATTCTTAACACACCTCATAGGTATTTCCATTGCTTTTTCTGGGCCTTAATTACTGAAAATGTGCCTGGGCAGTATCAACTGACGCTAAAATGCTTTCCTCTTTAATGTCAATTGAAAAATGAGTTCCGTTTCTTGCTCCAAACATCACTTTCATGACAGTTATTGCAGGAGGCCCAGGAGAGCTTTACTAGAGCAGCCAGCTGCTCTGGGTGGGATCGTGCCGTGCTGGACCAAGCTGCGCTAGCACACACTCAGCTCTTATGGGTGTTCTGCATTTTGAGTGCTCCATCCCCACAGGAACCCCAAGTATTTTGAATAGATCTGTGTTTGGTGGGAAGTGGAGACACTGCTGCAGGGAGCTACTGTGCAGACAAAAGCAGTAATGAATTTTACTTCCTATAAAAAGAGACGTCCTATGTAAAGCTGTGTGGGAAGACTGAGAAGGCTTTTTTTTTTATGGCTCATTATAGTGAAAAGATTCCCCTGCTTAGGTCTTTCTCTGACCTTTGCAGAGATCATTTTTCCCATCTGGAGACTTGTACTGCCATACTTTTTATTCTCCACAGACCACATCTCTCTGCTGTGCACCAAATGGCACCTGCAGCCATTAAAACTGAGGGTGGCAAAAGCCCGAGTTTGCACTGGCATGCAGTGGGGCGGATCAGATCGACAGGCACATTTTATACGTCCACCTTGCTACCAAGCACTTTTTCTTCCTGACAGGAAGAAAAAGAAACAGGTTGTCAGCTGTGCAGCTTGCCTTTTCATTTGAGTTCTGAGGATGGGCTATGGTTTACAGAAAGTTGGGGATAATGCCACACAGAACCCCTGTGACATAAAATTATCACAGGTCTGTTTATCTACATGTACACACATTGATATCCACAGCACGATGCCTTTCCTAAATGACATTTTATAAATTGGCAGAGGCAAACAGAACTTTGCAAAGAATGGAAAACAGACATCTTTCTTTATTCTAATCAGTACATTAGTCTGCAAACAAACTTTTCACACAAGTTTGAATCTTCAAGAGTATCTTTTTATTATTATTATTATTAATTTTTAAATGTAGTAAGTAAGTTATTTCAGGGTGCCATTAGCCTCCAGAGTAACTCAATTTACAGTTCTGTTATGTTCTTTTTAAAGTCTTATTATTTGAAATTCAGTTACCTCTGTGTTGTCTTTCTTGGAAAAGAAAATTAACAAACTAAAGTATGAATGCTGTCTAGGAAGTCAAGAGAAACAAGTCTGAAATACTTAAGTCTTACTGCATTTCTGTCCAGGTCTAGCTGTGCTGATGAAATGTTTGGGTCTGTGTGCTGGGCGTGGGGGCAGGCAACAGGTAGCTGAAGGATGAAAGACACTGGGGCTTTTCCTTTCTTTCTTTTTTTTTTTTTTTTTGTAAATAATTTCTTTTGGATCATTGTAGATATCACTATTTGAAAAAGTAATCCTTCTATAATTTTTTTCATCCTGTATTTCTGAGTCCTTATTACTGACGAAGTAAAACCTTGTTTGCTCCACAGTGAGGAGGAGACAGTTTTCAGGGCCAGATGTGGATGTCCTGCTATCTGACATTCAAGTTTCCTTGTTCCCTCACAGCCTGCATGCACCTCAGCCATCCAGCCTGCTTCAGTTCCTCCACTTTTATCCATGTGCGGAATTAATCAAAATTACTCAGCTCACGCTTGCTGTTATCTCAACCTTCCTGAACTGCAGCAGCCTCTGAAGGAGAGGCAAAATGGGGCAGAGCCTCACTAGCCTGCAAAGCCTCTCCTGAGTTAGGGAAAGCTCTTTCCTACCTCTTCTCTTTGGAAAGTTTGTTTAGTTTTTCCCATTTTTGTTCAATTAGCTAGAACATTTAATACACCTACTCAACAGACAAACTGCTGCTCTCAGGTAAACTGTCTACATTACCATAACAAGCTTTGATGCTCACGTCCCTACTTTTTAATGAGAATTATTTCTAAGACTAATAAAATTTATATGCTTTGGGAAGAAATAACCAAAGAATTCCCAGCAGAGAATCCAGTGTGGTTGTAGCTTGGTGCTCATGCCTTGGGTACTTTTTGAAGCTTTCTCCTAGGTGCTGTGTAGGCAAGTAATGAAAATCACGTCAGAAAGCTGCACTCTGCATGCCAGACATGACGTGACATATGGAAGGGGCAGATAAATGAGTTTGAGGGAAGGGTCATTCAAAGGGAAAGCAAGGAAAAGAATGTCATTTGCAGAAGACACTTCCAACACAACCCCTATCCCTAATGCAAAAAACAAAAGAAGGGACGATTTTATGGCTAGCTTACTGAATAAATCCCAAAAGAAAAAGTTCCCATCTAGGTTACGTTCAGGTGAGGTGCTCTGCTACAAAGACAGCTCAGTGGTCTTGTGTAGCAGAAACAAACCTGCTGCAGGCACCCTGTCTCAGTCATTGCTACAGAAAACCTTCATCACTACTCAGAGCATGCTCTAAGCTTTAGGATCTGTTTAAGGTCAGTCAGGCACCCAACATAAGTCTTTTTGGACTGAAGAAATCTCTCATCCAAGCCATACAGGTCCTCACAGGGGTGAATCATACATCTCAAGGTGGTTTTGGAGGCAGCACTCAGAATACCAGGTAACCGTATTTTTCTAATCAGCAAGAGATGTTTCTTTTGAGCATGTTTTCTCCTGGAAAAAAAAAAATAAAAAAAAAATAGGATATTCTCCAAAAACTGGCATCTGCAAACAGCTTTTTACATTCCGAAGCCCTCACAGCACAACAATACGGGAAAAGGGAAACCGATTTTGGAAAGCTGTCCTTGAACTCTGTTCTTTAGCCAGTTATTGCTGTGAAAAGTAACCAGTAACACCAAAACCCGCTGTACACAGCTGTGTCAGAGAGTCTAGCAGAAATCTGAATTGCTGAATGGACGAAGCAGATCATTTTCCCTTCGTCTCTTAAGCCTAAGACAACATGTCTTCTTTCTGTTTGCATGGTGGAGACTGGGGCCACTGTGTCACTGTAATAAATATGTATTTGCTCCTTTGGAAGTGTGCATGGGACAAAATACTGAAGAGACACAATTGAGAAACAGGGAAGAAGCAGTGCAAAGCTGATTTTTTTTTATTTTTTTTTTAAGTGATAACTTTCTGGGCCTCTCAAAGAGTCCCCTCTACAGCAGGAAAGCCAGGCTGTCAGGGTGCTTGCTGAGACAATCATTCACTGCTGGAACTTGCAGCACAAACAGAGAAAGGAGGCATTGGGTCAGCTCTCCACTTCTCCTGGGGGCTCACTCAGTTCTGTTCACTGTGCAGTGGTGTTAAGGCTCAGGTGAGCATTTTAGCAGCTCCGAACAGGAAGACATGTATGTCTACGTATGACAATGGCCACATACTGCACCTGAGAATGTACATGCACAGTTTTAATTCTGTCATCTGGCTGTGCATCACTCCCAGGTAATAGAGTGAGGGAAATTTTAAAGAACTGATTATTGCTTTACTTTGCTCAAACAAACAACTTCTGCCTTTCTTCTCTTCAGCTAAGAATTGCTGTGTCTTGCTATCAGCTGAGGAGATCTGTCTACTTCCCTGTTTCTGCCTCCTTCTCTGTGCTAAAAAGGGATTCAGTGGTGGCAGAGCAACTCCACGTCACCAAGATGAACTAGAAAATAGCCAGATCATATGTGTAAAGCTCAGAGGAGCCTGAGTTCCACTAGCAAAATATTTCTTATGACATTGACACTGGGTAGAAGCTGCTCCACCTGAGGACGAGAGCATCCCAGTCTGCTGCCGTGTGGTGTAGCACAGCTGTTAATTAGGAGGAAAAGATTTCTGAGTGAAAATTGTGGGACTTGATCCCACAGGAATTACATTCAAGGAGCTTACACAATTTTCAGTTGGCTATGTGTCAATGGCTGAATACCACACAAGACAGGGAATATACTGACTGGTAAAAAAATGATGAAATAAATCAAATAATAGGTGTAAATCATGCTTTCTATCTTTTTCTCACCCACTTCTATTTTTCAGCAGCATTTCAATTCAGCAGAGCTTAGGGCCTCAGCTAGTCACACTATAAACATAAGCCCATTCAGCTTTTAAAAACATCTATATCAACTTTCAATTCTTTCCTTTAAAGCAGTGGACATATCCAGTAGATTATTTAGTTATAATTTATGTCCATTCAAATAAGTTCAGTGATGCACTACTGCAACGCATTTGACAGAAAGGAGCATGCCTTTGGCAGAGGTCTATACATACAAATTTTTTAAAGGAAGGAAGTGGTTTGATCACACCATCTTCTGGAACACTGGTAAACAAACCTCGCTGACCGTGTCTGCTCTCCGAACTGACAGGCTCTGGGAGGGCTTAAGTGGAGAGATGCGTGTCTCCCGCCTGTCTCCCGATCTACACGACTGCCTTGCGTGCAGCACTCAGCACTTGCAGCCTGCCTGTCTAGATGTGCTGGACAGAACATTCCCCTCCAGGCAGGCTTGCTATTTGCCTGGCAAAAATCATCCCCTGTTGTGTGCAGCCTCAGGATGACTTCTGCTAGCCCTTAATTATCACTGTGGCTTGTGCTCAGCTAAGCCAAATGAAGATTTTGCCTGGTGTACAGTGTTCTGCTGAAGACCAGATTGACAAGAATGGGGCAAGGAGCTGAGGCACAAAGAAAGGATACAGCAAGTTTACCAACAGTCAGGCAGACACTTAGGTTTGAATCTTGGCTTGCTTGCTAGTTTCAATAGCTTCTGCTGCAGTCCTATCTGCTCCTGACTGGTTGCTTCTGCGTTAGCTGATCATTATCGGCACACTGAGACCTTGCTCTTAATTTGCAGCCTTTGGCCATACAAAATAATAAAAATAAAATTTATATAAACCTATTAAGTACGGAATTTTCCTCAGTTTATGCTACACCAGCTATTGATTTGTTTTTCTTCTCTTCCCCTCTGCCTGAAATCTCAGGGAGTGAAAATCAAAGGACATGGCTTTCTCAACATGGGAAGTCATGGTCTTCTATTCCAGATGCAGACTACTGATAAACACAGCTGTCTCCCTCTGGAAGCAATATACATCACACATTACAAAGGCTCATTTGTCCCTTTTATTTTAATTCTATAGTAAAGACATGGGACTTAAACACAATGATATCATCTACCAATTAACTTCCCCCTCCCCTCCCCGCCACTGACAGTGGCACCAAGAGATAAAGCCTTCTTACCTGCACTTCTGGGGAAGATGATGCAAACTTCCCTTAGCCTGGTTCCACATGCACACAGAGAGCCAATTGACAGAGAACAAAATACTGCTAACACCACAGCACTTAGTATTATCCTTATTACTAGATCTTGAAGTGGAATGATCTTTGAAATGGAACAATCCTGGCACTGACAAAGCTGAACCTGACACCAGAACATCAGCTATAAACCATCTTCGTGCTACCTGTGTTGGTGGAACAAAGTGTCCCACCTTGTGATGATATCCCCAAGCTCCTCAGCTACAACTCGGAGTGCCAGGCAGGCTGGAGCTTTAGCTTCCTGCCTTCCTCCTTCTCTCACCATCCTCACAGCCAGCAGCAGTGGACATTTCAGCAGAGGTGCAGTTGAAAAAACCCATCTCTCACTTCCTCATCCCATTCCTCCATCTTCTAAAGATTTCTTTGGTCTTTCCTGATTAAGCCGAAGGGTTTTAGAAGCTCACTAATGTGTATTTCAATGGCCAAGGAGAAGGAAAATGTGCAGTCAATTCCTCAAAACATGTTTAGGGCTGAAGGAGACAGGCACATTCCTGGTAGGTAAAGAAAGAAGCACTCAGTAATTTCCAATAAATAAAGCCCCTTGGCTGGGGAGGAGAGTTACTGGACCCTTTCATCCCACCCTTGCCTTTGCCACGGAAACAGCCCTTATGGGAAGAAATGCACATGGCAACAAGAGAGCCTCTGAGCGAAGCAGCCATGGGGAATGCGCCAAAGAGCTTTCTTGTTCCCTGTGAGATACGGCTGAGGAGGCAATTTACTTTCCAGTTTCCTTTCAAGATGAAGCATGGTTTGCACTACCCCTGCTTAGGCTGTACTTATTCCGTAAATAAAGATTTTCTGTCTTCCATGTGGCAAATTTTGCCCTGAAGTCACTCTGTAAAATAAGCCTCAGACATAGAGGCAATGTTCTTCTAGCAGGTGCACAGCTGAGAGCCTGGGCAGCAGATACCCATCAGCATTAAACATTGTCTTGGTGTGAGAAAAACTTTCTCCTGCATTTCACCTCCTAACACGTGGGTGGCTGTGCTGCTGACGGGGCAACAGAGCTGACTTGTCTCTCTGAGTTTTTCTTTCCATTTGGTGAAGATGCAGAGGCAGACTTTGCTGCAAAGCCTTTCTGCTCCCTCTGTGCTCAGCACACAGCCACAGCCCTGGGAAGCCTCTGCAGAAAGGTGCCACAAGAACACAGAGTCACTCGGCTCTTTTCTTTCTTTATTTTTTTATTGAAAGCTTCATCAAAGAAAACAGAAGTTTAAACCTAACATCCACTGATCTACAGAAAGCCCCAGGAGTGGGAAAATGGCAGCTATTTAGGATTGTGTTACAAATGGAAAACATAAAAAAAAAAAAAAATCATAGCAGTACAGATCTTTCAAAGACATTCTGAGACATCAGCACACAGATGCCCATATAAATAAGATTCATAATTTAATGTATCACAGAGGTTCTGTATTCTACATTTTGGCTATGGTGAGGTCTGTAAGGGCTTTAAAGAACCTCTGTCCCATTTGTGTGATGCAAGTTTTCTTGATAGGAAGTTCATCTGCTTTCAAAGCTGCTTTGATTTTTCATACAAATAGAATCTGTTCATTTTCCTTTAAAAAGGAAAACCATTAAAAATTCCTAAATTAATTCTGTTCACTTCCTGGTTTTGCATAAAATTGTTTTGTCTCTAAAAGATAGTAGAATTTTCTTCCACTCTGGAATACAGCATATTTAATAATATTTTTGTTACATAAACATCATGTTCTCTTCTCTAGGCTGTATTTTTGGGCTTTTAAAAATATAACTGACTGTAAATTTCACCAAATTCATAAAATTATTATCCAAGAGAAAGACACTTGAAGGCAGAAAATTAATGTTGGGCAGATACTCTCTTAAGGACAACAGATCCAGATCTTGGAAGGTGCTTACACCTTGCAGGCTTTGGTCCTACAAGGAAAAATGGATTTGTGAACCTGTCAAAGGCTGACGTTTTTCACTTCATTACACATTTTTATTAAGGTAAAGGAACTCAGCTGTCACTGTTGGGGAATTAACAACTGAACTGAACAACTGAAGTAAACACAAGAATTTTTTCTTATCATGGAAAGCTGAACCAACGCTGGGATCAATTTCTTTTACAGCTTTACTCTCATAATTTTCCATTCAATATCAACAAAGAGCATGTTAATAAAGGGGAGAAGAAAGGCTCTCTTCTGCCTGCTTTGAGGCACAAAGGTGAATAAACCTCTGGGGTACATACAGCGCTCTAGCCTATTTGGGGGACAGGAGCAATACAGAAAAAGATGGTGCTCTTTTTGAGAGGAAAATAACTCTCCTTACACTGCATCTTTGCTGCTTGCTGAGATGCTAAAAATCTGCTCCACTGAAGGGGAGAAGTCTGCTGCTCACTCAGCCCTCCTTCTGAGAAAGTGCGCATGCATGTGACTCTGTCTGTGTGTGTGTGTGTGTATTAGAAATGTAAGGAATCTTTGTTACTAGAGTCAATTGTCATTAAACACAATAGGCTAATGCACCAAATGTCAGTATTTTTGTTGTTTTCGGTTTTGCATTTCCATCACACCGTGACTGTTTTCTTAGTTCACGTGGGCTACCGAGAACGACCAGGAAAATCCCTTACCCTAGGGCACTTTTTTATATCTGGACCAATTTCATGTTAAATAAAGTTTTGAAAGGAAATGTTGACCATGCGTGTATCAAACATTACTATCTTCAACTACCACATTTGGTCTCATCACTAAGAATGGATTGATTCATTACTTTAAGCACATTATCACTCTTTAGCATGACTCTTGCTATAGGTGGAGTTAAGCGAGTCTGCCTAAACCTGTTTTGCTCATGTCAACCTCAGCATTAAAATGAAGCGGCATGAGGAGCACCATCAAGCTCAAAATCATGAAGCATGGCAATTTGTTAAACACTTAGTATCAGTCTCATCCTTCAGTACCATAAACATAATATAGATCCAAATACTATGACATATTAAAAATAAACTTTATTACAATGCAGGCTTCCTCAAATTTGCTGAGTTTTGGTACACATACATACATAAATAATACCCTTCATTTGATTTTCACTTGAGTAAAAATCCATTCGAATGCTACAGCCCAATTGCCCATTGAAAGTTTAAGCCCTCACTTCTCTAATGACCAGCCTTTATCTTCCACATTTGGGCATGCATCCATAGCAGAAGATGATACAATGTGATGCAGTTGCTCTCAAATATGCCTCATTCTGCATTACGGTGCATTTCTTGACCAACACAACCAAGGCAGTCTCTTGGTAAACAGAACTATACAAGTAAGCACAGGCTAAGGACATTTCAAGAGTCTGTTTCACTGGAAGGCAATAAGAGGACATTCACAATTTGAGGCCTGACTGTCACACGTGAAAAGTGCTTACAAAACCAGCAGTAGAGCCAGATAGGAAGAAGAGTCCCTCTGCAACCTCAGTGGGAACAGCGAGATTTTTTCAGTGCCCTGATCTACACTCGGGTCAGCACCTGTGAGTATAACACTCTCTTCAGTTCCACTGTATCTTTTTCTTTTTTTTTTTTCCTCAATATTAAGTGACAAGCCCAGGTATTCAGAATTTTCTAGCCATAATTCATCGTTTTCTGACACCCCTTCTGTATTTATCTTTTCAGGTAAAAACAAAATTACCAAACCTGAACATCCAGATTTGATTATTTACAAGAATTCAGGTGTGATGGAAAGTACATACGCAGTTCAGCTTATGGATTTGATGTTCCTTCTAGACCTCTGGGCCAGGCACCATTGCCTTAGACATCTAGAGTTGTCTCTGCAATCTTTCAGGAACTCTCCTGATATTTAAAGCTAAATTGGCAAGACAGACATAGGCAGTGACTTTACAAATTCAGGTCTTAAAAAAAAAAAGGAAAACAGAAACTTTAAGAGATAATAAACCTTCAAAAAATCATATTAGCCAGGACATAAAGAAAAGCAGTTTTAGATTTCAGAGGCCACCAAGTATTCCTGTCCTATGACAACATCCATGCAGCGTGTTGCTATTTCACTGTTCACTTTGTCTCATTTTTAACTTTTAGAAATAAGTTACCACTTTCTGAGCATTTTGTATGTTCCAAATAACCTTTTTTCTTACCTTATGATCTATGACTGTTTATATTCAAGGCTCACAGTGTTTATAATTCATAGACTTTCAGACCAGTTCACTTGTTTGTTTTGTTTTGTTTTTTGGGATCAATAAGATGATGAATTGTACTTAAGGGATCCATTTTCTTTCCTCTTCTTCTTCCTCTACTTCTTTGCTCTGTTTCTTTCGATTTCAAACATTATTGAACATTATAGCATGGAAAAAAAGGGAACAAGTCTAATACAGAATGCACTTGAAACACTTTAAAGTGACAGGCACCGTGATACCATGTTGCCTGTCTGGCTTAATAAAAAACACTGAGATTGTTTAACTTCGCTGAAAAAAATAAGAAAAATGTTTCTGAATGTATAAATAAAGCAGCAGAGTTCTGAATAGAAACAAGAAGGTACCTCAGCATATTCATCAGCCACATGGTAGCTACCTTGTAGCCTCATTGTTGATAGTAAATGAGACTTTTTGTGTGTCACATTAGAACTAACACAGAAACAAATGTGTTTATTTCATACATAACTGACTTGTGCCGGGGATTATCTCCATTTGTACAAATAATTCAGAGAAAGACAGGAAGAGAGTATGTGTAGAAAGGAAGAAAATAAGGCTAGATTGATTTTTTTCCCTCATATGCCCTCCAAAGAAAGAGGGAACCTTTATCCAAGGACAAAATTCAAGCGCCACTCTCAAAAAGTAACAAGTAATGAGACAGCATATGAAACAGAAAGAGAGGGGATTTTTTTCTGAATTGAAAACATGTTGTGGATGATGTTGTACTTTTACTTTGGCATCATCTGGTTTTCAGAAGTGTTGAATATCAACAGCTACTCCGGAGAAAGCAGAAGTTTTACCACTTCTGAAAATCAGGCCCTTTTCCTATGCTGGAGAACCATGTGAAGTCCCATTTCTCTCTTTTCTATGTTGCATATCTAGCAGCACTTATTTGGGAAACCCCCTCCCCCCTCCCACTATGTTAAAAAATACGATCTTGTTTTGTCGATTTAAAAAAATAATTGTGTTCTTTTCCCCAAAAAAGTCAGGATAGGGAAACACAGACCTCTTTTTAGGATTGGGCAGCTGAATCAGATTGATCCAATACATATGTTTCAATTTCATTGTTTTTAATGGATACCCTGTGTCTAATCCACCACAATGAATGTGATGAACCTTCCCCTCTCTTCTGGATGGAGGAAAGTTTAAAAACGTTTGGTTAAATTTTTACACGTAAATATGTGTGTATGTATGTTTATAGTGAAATGCTGCTTCTCTTCTGCCTCCATAAGGAAAAAAATCATCTTTTGACCTGCTTCTCAACTTTTCCATTTGTTTGTTTGGAAAAACCAAGGGCCATAATCAAAATTTCTCTATGGAAAATAACTGTTATTCCTAAAACAGGTTTTGGTGGATTAAATTGAATGTCCTTTCCCCCCCGCCCTTATCATACTAATTAGTGATTGTCAGCCAACATATTAAGACAACACAAATCATAGCAGAGAAGAATAATTTTTAACTTCCTGCCTGCATGACAATACTACATCATTTTCAAAATTTCTGCTTGTATGGGAGAGCTAAAATGAGAACAAAGATCAAAGATCAAGTTTGCTTTCTCCTGCATCTACCTGGCAACTCAAATGCAACACTGAAAAATAAATGCAGAGTTAAGGTGGCTATGCATGCTGGACGATGACAAAGACTGAGGTGAAAAAATGAATCTGCAATATGTCGGAATTCAGAAGGAAGACTGTTGTTTCAGTAGAAATACCAAAGATAGGCAATTAAAGATGAAAAATCATCAAAATTAAAGCCCGCCTGGACAGATTAGTTGGTAGCCCAATCCCCTTGCTTTGAGATGGTCTCCAAAGCACATCATCAAAAAGCTTCTAATACCAACTATTCTGAAATTTCCATTATAAGCATATGCAGTATGTAAAACACCAGTGGAAGATAGTTTAAACAAACGAGAAAGTAAGAACTGGTCCGGCCATGTAGGTCAAATAAAGATAAAAAAAGAAAAAACCCTCTATCTTCTGGACTGCGTTAGGGTGTCACTTCATCTTTGGTATAAAATAGGCCATCCATAGGCTGCATTTGTTCACAACTAGGAAAGACTACAGAAATTGTCAACAATTTCTTCTATCTATTGCTTTTTTTGCACTTTTTTTGACCATAAGCTCCTATCTACTTAAGTTTTTTTTTAATGCTCTTAAGCTAGGTTTTTGCAATGTGACAAGCAAAGCAGACTAAAAACTTCTTAAAGCTCATAAAAAAGACTGCAGATAAAAAGCACTAATGCTTTTGCTAGCGATCACGCTTTGTAAATAAAAAAATCTGCATTCTGCAAGAAAAACCCCCTGCATTCTCTATAATGCAGCAAGTTTTTTTCTCAATTCAATAACTTTACTGTAAAATGCTTTAGCCTTCTAGAATTTTTTTTCTGTCAACACTTAAGACAAAGTTCATAAAAGTCCCAGCATTTTTTCCAATCCTTTCAGTTGCCACAGTTCCTTTATCATCAACTTTTCTTCAAAAGAAGAAAATCATTTTCTTTTAAACTGTACAGTTTATTTTTTCTTCACCCCAAAAACTCAGTCTATTAAACTTCTGCACCAGCACCGGTGTGAGCAGTTTCAATTCATTCTCGGGTTTTCTAACAAGACGTTGACAGCTTGCCTTGAGAGCCTTTGACGTCCTTAAAATTAAGGCAATTAAGATTCAAGATAAACCTTACCTAAACATTTCTTTAAAAAAACCCAAAAAACCAAAAAAAAACCAAAATACACTCTAGATTTAAAACAAGAAGAAAAAGAAAATGAGAGAAAAAGAGTAGCTTAATTTTTGAGGAAGACAATTGGTTTTCATCACAACTTGCTCCCTCTTGACATCATCAGTTTTTCTGTTCAAAAAAAAAAAAGAAAAAATTAAAAAAAAAAAAATCTAGCTACACCTCCAGGTAAATTCTGAATTCAAATGTTCATCCAGATGAAATGTCAACCCAGCATTTTTCCTCTGGGTTTTTCCTTTAGTTGAAAAAAAAAATAGCAAAAATAAAATTGTCAGACTACATGACGGAACCATTTGCACAGCACATAAAAACACTGTTTTGTTTTCATTGGGAAAGGTAGAAAAAAAAAGCATTCATTTGACGCCTGTGCAAACTGGAAGCCAACTTCTTGTTCAGTGAAGTTTCTCCATTCAAGGCAAAGATTTCAGACCGACATTCTTCAGTCCTGTTTATTGTCTGTAAAAACAATTGAATTAAAGTGGTCATTAAGTCAAAACAACTTTGAAACAGGCTTCTCTTCTTTTTTTCTACCCAATTCACTTTAAAAGTTATCCAAGCTGAACGAACTCTGCAGCTGTTTAGATATGATACCACCAATAAGCTGAAAATAGTCAGGCAAAAATAGGGAATTCCTGCTTGGGGGACGATAACACATTCTAAGCAGATGAATTTACTCTTGTTAATACTATGCCTAACAGGCAGTGTAACTACACTGAAATGAGATGAATACATGTAAATCTTTCCAAAGTATTGCAAGAGGGTGAACATTTTAATAATAATTAGTGCCACTATTTATTTTGGGTACTAATAATGAAATGAAGGATAAAATTACAATAAAAGGATACATCCAGTTTGCTAGAAAGAACACATTTTCTGATAGCAAGAACAATTAGACTGTGGAGCCGTCTGCTTAATGAGCCAGTTATGGGTAACTTAGTAGAAACATTCAAGATAATATGAATTAGAAAAACACATTTTTTGATCATATGGTGTTAAATCTTCCTAAATTTAGCACAGGGAATAAGCAAACCTATCAATCCTTTTCTTACAGAAGATAACTCTCATTTTGTGTTTTTGAGGTTTCATGTCATGGAAAGAGATGTCACATCAAACTTCTCTTAACAAGACTGTGAGATCTTTGGGGAGACATGAAACCTGAGTACAACTGCTGTTCCATGTCCAGGGCTGATATCAGTAAGGGTCAGCTTTGTTTTTCCTACAGTCCTTTTCTGGCCAAAGCCCAGTGCAAGAAAATCCAGCACCTTTCCTTTTTCAAGCATTAACACATTTGCCTTGCTTAAAGTTAGTTTTAAAATCAGAAGTTAAATTGTGAAGAATGTCAATGACCTAATATTTGCTACAAAACTTTTTGTCTGGGATGACAAACATAAAACTACTATTTTAAATTTACCAAAGGATTTTTCCCTTGCATGACAGCTGAAAAATAATATTTTGAATGTTAACAAGATACTTATGTGGAATGCAACAATTTTCTTCAGATTTTCTAGACATAATTTCCTATAGGAGTACTCAAGTTGGATGCTCACCTTCTGAGGTTTTATGGTCCTGGATTAAGTGGCCAATATCACCAAAGGGGCACACTACGGACAAGGATATCCACTGATCTCCATTTCATGCGCAAAATTAAATATTTACAAGGAAAAAAGGAGTAGGATCGAAAACAATTAAGGTGATTTCCTCATAAAGTAGATTCCTCTGCTCAGAAACCAAGGGCTGTTTCTACCTACACAAGAGGTAGCCAGGTTTTTGACACAAAGTCACCATTTCTGAACATCTGTGGGTGGGATCCTCAAGTACAGAACTCAGCATATTAAACAAAAGAACATGTGTGCTGATTATAAAAGTGGAACTTAAATTTTAAGTTTTGTGCTTTATTTCTACTTACAAAGAGAGTACAGTCCTTATACACCACCCAGTTCATTCTTAGTACATTGTCTCTCCTTCGTTGCCTGCAATTTCATGAGTGTTGCAAAGAAAATATAAGGAAATATACTGTTATAACTTTTCTCCTGACTGATCAGTTCCTATGAAATAATTTTGTATTTTCTGCCTTTTCTTTTGCCTATACCTGACAAAATCATTGTCCTGTCATGTTAATTACTTTCTCTTATCATTCTCTGATAATTGGTGTTGTATATTGGGCATGATGTTTGTTATTGATAAATGTGCCCTTCGAAAAGCAGAGTAACAAAATTATATTTGAATTATAAAACAACTGCACTTGGTTTCGTATCAGAGGTTACTGAAATATTTTGTCAGAAGTTATCTTTTAAAGACAGAGGTTGTGGATATTTTGCTTGTTTCTACAGCTTCCCACATTGCATTTTTGCCTGCAACTGGCTGATGTAAATAGAGGGCCCATGTCATTAAAAAATACTGAAATAAGCATAATAAAAAAAATCTGTAGTGGAGCTGCCTGTGTGATTAAAAAAGAAAGAAATTTCTCTGAATATAAATGCAAGTGCCATTAGAAGCATATCCATCACTGCAAAAAGGCTGTAGCTGACAAGGAAAGATGAGGGATCTCATTCTCAGGAAATTCACCACACTGGCAAGAAACACAGCACCCATTTCAATAAAGAACTGCAATGTAGTTTCCTTCTGTGTGGGAAAAATGCCAGAATCTGCAGCTTGCAGCTACTTTATGAGGCCTTTTCAACCCAAGTCCTTCTGCTTTGAGACTTAAGCAAAAGGGAACAGAAACACGGGAATGGCCGGATCCAAATGCTACAGAACACAGTCATCAAAGCAAGCCAACAGGATGGCACAAACATATCTTTTTCTCTCTTTGCCCATTGTATTCTGTAAGTATTTTGCAATCATGTATTTACAGGCGCTAGAGAGACTGGTGGAGAGAAAGACAGAGATGCATAGACTGTGTCTCCAACCAGATCCACCAACAAAAAGCTTGTGGTTGATTTGTTTTTGTAATACTTACATAGAGACAGAGATGGGCATAAAAAGAAAAGTGAAGTCTTCTGTTTTATGGTGGCCAGAAAGGGAGGTTGTGTGATCTGAAACCATTTGCTACTCAAATGGTAGACAAATAAATGTCTTCCACTTCCAGAGGCCAAAAATGAAGTAAAATAATTAACAGATTGGTATAATTCTAATCTTTGCCATACTAGCTCATATCTGATGCCTCTATAAGTACCAAGTCACGATGCATCGACTGACATATCTAGCATATTTCTTGTCTGGCTCTTTGTTTTCTTTCTTGCCCAAGTTAACACATGTGTAATTCTCTTTTCACAGTGATGCTGGTGTTCAATATACATGTATTAATTAAGGACACGATCTGTGCTTTTTCCTAGAATCTGTCCAACACTGATCAGTCCCAGCCAGTATCCTGTCACTAAGTAACCTCCCTTTTGTGAGAACCAGTTTTATTGTAGCAAAAAGAAGCCATGTTTGAGGATTATTATGAAAATAAAGGGTCTCTTTAGGAATTCTAAATCCAGCTGTCAGTGTATAAATTTTGAACTTTCCAAGGTATTCCGTGGGAAGTAAACAAAAAGGAGCAGAGGAATGGAGACAGACTGAGCAGTGATTCTTTCCACCTCTTTCTTATCTCTTCTTCTTCCACTTCCAATTCCTGCCCACTCAGTGTTTGCATGGCACCAGTTTTGCACAATCACAAATGCCAACTTGGGGTAATTTATACTGCTTCATTAACTACACTTTCAGAAAGAAACCTTTACATGTGCCAATGTGCACAGTGCCAATATTTTCACCACTGCAAATTTAAGCCCTTTTTAACCTCTGATGCCAGATGCTGCTTTAGCCCAGCGTGATGATTGTTAACACAGTTGTTGAGATCCTTCTGAGTCCAGAAAAGCAGCAGACAGTTAGAGAGCATACCATTGTAGGCAGGAACTCGAAGACATTTTGCCAAGGTGAGGCCATCAGCCAAAACTTTTTCCAAATTGCACTGTTATATATCCAGAATTCATCTGAACTTAACGAAGCAGATCAGAATTTATATTGCTGAAACAGGGAGTTGAATTTGGCCTGCTAGAATCAAGAAGCAAAGCCTTTTGGCTACAAAGTATATGCCTACTTACTTAGACTGTTGGTAAGAATATGCAGGCGCATGTTCACTGGATGTTTCCACTGTCATCTGTTGCTGTTGACCACTGGCTTCCTGTGATGAAGATGCTACTGTCTGTGGAGAAGTATCAGCAACAACACCCTAGAGAATCAAATGAGAACATGAAAAACTTACTAATTTTACTCACTGTAAAATAGAGCTCACGTAACAGAGCTCAGCATCAGCTCACCATTCCTGTGTTTCTCTAGACAATGAGAGAGTTTGAGGTAGCAGAACCACATGCTAACACAGCAAACTCCATCAGTTTTAGAGAACTAATTCAGCAACAAGGAGCTTTCTCAGCATACCAGTAGTACCTTGCTCTCACAGGCTGCAGTGGAAAACATCTCCACTTTTGAGGGCATTTCCCTGTCTGTTCAAAGCCAGAAGCAAAACTTCTGACATTGGAGGATTCTGGGTTTTACTTGTCTTTTTCACAACATATGTGTAGCTCTTCTAATTTTCACTTACCTACCTCAACTTCGCAGTTGATTCACATTTATTTTGCTTGATTTAAAATGCAATAAAGGCAGAATCCAGGCCTTCTGCTCTCCACTTGACTACACATCCAACAGAATTTTAGCCACCTTAGAAAAATACTGTCCTTCTCTACACATCGCTTTTATGCATGTGCCCTTAAAAAATAAATTTGCTTTATGCTAAAGACATTTATCTGCTAAGTCAAAGCTCCAATGAAGTTTTGTTTGATTTATATGTTTGCAAAAAGTAGCTAAGTAAACACACAAAAGATTGTATGTATGAATTTATTTTGTGACTTCTTATCCTGTCTAGTCAGTCTGAATAATACTTTGTTCAGGTTTTTTGTATGCTTTCAAAGTAAGCTACATTTTGTCTTTTACTCTCATGCTCAGTGTGTTGGCCACACGAACAGCAGGTCTCTTCAGGGAACATGCTTTATTACTCTATTGCACACAACAGAGCCAGAAGAGGGAGCACAAAGCACTTGCTTTGTTTTTATTTGAGTCCTGTGTAAACAACAGGTAGTTTATTTTAAAGCATCAGTTAGAATATCAGTTTCATTTTTCAAAAATTCTTCATATCTATTACTTAACAGACTGTCAGTATTATCTTTTTCTGTCTACTCCCTTGTCTTTATCCTTTTGTTTTTGTCCATCTCATCTTGAGATTGTAAGCTCTCTGGGGCAGAGACTGTATTTTTTGCTCTCTGCTTGTGGAGCATCCAGCATGGTAGGGTCCTGGTTCATGATGCTACATGAATACAGATAAACATTAACAATAATCATCATCACTGGCTCAGAGCAAAACAGGCTATGTATCTTCAGATAATATTTTGATTGTTACAGTAGATAGTTACAGCACCATGTTACTTTAGAAGGCATGAATATACCAGCAGGTGATGGGCAGGAGAGCTCCAGAAGAACTAACTTAAAGTCTCATTTGCACAGGTCACCATGATGTGCAGCCAATACTGTTGTATACATCACTCTCCAACCCACCATCTCCTTTTAATTCATATTTGTATCTGCCCAGGTTAAAACTTAAGAATGGCAATTGACAAGGGGCACTCATGGTGCATTTATACACAAATGAGGCTTAGGGAAAAATTATATAGAGGCAAAAAAGACTATAACATGACCAGCTCAGTAGGACAGAACAGTAGTAGCCTTTCCTGTGGGACATCATTTGGGAATAATTGCAAAGAAGTAGGAGAAAACAGGATAAGCCCACTTGACTGCTGGTGGAATCATGTCAGCAGTACCACTAACTCAGCATCCTCAAAGCACAGAGTAGTAATAGCACAAAATCCAGAGTCCACACAGTCGAAGACAGAAGTACAGAGACCCTGGCACTCCTTGCCTCACCCCAGAGTAGGGCAGAAGTTGTTAATAAAAGAGGGTAGTGCCAAAGAGAAGCACACAGGGAAGAGGATGCCAAGGCTCCCTCCTCTTGCTGTGCTCAGTTGCCTTTATGAAGCTTCACAGAAGTGGAGGCCAAGCTGACGCTCTCCCGGCAGCTTGTGGTCTACAGGGTTGAGTAAATACTTACTCATTAGACTGTCATCAGCATGACTCAGCCCCAAGGAGGGAGGGAGCGAATCCTTCCTCAAGGATGAAAAGCACTCAGTCAGTGCAGCATCCTCCACGTCTGTATATACAAGAGGAAGGTTTCCATTGCTCAATCACTTTTTCTGGTGGCTAAATGTTTCAGCAATTACCTATGCTTGCTAAGGACCGCATCAAACCCTCTTGCAATCTTCTCTTCTTGAAATCTCTTTTGGTTTCGCGGTCTGCCTGCTGGGTTTGTTTTCCTGTCTCTTCCCATCTCCCTCCCAAGTACATGGGGAAAAAATAGTCATAATCACTGATGTTTTATTCCATGTCCTGCTGTACAATAAAACAAATGCAAAACAAGAACCCTTGCAAATAATTAAAAAAAAATAAAATAACAAGAGGGGTTAGAAAAGAGAAGGAAAAGGAAAGCAAGAAAATAAATGAGAAAGAAATGTGCAGTCCTAATTTTAGAAGCTGGAAGCTTCCAGCCACCTCCACAAGGAAACTTTAGGCCCCTTTCAAACCACAGGTGCAAGAAGGCATAATAGATAAGAGTTCTGCTACCCCTTCACTCTACTTTCATGGATGGAGAATAACTTACTTCAATAGGGACAGCTGTTGGAGGCACAGGAGTATACTGGGGAATGTAGGTCCCTTGCATAGGTGCAGCAGCAGTCATGTACTAGAACAAATCAAAAGCAAATGAACAGTAGAAAACCACAATCAAGATGCATTAAACCATATTAGAAGCATGATACTGTTTCAATTTCCCATTCAGAGATTTTTAGTTAGTATATAGTGTGTTATTTCTTTTGGATTTTAGGCAATGGTAGAACTTACCAGCTACTAAAAGAGTCAGGTCATATCTTAAAACAGGCAAAAGTAAACATCCTGCTGATAGAGTCAGACTGTTCCCAGGTTCTCTAAAATTGAGAGACCACTATTTGTACTTACAAAAAACCCAGCAGAGACAAGATAGCAGGGTGTATATATGTACATATATATATATATGTAGCTGTTACAGATACAAATCCATCTAAACGATTTTTTGGAGTCCTATTGACCTTATCTAATTACACCTAAGCTTTATTCCAGTCTATATATAATTCTATCAGTAACAGCCATTGAGTTTGCAGGGATACAAAGCTTCAGAAAGGTGCTGAAGAGGACCTTTGTATCTGAGAGGAGAGGAACAAGGGAAGAGGAAGATCTATCTGAAGTTTCTCCTTTTGTACAAAGATACTTCAGCTAAATTCTTAACCCTTAATACTCAGGGATCTTCTCTATGCATTTTGAGACTTCTACAAATTATCATATAACATATAATAATGTTATAATAATAATAATAATCTCTCTCCCAAGTACTACCAGACAATCCTTTTTAAAATTCGCGTGTGCATGTGAATTTCATCATTGATATGGCACTAATCTCTTTATCTACAGCACTTCTCAAAAAGCTCTTGAACTGAATGCAAGTCATTGTTCAAATTTTCAAATAACGTATCAATATTAAGTCCTCAGATCTACATGTACTGTTCCTTCTACAATCCAGTCCTAACTACATGTCCTAACTGACAAGAATCTCAGAATGTGCCCAATCCCCCAAATGACTGCATGACACTTCCACTACACGCTATCTTCAAAGACACACCAAAGATCTGAATCAGCCCAGAATGTATTTGATGAATTTTAAAATGAGTTAAATATAGCTTTGCTTCCTGGCAGAGCTAGGAAGTGCTTGCAAGATTTTATTCTGCTGTTTATAGTAAAATTTACATTTAAAGCACCATCTTACCTCAATTCTAAACTAGCCAGGTGGTTTGATATGCCTGTCACAAACATGCATTATGAAATTGCAAAGTGGGGTGCAGACTGCAGCAATGATGGAGAAAGGCCTTAGGGAATGACAACAGCATATTTAAGAATCTCACAGCTAAGTCCCAAAGTGTTCTTTCAAGTAGAAGAAAATAGAAATTATTTAAGAGAAATAGTTTTCTCTTTAAAAAAAAAAAATCAGTGAGGATCATACATGACATAGAATGTATATTTGAAATATGAGTAGCATATGGTGTTGAAAACCATTACAATATTTTTTTCAGAATTTTTTCCTTAAGTTTTCCTTAACTTGAGCAAAGAGATGGGAGTGTCCCCAGTGTCTTTGTGCCTGTGTCAGGCCATGTTTTTCTGCAGATTTTTTCCTTGCTCTTCAGAAAGAGAACTGAATTCAGTAGTGTTTTCTATGAAGGCTAACCCACCAAAAACATAAGGCCAACTGTCCCTATTGTACTCAGTACAGTTGGGTTATTCTTCTGCCTTACAGCCTAAGAGCTAATGAGAATGTTACAGCAGGGTGTTCCAGAGCTGCTTCTGCTCCATTCATTCTGCTTTGTAATGTTGCCGTCACATGTTGGGAAGACATCTGCTGTGTAGCATTGTTCTAAATGTGTCAACATTTAACATTAACCTGAAGCACTCATTCCTACAGTTCTGGAAAGACCTGCAAGGGTTTTAAACATCTATGCAGGCTAGCTTAATTCAGACAAATACATATAGAATTTAACTAAAACTGTTAATTTAAATAATAAAGTGGCCTCATTCAACTTGGACTTCCTCTGAGTTGTTCCTCAAACCTAGCAGAAATGTACATTCAGACTTGTAAGATGCAATTGTCTGCCATTCTCTTCTCCTACATACAAATCCAGATGAGTTTTAATAGACAAATATCAAATTATTTAACTGCCTTTTAATACACATCACTCTGCTTTTTGCACAATCCTTTGGCATTGCGTTCTGTGACAGAACAATTGAAACTGTCTGGGAATTAACTGTTGTCTTTGCTGACTCTGAAAGCACTGCTCTCAGTACTAGTGCAGTTTCTTAGTCTTGTTATTTTTGTCCTCTTGAGGCAGATCCTTATCTTACTTGCCAGACTACTTCATGTAGCTTCCTTCACTGCTAGACAATCTCTAAGGAAAACTATACTGTTGACTTTTGAGTGTCACTGCTGGCCCTGGCCAAACCCTGCTTTCCAGACATATCTTCCCACACTCTCCCAGTTTATTGGGTTTTTTTGCATTTTTTTTGCAGGAATTTCAACTGAATTCAGAGAAATAGCAAGTGATTTAAAGTTCTGGAGATCGATGCCATTTAGTTACTTCCCCAACTCCCTCCTGAAGAACTGTAGGAAAGAGACTTCTCCCCTGTATATAACATTCTTCTTGTCTAAATTTCTTCTCTAATGGTCGTTCAATTTTTTGTCTAAATCCTTTAGGATTCTATAATTAAAAACAATTAGTTCCACCAATGGCACAAATGAAGTCATAGGCATTGTGGCAACAAATTTGGTCCTAGTGAAAGTTAGCCAAGGCTCAATCCTAGAGAGTATTGCTGCTTAACAACTAGCCCTTGACCACACAGCAGCGGTGGTCTGTATTACACATATTGTGCCCTTCGGTGGAATATCCAAACATAGTTAAATTGTTTATGACTGTAAAGATACCCTCATCATTTTAGGAAAGAGTAATTGGGTCAACAATTAAACATGTTACTGGGGCTTGGAACTGATTCTCAGGCTCCAGGGTCTCACTTAGGGATCCACTGAGGCTTCTGTAAAAAACTTCACCAAGCTGTAAATGAAAAATTAGGGCTTAGTTCTCAGGGACACACAACTGGTCATTGGTATCTAAAGTCCCCTCACATGCAGCACAGAGTCCCATCTGAGACCACATTACTTCAATCGGGTTTACATGTATTTCCTTCCTTTGCGAATGACATAATCCTAATTCTCTGATTTCACAGGATAAATAAAGATTACACAGTGCTAAGGCACAATGTCAGTGTCGATACTTACATCAATGGGTTTGGATAATGCAAGAGTAGAATTGCTTGTCATGAATATTCACAGTTGGTTGTTTAGCAGAAAGCTTCCTGAACAAGGCTGTTCTGTAGCCCCCATACCCAGCACACATTGGGCCCACTGGAATCTGTGTCTCTCCCTGGGTATCCCAGACCCTTTACCTGGGTATTCTGTAAAACAATGTGGTCTGGATGCACTGGAGTGAGTGGCACCCCTGCTGGGAGGTGGAAAAGACCTTCAGAAAGAATTCTGAGATTTAATGAAAAAATAAACATTTTATATCTACGTATCTTAAGACCACGTGGGATGAAAATTTTGGTCTAAGGACATCTCTCAGCTGAGGGACTCTTGCAAAGCAGCTCCATTTGGATCACAGTTCCTGTAGATGCACATAGTTTCCACATGGCTTCCCATCTACTCCAAGAAACTCATGTAACTTGGAAGTAAGCAGAGGGCCAACAGAAGACATCTGCGTCAGAAGACCATCACTGAGCTTTATTTTGTCCATGAACCACACTTGGTACAGTTCTTTATTCACACATATGTGTGAAAAAGAGACACCATGACTCACATGCTCCGCTCAGTAGCACCTGGCTAGTTCCACTACATATTACTACCGTGAGCACTGAAATGAGAGAATCTGAAAAATCCAAATCCATTCTTTCTTTGTCATATGTTTCCATCAGGATTAAAGATTTTTGAGCTGTAATGTGATCGGTCATTCAACAAAGTATGCACAAGGCAGAAGAAAGCGCCGTTCATTCTTCCACAACTGTACAGGCTTTGTGGGTCTAAAAGTAGAAGCTGCTTATTTCTGACAGTAAAATGAATAGTGACTCTACTGGCACAGATGATGGATCTGGAGGGTGTAAGGGAGTTTTTTTCAGCACTTTGATCCCTTAAAAGCTGGTATTTTCTACTATAGAAAAAGAATACATTGCTGGTGGCAACATGCTCTTAATTTGCTTGTAAACTATTATTTTCTTCATACAGTACAGAGAATACATGTTCTTAGCACTGAAGACGTGCAGTATTATAACATAATTCATGCTTTATGATGCCTGTCTGCTTAATTCACACTGCCCTTACCAGTATACCAATTTAGCCTATACGCTACATTAACAATTCTACTCACACCATTTTGAAAAGACATAAATGTGTGAAAAAATATGTAGCTAGAAAATGAGAGGGTATTAGTGTACACTTACACCTCTGCTCTTCTTTCAGACACTACCCTCTGTGACTACAAAGAGTTAAACGAAAGGAGGTAACGAATGAGGAGGTGGATTTTGAGGGGACAAAACAAAACTTCAGGAAGGGTCAGAGAGCAACATCAGTTCTTAGAGATCAGCAAACAGCGGGGTATTCCAGCCTGGATCCAGCAAGTGTGGTGTTAAGCCTGCAGCAAACACTAAACCCATAAAGGTGACAAGCACTGGGAAATAAAAAACAGGAGGAAGGCAGCTGCCTGCACCAGGCACAGTGATGGAGCATGTTGCAGTGGGATAATATGGTTTAACCATCAAAGGTGGAGCTGAATAACCTGCAGGGAATTTACAGGAGCTTTTACATTGAGACTATGGCACAGGTAATGCCCATTTATTCATTTGCCCTAGTAAGCCTCTAGCATGCCTTTCTCAGGCCCAGATTAATGCAGAGCCAGGCAACTGCCCAACAGCTGAGGTACATAGCAAACACCCCATACACCAGCTATTAGTTACTGAATTTCAACTGAGACAGCGTCTGAAAAAATGCCTCTTGAAAAACCAAACTATTTCTTCTACATCATCAGAAGATTTTGGCTGCACACTCTGTTTAAATTCTGAAGGCCATCATTAACAGAAAGTATAAGAAACCACCCTAAAGTTCCATTCTATTTATAGGCCTAGTTGCCTATAAAATAACACAGCTGTGATTAGATGGAGGCTGCTGCAGACACGTTAACTCTCTTGGTTACTATGAATACTGTGAGATTTTACACAGTAACAACAGTTAATAACTGGATCAATGTTGAATAAGTTTCCCAGTCTAAAGAAAACCAAACAGAATTTACAAAATGAGACACTAACAGATAGGTTTGCAGTAAAAGTGGAAATCTCAAACAACACTTAGAATTAGTAGGGACAATGAACATGGAAAAAATGTTAAAGAAGCCATTTATAAAATCAATGTGCAAATGCTGCTTTCTGGTGTTTTGTTTTGGGTTTATATAAATGTATATCTGTTGCAAGAATCAAAGATTGCTTTCCCTATTTCATCAGCTTCCACGTTCCTGGGAAGGCACAGAGCCTTTTCAGTCAAGGTGAGAGCCAAACAGAAGCAGAAGCCTTGTACCAGCATATGCTGGTAGGCATTTACACCACCGCAGCCTGCTGAAGGGAGATTAAACGGGATGTATTACGTGAGTAAATGCTAAACCGTGTATTCTTCAGTGCCTCTTTGTGGTTTCATATCACTGCATGAGCTATAGCACAGTGATAATGACTTAGCTTTTCAGGATTCCCAGAATTAATGCCAGGGTTTGTTTGTATTTTGTTTGGGTTTTGGGTTTTTTTTTTTAACCATCTGAGAAGTCTAGACACTGCATCACTTACGGAATTATGTGAAAACACTTGTGTTGCTGGAAAACTCAAGGAAATGAGTCTGTTGGCTGGATTTATTTTTATCATCTCTTCTTTTTTTCCTACCCCATGAAGGAAACCTGCCTTCCCACTTTCAAATCTCTTTCCCTGCAAAGAACACAAACTGCATCTCTCTTTGACCATTGTCAAGTGGCTATAACTGTAATGAAATATAGAATAAAACTGCTGCCTTTTTGTCTCTCGTTCCACCTTCTCATTTGAAAATACACTGTCCTGCAATAGAAAAGAACATTGTCTTGCTGTGTCCTCTTATTCCATAGTCTGACATGGAGACATAGGAACACAGGAAGAGAAAAGGACCATCTAGTTCATCAGCGCCAGTGGCAGTTCAATGAAATACAATATCCAGCTGCCACAGTTTTAACTTTAAACTTAAAATATCTTTCACTACACAGAAGCATTCTCGCTTTCCAGCTCAACTCTGTACTTATTCATAGCTGTGATTTAATTTCACTTTCTGCCAATTAAAGAATGTGAGAATAAATGATACAAAGTTTTTGCATATATTAAAATAATTTTGCTAATAATTATCAGCCGGGCCTAAAATATAATAATATAATGTCGTTTTATCACACAATTACCACAGCCCTATCAAGAACAGAACTGTCATTCAACAGAATCCCATCGCTGGGCCACTGCACTCATTGTTCAGGCAGAGAATAGAAATCTTTACCGGATTTAACATTCCTTCCCTGCTGCACAGTAATATAAATGTACTTAGGAATCCTGGCTATCAATTCCCTTTCAGCCTTCCTAATGAGATGTTACCTAATTCTCCGAGCAAGCTAAATGAAGGTAGAGAGAATAATAACTTCAAGAACTATATTTGCAAACTAATCTCCTTTTCTCTTCAGGAGTTCTAAACATCCTTCACAAATCCTTATCTTCGGCAATCAGAGTAATACAAAGGTATAGAAGAAACAGTGCAGATGAGCTAACCCCCATCCCCCCCCAGCTAACAGGTCTTTTCTTCCTTCTGAAATTCAGTCCTGCTACTAAAGCAGAGGGATCAGGACTAATCAGACAAAGACTATTGAGAGTAAACAAATATGAGAACGGTCAGATCCCCCTATACAGCTGTGCACCACACTCTCAGTACCACACGTTTGCAAAAACTGTAGCAAATGTGAGCAGCACAGAGAAATAAAAAACTGGCTAACTCATTTTAACCACCTTTCAGAGTCTAAAGGCTGGCATTAAAAAGGAACTTGGTGAATTCTCAAACTACTTGCATATGTTTCATCAGTGAAAAGGGCAAAAATGGAGGAAAACTCATCAGGATGTGAAAATAAGTTACCATTTTGATTGCATCTTTCATTAAGTGAAAACTTCCTATAGCAATACTTCTTTAAAACAAATTGTTCATATTACGTTTATGAGTTTATACACGGCTGTGGAACTTGACCTTGGGGTGCCAATGATTCTTGCCATCTATGTCAGTGTATTTTCACTCTTCCTTGTGGCAAAGCCTCCATTGTAGACAGGATCCAGGGAGGGTGTACAGAAATGTAAAATGATTATCTATGTATGACTGCATATATGAATAGCCCCAATATGTGCAAACTGCTTTTTTGCATAATACAAATAATGCCATGTGTCTGACAGATACATTTGCAAGAGAGCAAACCCTCTCTCATGCTTAAAAAAAAGACCAAGACTCTGGCAAATTGTTGTACTTTCAATTCTTAATTATTCAGTTCTTATCCATTTCTCCACAAAAGAGGCTTTTTTTTTTCCTAATACTCTCTATGTACCTTTCTATGAATGTACATTATGAGCTCTCTCGGGCAAGTTTTTGACCATGGGTTAGTGTATGATTTATTGCAGTCCTACCTGCAGCACCCTATATAAAACCAGTGTATAGTGACTGCATCATAACAAAAGACTACACTGCATCAGTCTTGATCAACCAGGGCTGGTAATCACTGAGATTCTGTCACATTTGTATCCTTCTTTCAGATCTCATATACTGAAGAATAAAGGAGTGATGCAACAGAATTATAACTGCAGATTCTCATATTAAACAAATTCCCTACGCACCCTCTTAACTGGAAATTCTTAGAAATTTACATCTGAATACAATACTTCCAATTAGTCCTTGATAAATGTCCACTAGCAAGATGAAGAAAGACTGATCTGTACCTTTTAGTATTTTCAACATAAGTAAGAAAAAAATAAACATGTCACTGAATCTCTCAGGATAAGAGCAGATTAAGCCATTATTAATAACATGTCCATTTATATGAACTAATAATTGCTTTCCAGAGGTAAACATATGTTCTAGAGGCTATTAAATCTCTGTGAATTTGAAGAGTCTAAAGAGAAGCAGACTACTGTGTGCAAATAGCCATACAGTGTGGATGAAGTTGTTGTTAAAACAACAGAAGAACTGCTTAGAACAATTGAAAAAACTGTCAAATAACTGTTGCTCATCAATCACATATACCTTCCATTGCTCTTTCAGACCAAAGATAAAAGTGGGGACAGCTCACTGGCCAACTTTCAAGAATGAAGCAGATGAAAGCAAGGACAACTAGTTACAAGCTAAACCAAACCAAAAAGAAGAGTAAAAATAGACAAAAAGGTCACTTGAATACTAGTATTTCTAATTATTCTAGAAACAGGAAGAATTTCAACACCTCCAAAGGCAGTCATGCTGGACAGATGAAAGGTAGTATGCCAATAGCATTATACCACCAAAGTACAGCTTGAACACTCTTAAGGGCAGCTGAAGCATGATTGTGCTCAGTCCTTTGCCTCTAAAAGATCTCAAGAATATAAAATATTTCGTCAACCATAGTGAAAGATATCATCAGCCTGCTGCTGGGTGTGTGTGGATAAACATCCTGCAAATCATGCTCTCAGGGCTTCCAGGCTGCTCAACACAGAGTTGGTGTGGGTGAGTTGGGAGTTTGCAAGCCCCAAGAGCCCTGCTTCCATATGGGTCCTCCAGTGAAGCTCTGGGATGTCCTTGCCACTTCCTACACACCTGGAAACTAGCAGCCCCACCTCAGTCTTTGAGCCAATGCCCTGTTTTTCTTCCAGAACAATCCCACTAAGTTTGCCCAAAGCAACATTCCTGGGGTTTTCTGACTTGGCTCCCAGACTCCTCTGGTCCTCAGTAAGCAGACCTGTAAGCAGACTCATTAGATCTGGAAGCCTGCCCAAAGCATTGGACATGGTGAGGCTGCTCTGGAACATGAAATCCTGGGAGTGTTTTGCAGCTGCTGCCTGAAAGCTGACATGGAGCAGGACCGCAACTAAGATGGACATTTAAATCAGTTGGCAGCTGTCAAGATCTTGGAGACTATATTTTGTATTGGAAACACCATAAGGCATTGTTTCTGAAAATTAATTTCTATTTGGAATTTCTGGCTCATGGGAGAATCTGGTTTGTTACAAGTTTTTAAAAGACGAAGCAGAATGAAACCAAATTTCATACGATGGATTTCCCACAAACTGGAAATCATGAATGTTTCTCAGCCAATTCTTCCTCTATCTATAACTTGAGCAAAATAACCATATTCGTATTTGGACAGGGTGGGGATAATAGAGAATACTATCCTCCAAAGGCTGTTGGTAACTTCAGTACATTTAAAATACAGCGTTTTAAAGCAATGCAGTGCAAAATATTGCTTCTCTTTAGCATAAAAATTGTTCTCTCAAAATATTTAAATATATTTACATGATCATTAGCTTTGCTTATGTGGCAGGTCTGTGGAAGGTGGTAACAGGATTTTGGGAAGACTTCCTTTCTCCTGCTTTCCACAAACTCTTGGAATTCTTATGGGACAAGGGTCCCCTTAAAATTAAAGTCAATGCCCTAGAGTGTGACTGAATAAGAATGTTACAGTGTACTCCTAAAAATGTTATTAATGAATTATCAGCTGTGGGAGGATCTCTGAGACACCAGATCGTATCAGTAACAGGGCTGCAAAAGCAAAGGAGAAACCTTGCCTTTTAGCAGAGTGCTGGCTAAGTGGAACAAACTATACTGCTGTGTCATCAGCTTGTCTACCATGTAACAATCTGCTAGAAGTGTTGAACTCCTAAACTTAGTGTGTGCCAAAAATTACAGAGAATCTCTCCTAATTTGTCATTGTTTCAACCAAATGATGGGGGGGGAGGGGGAGGTGGGGAGGGAGGGAAGAAAGAAGGAAAGATACCAAAAAATAAAACCAAAAAAAAAAAAAAAAAAGAAGAAAGAAAAAACCAAACAAAACAGCAGATGAACAAAACAGAAAATGAAAGAAGGAAAAAAAACCCCTCAATACTTCAAAAATTAGTAATTCCTCCTTGCCTTAAGTCTTCTTGTCTTGTCACCTAACCACTAATTCCTTTCCTAGAGAGGTCCCTTTAGAATGCCTCCCATTTGGGCCTACTGCAGGTCTTTCAAACTATTTCACTGAATTATTTTCTTTACCTTGTACTGGAACACTTTGCTTTGTTGGGAAAGTGTGATTAGCACAGCTGATGAACCATAAATGAACTACCCAAGAATGCATGCGTGATGCTTCAGCTTTGACTCTCACTCTGTACAGGTGAATAAACTACTGTCTAGAAAACCTGAGGTTTGTTTAAAAAACAAATTTCAAGCGTCCATTTTTTGTAAGACACTATTAAATATAGCTTTATGGGTGTGCTTAGTACTTATTTTCCCAGGAATAACATTAGCAATGCTTGAAGGGGCCAGGAAAACAGATGTGACTTACTGCTGGCAGAATAACAACATTCCACGGCTGTTCTTTGTGTTCTTTCAGTGCTAGCTTTCCAAAGGAGACAGAGTCAGCTCATATGCATTCAAATTATATACAATTATCATTTGGTATGGATTTGTGCTTTGACACCCTCTTACAGTTCTGGAAAATATAAGCACTGAAAGTTTTCAGTGCTGGTGTATGAATTTTAATAATTTTTAGGTCTAATAAAGACCAGGCCAAGTGAAAAGCTATTCACAACAGTGAAGAAAAAAACCCTGTTAATCAGTCTTGTCCTTGCTCTCAGTGTACTGATTGTAAATAGTTTTAGACAGGGCTAAAAAAAACATAGCAGCAGTCTCAGCTTGATAGAGGAGTACGCTGTAAGGGTTGTTCCTGATACATATTTTCAGGTTAGCACATTCTGTGAAAAATTAAAAGCAAAGCAAAACAACAAAATCTTCCCAACTTCTTCCCCTCCTCTAATTCTCATAGAGAATATAAGGAGAATAATCCAGGAAGGGAATCAACATTGAGGAAGGCATTAATACATGTACAAACACCCATATTTCCTCCTCATGAATGCCCTTTATGACAGAGCTGTCCAAACAGCACTTAAGGAGCAACAGCAAAATGCCTGACAGACAGGCATGATAAGTTATGGCTCAAAACGTGCTTGCCAGACAGAAGGGGTGACTTCTTTTTCTTTTCTTTTTTTTTTTTTTCTTTCTTGAAAATCCTTTAAGGTAAACTCACTCCATGTCTGCTGGCATGCAGCCATTTTTCTATAAATTCATATTACAATGCTGTATTTCTAATGGATTGGGTATGGTGCTTTTCCATTTTGCTAATGAGAAAAGCTAAAGGCCATTACTTGTTCTGATTAAGATCCCAAGGGAAGAAATGTGATGTGTATATTACCAGGCCATACGTAAAGGAAGTATTTGGCATTTCTAATCAATCAGATGAAGGGTAGACAGAAAAAGTCTTATCTGTGACTGCAGAGGAAGAAGACATAGAGGGAAAAGAAACCATAGAAAATGTCTTTAAAAGGTGACTTACGGGAATCAGTTACAATGATATTAGTATGATCAATGACTATGGCTACTATCAGGGAAGGATGTAATTACCAAAATGAAAACTTTCAAATGGGAAGCCTGATCAAGGGCAGAGGTACTGTTATATTTCTCAGAGCACTGTCAGCTCTCATCCAGCTGACACACGTATTACTGTGTCCTGCACAAGCACTGCCGTGCCATGAGGTTGTGCTTCCCTGTGGGAACAGACCTAGGGCGTGGGTGGTTGAGAAACTTTGCATCCAGCTCAAAAACATGGGTAATTCTTGCCCCAAAGGCAAATTCAAGTCAAGGAAAGACAAGGCTGGGAAAAGGGAAAATAGAAAAGTTGCAGCCATGACTGCCTTTGAGGAAGGTTTTGCAGAGATGCATGTTTAAAAACCATTTCAAGTGAAAGAAAGGAGATGCTGCAGAGCAGTGAGGTCACTTTATTCATCATAAAGGAGAGGAAACAAAAAAATGCACCCAGAGATAGACTGCTCAGTTTGCAGAAGGGTACACTGGAATATCTTCTAAGATGTTTCAATATGCAATTCCTTCATGTTTAATCCTGATGGCAGAGAACTTTTTCAGATTGATGCTTGAATGAAATACAAAGTTTAGAGGCATTTTTTCATTCCTTTTTCAGTGGCTGCATAGTTACAGCTCCAAATGGAACAAGATAGATGCTCCAAATGGAAAATGAAATGAATAGAGCTTGGAGATGGGTGTTCTAAAAGAGGACAAGATCCTTTGACTGTGTCAAAATGTGTAGTAAGAGCTATAGACATACTTTAAATAATATATTAATTTCAGAGAATATTATAAATCACTCACGTACATTAAAACAGACAAGAATTCTACCATACTACATCCTCTCAAATGGAATTCCAGATCAATGAATGATATCAATGATGGCAAAACTATAACAACTGATCAGGCCAGCAGGAGATTTTATAATGCATCCCAGCCTGTACCAGCACAGAATCCTGGTCTCTTTTAAATGCCACAGCTCAGCCAGAGAATTATTCCTCTCAGGAGACTCTTGCAGATTATGTATTTCTAGGCTAGGTTGTCCATTTTGTCTCCTTGATGCACTTCTGGTTCTGGCACACGGACTGACTGGAAAGCTCAGATATCTTCATTTTGCATTGGTGCTCACTGATCAGCAAAATGCTCCCTTTCTGCTTTCCTTTTACACACAGAATTTAAAGAAAAAAAAAATAAGAAGAGAGATTAAGTGCCGAGCAAATATTTGCAGTGGAGAAAGTCCTAACTGCACCACAGATTTTCTTGTCCAAGAATATGACAGAGATGACAAAGTGGCCATTTTTCCATGAAATAAATTTATATCAACACTTTAAAACCATAAGACTTTGCATGATTCACCTCACAAAGACGGATCACTGCTGACATATGAGTGTTATACTGAACTCCCAGGTCGCACTGCTAAAATACAAATTAGCAGAGTTAACATTTAGAAAGTGTAAAACTAGCTACTCCTGAAGCTGAATAAGGGCATTTGCAGATTCCTCTCACTTAGGGGCTGATGTCAGGGACAATGAATTTAATCTCAGGATGGAGGGGGTGTGGGGGATGATGGTGTGCCAGCCTGCCCAGCTGTAATATCCCCTAATACCCTTGAAGGAATTGTAATTGTGAACTGAAACAGCATCTGCTTAACTGTCATCCTAGCCTCGGGACTGGAACTTTTTGCTTGTTGTGAAAGATCATGAGAAATACTACACAGAGCGTGAAGATGAAAACAGAGTGAGATTAAAACCATTAAATACAACCGCCAAGACACAGCTGTCCCTACCGCTAGTGAACTAAGGAAATATAAATGCCAAAATATATTTGACATTCATGATGTAATTTGGTATGGGAACTTAGAACACTGAGGTGACTGCAAACTCCTAGTTTAAAATAGTTTTAATTATTATTGTAGCAGACAGATTACTACAGATGATTCAGTGAGAAGCAATTAAGTTTCACTCCTAGGCAGTAAAGCCAAATCTAACTAGAACTGGTAAAATCTTCTCTTTTCTTCCTGAGAAGAATGGGCCAATTAGTTCAGCTGCCTTGACCAGCACAGCTTATTGCAGTGCATCACACTGAGAGTGTGGGCTTTGCCTTAAATACACAGTTGAGCCATCCCTGGCTTTGGAACAGGAGGTGCTGTCCATACCACAAGAAAGACTACACTGTATGGAGGTCATTTTCCTCAAAGGGAATCCAAGCATGGGATACCTGCTTTCTCTTGCAGGTTAATTACTTCAAATTTTTCCATCAATCATTTTCTGGTTTCCAACTCTGATACATTCGGTTTTAAACAAAGAATAGAAATTTCAGGAAGGTCAGTGGTCTTCTGCTCTCAATATAGTTCTGGTGGAATTATACAAATAAAGAAAGGAAACCTCCTCCTTCAACCAATGGCCACACAGTGAATGGAATTTGTTGCTGCTATTTCCCTATGTCCCATAACACATCAAGGAAATTTGCAGTTGTTGCATTTTTAGTTTTAAATAAACTTAATCTAATAAAATAACCTTCTAGAAGGTGTACAGGAAAACAAAATACAATTAATCAGATTATGGTCACTTTGATGAAACAACCATTTATCACCAGAAAACTAAAGTTTCTAAGTCCATTCTCCTCAGAGGAAATCAGTCCTACTGAAGCTAGTTAGGAAGAACTGCATGTTAAAAGAAAGGCAGAAAACCAGGTTTTGTTAAAAAATTGCCTTTGAGCCCTAAAATATTGAGCACCAATTTGGATTATGTGAACAAACAAGGCAAGGTTATCTGTGGGAATACCATCACAGCCCAATATTCACTTCACCTTCTTACTGTAGTTTTGTCACTCCAATTTGGACCGTCAAAAATGGTTATTGAAAAAAGAACAAATACAACCAACTTTTTAGTCAGAGCAGGTCTTATAGGTGGAAAGTGCAAGGTGGAAGAGCAGAATTATAGCAAACAGGAGGAAGGGAGCAGTCAGGTGCCTGGCTGGCTGAAAAAAATCACTTCAGTAATCACAGCATCTTTGGTCTATACTGCAAACACTGCATACAGCTGTGGGTGACAGGCCAGAGAACACACACAGCATGAAGACTTTTGCATCAGTGAAATCAGCTTGTGTCATATAAATATTATACTGATCTGAGGAAAACCTCCAAGGGAAATACAGCAAAGGAAAGCAGGGAGTAGAGGCTGGTGGAATGCATGAGAATTTGGACATTTAGATCCTGAACTCTTAAGAACATGTCTGCTGTTGTATTACAACTGCTAAATCTAAAAAGGCCAAATTAGAACCCTACAGGTGTGCCTATCACATTCAAAAGCCATAAAAAATCCCACAGGACAGAGTAGTCCTCCATGGGACTGACCAGAAAAGGATGTGCCTCTGATTGCTGCCTGGACCCATCCCAGCATGGTGCAGCTCACCTCTGCCACACAGTAAAAGTCTGTCCTGTTCAACAGTTCATTACTTTGCTAGAAAAACAATTCAATTCAGCAAACTTCCAAATTCACTCAGTGCAGCTGCTTTCAAACCCCTTATTACAGCTCAATGAAATGTGCTGACTGAGCTGTTTCATAGTAAATATTAGGGATAGCAGAACTCTCCTCCCAAATTGAGTCTTTTAGGAGCAAGAGGATTCTAGAGCACCATAGCTCTGACACAGAATCACCCATAACTCACAGATAATAAAACACCATCAGAGGGCACGGAGGTTATTGCCATCAGCAGCTCCCTACAGAACTGTAAATCATTTGAACAAAGCTTATCCTTTTCTGAGAACTTCAGGCTGAAATTACTGTATGTACAGGATCCCAGTGTCTTACACAATGTATGAAGACTGTACCTTTAGCTCCTTCATTTAACCTTGCTTCACAAATGAGTGAACCCTGAACAGGCTGCTCTTCCCGGAGGAAAATAAGGAAGATACCTCAAAAGCACTGGCAATTTGTTTTAGGGGACGTTTAAACCTTTGGGGTACAAGCTTGCCAACCATCTGATAAGCCATGTGGATTAACTGTGAAATGTACTGTGCTCTGAAATTCAGTGGAAACATTATAGGAAAAGGCACTGAAATTCAATGGAATATTATTTTCACGAGCATCTGCAGGCCCAGCACTTTGCCCAACACACAGGTTATGTTATTTCTGTCACTGTGACTAAAAAAATGTAAAATACTGAACATCCTTCTGAATAAATTCACTTTCGGCTCCACCTGTACATGTTTTCGATAATGTGGTAACGCGTCACCTTCTGAAAGACTGCAGCATCTGCAATAGAGTGTTTCTGTGAAGTCCCAGAGCCTCTGGAAGTAAAGTTTTTCCTGTGAGGGAACACTGAAAATGTCATTCAAAGGCTGCTGCTCAGAACAGAAATGTTTAGGTTAACAAAATGTACCCATACCATTGCAGAAAAGAAAAAAAAAAAAAGCCAAAAGTGAATAGTATACTTACTAATCCCCACAACACATGTTGAATTGAGTCAATTTTACCTCTTGGTCCCAAATGTTTTTTAATAAGTGGATACTGTGAATACTGGTCAGTTGCAACATATGTTTACTCTTTGACTGTGTAAACTTCAGACATTGCACATGAAATGTTATTTTGATGCGCAACTCTTTCCTGAGTCTTGGTACCTCATGCTCTGCAAACATTTTTAAAACCTTTTATGATTTCCCAACTTCTTAGTACTTATATGAATAAAAAATAAAAATTAAATTATTATTATTATTATTTGTTTTGAATTGAATTAACCATGTTTCTTTGAGACTAAAAACAGAGGTTGAAGACGAAAAAAGGCTGTAAGACGAGTGCTCTGGTTTTGTGTTAACACCTGAAAGTCCCTCCTCTGGATTTTAAGGTGTTTGGCCCAGTTAAGTTCTAGATGTCCCAAACAATGACATTTCCATGGTCCATTTCAAACACTATTCTAGCTCTTAACATATTACCAATTTCTGCAATGCAGTAAGTTATGCTTTCTCTATTTTACTTTCAGATTCTTATTGTTAGCACCACTAAAACTTTCTTCTCCTTTCCACGGATACCCTTCATGCACCTATGTTGTGTTGTAAGCCACCGTTGTCTTTTACCTTCATGCCCTTTTCTTTCAGATAAAGTTTACATCTATGTTTGAAGCTGATACAATTCAGTTACTTCACATTAGACAGAAAAGGCATTGTGTGAAGGACTGCAACAGCACTTAGCAGAAACTACTTGCTCTTCCATATAATTTATCATGTCGTTCTTTTCCACTGAGGATACAGCCCCTTGGAGGATTTCAGGACTTCCTGCTGTGCCAGTGCACACTTGTACACAGCACTGCTTCCCAGCTCTTAGCAGAGGAGAGCTGTGGAAGCAGCACCTCTGGGAGACACTTCTTGCTTTTCACTTGGCCATGGTTTTTGAAAAACGTCCTTTGCCTCTCTAAGATCCTCAAATTTGCCTTGCATTACAAAGACCCCAGAGTTTGTCTGCACCACTGATATCTGGATTTATTGTTCCTCTTGAAAGCCATTTTCATCATTTCTGTCAGAATAACCTGAGACTTCTTTAAACACAGGCAAGACAACAAAAACAAGTTTCATTTTAATAAGGCAAAGAGTTCTATTCTTGATTGGAAAATGGAAAACACATTTGCAAAAGAGAAACACATCAAGAAAATACAGGTGACAGACCTGACATTTAGAATACTTTTGTTTTCCACCTTTCATTGAGTTAGCCAGGTTGCTTCAAACCTAGAATTATTTTCAGGGGTTTTTTACCCTATTATTTGTTCCTCTTTTCTACTTCCCTGTCTGTTAAATAGATTCCTCCAGCTAAATCTTGTACAAATCACTAAAGCCAAACTAAGTTGAACTAAACCAAACTTCTCTCCCCCAAACCTGCCCTGTCATTTGTAGCATCAGCAGAATTTCACATGAAAATGTGTGAACATAATCTTTTTTCATCTTAAAATACAAAGCTGTTAGGGGAATGATCTACTAGAAGTTAGTAAAATGAGTTCACAACCTCGGTTCTTGGTTCTAACAGAGATATGAATGAAAATTTCTGGGAATATGACTATGGATGAGCCTCAAAGGGCAGTATATTCTGCACACCTCTAACTATATGCCAGATACTATCAGCTTTATGGTTTTTGGTTTTGTATTCATTATTAAAAAATAAAAAAGTTCATTTCATATGCAGTGCATGGCTATCAATGAATAAAAAAAAATCATGCTTTGTAAAAGGTGGCTTTGAACTACCTTGCCATTGTCCTTCAGTGTCAACAGGTGGCACTTCTGGAAATCACCAAATGGAACTGGAGCCATCATATTTAAGAAAATATATGAGACACAAGACTCTAAATGTTCTAGTTCACAGTTATGTGAAGCCATCCATAAATTATTTATGTGAATGAGATTTGTTTGATGATGACAATGAATCTTAAATTAGTTATGGCTCTTCCGGCTGATACTTTTTGCTTTGCTGATCCACCACCATTGCTTTGTGTTGATGCACATTTTTATCACCACCATCGGGGAGTTGAGTCCTCCTCTGAAAGAGAATCTGGGTTAAGGTCACTTTGAGTCAGTAGCTGATACCTCAGAGAGAGACAAGGAGTCCTGAACAAATGCACTTTGTTCATTTGTGGAAGTGTCATGTGAAGGTAAAACTTAACACAGAATAAAAGCTACTGACATGCTGGGCTCATATGAAGTGCTGCTTGAACCAAAAATGGAATTCCCTCCATCTGTGTTTATTTTCCTTTTATGTTTTCCTTTCCTGCCTATGGCAGGCAGTGGCTTTGAAGGTAGGCACACTTGCATATAAAGGCAAACAGTAAGCCACTACCAACAAATGGTAGGAAAGTAAAGCTGAGTTCAAACAAGAAGGGGAACACTACAGAAATAGGATTTTATAAAGTCTATTCATTCAAAAATACCACCTAACCACAGCTATGGTCAAACATAGACTATGGAACCCACACTGAAACAGTTGATTAGAAAGAGTCTCATCTACACAAGAGTCAAGCAGCCTGAATCTTCTGTGAGTCTGTGGAATTTCAAGATAGTCCACAAAGGGAAAAGATCTCATCTTTCCTTGCTCACCTAGTGGCTGTTTGGCCTATGTTGTCAAATTAAGAATTTTTCCACCCTGCTGTTGCATCCACAAATGTTTCCTTGTAGAAATGCTGAATCTATTTTTTAAGATTGCTAATCTATTTGTCTAAATAACATTTAATAGCAGTGAATTCTGAGAATTGTTTAAATGCTTCATGAAAAAGGTCTTTGGTTCCTGTTGACTGTTTTGAATCCAGTGGTTTTAAGTTGCACTTAGTGCCCCTTCTTATCTCAAATTATACACGAGGTAAACTGGAGCTGTCTTTCAAGAGATTGTTTGAGAAGGAACGTACAGGAGGAGTTATTTGTTTTTTGTAACTTGAGAGAGAGCTTATGCTGTTCTGCTTTCCAACCAGAACAATTTCTCCTTAAATGGATCTCCTGCCCCAGACAGCTCCATGTTGTTAATCACTTGCATTTGCCATGGATGTTGGCTGAGTAAATGGATAAGGAACATCTTAGTTTCAGCCTGAACTAAGCTATTTCATTCGCAATGGGTTCAGTCCTATATTTTCCACACACAGAGTAACTGAAACTGTCAGTCAATAAATAAAATAAAAGAGCTCTAAGATTAACACCTGATAACGTGAAAGGCACAAGACTGCAAAGAAACTTTGCTCCTGTAACTCTCCAAGGACCTTGCGACATACAATTAGAATAACAGAGTACTTTTTGAACAAGAATCTGAACATGAGGGGAATGCAATGATGTTTCAGCTCCATGTAGCTGCAGTATGTGCAAATAGAATTGCAGATTAAACAGGGAAAAAAACAACCCTATCTAACAAAGCAGCTATTCTGCTGAGGCCTTTAGGTGACATTTTAAACCACTGGTGACCAGGGAGTATCCAAAGAAAATAAAAGATAAAAAACCTATAACAAGCTTGTTGTTCAATTGAACGGTTCTGGAGATATCATCGAGCTTTGCTGGCAACAAAAAGAACTAACAAAGTGAAAGATAAGACTGATGTACCTGCATAACAAGCCTGCAATTCCACCGAGAGATTTCGGTGATACTATAAACCAGGAAAGCTGAGTTAGGGTAGGCTGCAGTTGCAACAGGAACCTACAGTATGTCAGTGCAATTCTTCCACCTGACTGCATTTTTAATACGGACTATTTGGAACAAATAAACAATTTTGTTGTTGTTTTTGTTGCTTAAAAGGTGCATTGGAGAGCTTAATCTATAAGTTACCTAGTGCGCTTCTAAATTAAAAACTGAAAGCAGAGTGAACCATCTGCAAACGTGAAGAACAATTAGGCAGCCCTGTTGAGCTAGCAGTTTTAGTAAGAAACCTGGCTCCTACTCACGCTCCCATTGGTGGGGGCCTCAAAGGTTTAAGATGAAACAAGGCTACAGTGAGGCAGGTCCAAAAGAGAGGGAGAAAAAGCTGGAATTACCCCTCTGCCAAGAAGGACTAACAAAGGCTGTCTCAGACTGTTGAATGGAACTGGAACGCAGGTGTTATCTGAAATGGATGCTAACAGCAGGGAGGGGAGGGAAACCCTGACCATGAAAGTGCAGAACAGCAAACTTTCTTCAGGAATGAGCAACAGAGGAATAAGAGTAGAGCAAATCTTATTTCCACTGAAGAGGTAGATTATTGCTGCTGATGGCCAAATGTGGAAGTGCCAAGCAACAGAGATGGAAAGCTGTGATCAAACTGCTCAGTTTTTATATTTCTAAAGGTTTTTGTATTGTATCCACTCAGGCATCAATCACAACTTTATTAAACCACAAAACAGATGTCAGATCAATGGATGTATCTGAAACGTTTTGAATGACAGGCAGATGATGGAACAATTCCAGCTTCCATACATTATTAAACACATATTAATACTGTTCTTTCAGTGCTAACCTTACAGACTCGCTCTCTCTGTTCTCCCTCTGCAGTACCTTTTTTAATAGCAGACCTAATTGTAGATGAATATTACATTGGAAAAACAAGGTTTACTAAAATAAATAAGAATAAACTAGTAAAAAAAAATAAAGCTTAAACCCAGTTGTCTGTCTTCACCTTATGCCTTCTGTTATTAAAATTCCATTTTAATACAATTGTAGGAACTGAGTTGCCAGCTTTAACCAGGATATTCAGAGCTATTGCCCTTTTGTTGTAATCTTGACATAATTTAAACTTAGGGTTTCTTTATGTATTTGCCCACAGCCAGTGCATCAATGTAAATGCTTTTTGCTCTTCTTGAGTGGAGAGGTACATATGAAAAATACATAAAAATATGGCAGAAATCGCCCCTGTGGCAGATTCTCTGCTTAACTCCAGATTTCAGACAGATTGGGGAAGTGATCAAAGCAGCACACTTGCCTCTCAATTCATCAGCAACATAAACTGTATTTTCACTGTCAGAAATCAATTTGATTTTCATAAAGGCAGAAAGGAATTATATGGATGAAACACAGAGCACAGTAACAGGGAGCTACAAAGGCTGTACCAAATTCTGTCACAGCACAGGAACATAGGTGCCTCCTCTCTTCCTCAGATGCCCTATACCACCCATCCTTTGGCATTGAAATCAAGCAAAGTTGGATGTGCAGCTTTTCACTTGGCCTGGCATCTTGATAGCCTTAGTGCATATTCCTGATTAGGAACTGCTTAATACAGCAGGGATGTCTACTTTTATGCAGACACTTCAATAATAGATAAGAAATAAGAATGTTTAAAAAATATCAAATGAAACTAAATATGCATTCTTTGGGGGTTTTGAAGAGAAAGGGAATTTCTTATCCCTCCATGGCAAATGGTTTCTTAAACAAAATTGTTTGTGCTTTTTGGGGAAGGCTTTCCCTAGTACAAGGGAAATGCAGTGGCTATGAGAGAAAAACTACTCTGTTTTGACTGCTGAATCGGATGCTCCCAGCTGGAAGTGAACAGCCCTGCCAGCATTAAGCCAGAAATTCCTGCCCTGGGCTGGTGACTAAATAATCAAGTGGATGAAGGCAGCTGCCCCCTGAATTCCCATGGGTTTTAACATGTACAGAGATCAAAACTCAAATCCAGTTTTTGGTGTCAAGGCAGGAATTGGCAGAGGCTGCTGTTGCTCAGGTCATTGCCCTCACCAAAGGGCTAAAGAGTGCTCCTCTGTAAAGGGTCTCCCATCTGGAATGGCTCCAGCCTGGACAGAGTATTTTAATCTTTTAGAAAGCATCAAAAGTCAGAGAAATTCCCACAAGATACGAAGCTGCATATGCCCTTATGCTGTTTCTCTAGCTCACTCACTAGAGAATATATTTTCTGTTGAAGCAGTGTTTTAGAAACCCAGTGTTCATTCTGAATCGGGCAAGTGTGGAAGTGATTTTGGAGCCAACTCTCACTTTAGCAACCACAGGGGTCTGTTTCAGCTGAAAAATATATTATGTTGATTAGCAAAGTGCTTTGTCTAAGGAAGTGAACATATGAAAGCCTTTTAATAAAAACTGCTTTGCATTCTGCAAGCTTTTAAATTAAATTGGGACATAGTTATAGCCAATACTGAGAAGAATTGTTTGTGACTTTTTGTCTTGTTTGCCTAAAAAAATCTGGCTGTTTCTGGAAAGATAGCT
>JAWWMP010000081.1:39985750-40028343 GCA_035047865.1 Dendrocincla tyrannina | reverse complement strand
CTGGCTGTTTCTGGAAAGATAGCTAATGGCTCTTTATGACACCCTGTTGCACAGTTTTAAGGATAAAACTGAAAAATATATTTGTAACAGAAATGTATCATTTATGTCTTATATCTCCCATAAAACTTAGTCCTGCTGAGGTACTCACAGAAGCATGGCTTGGAGTTGGCACAATTCTTCACGCTTTACGTTTTCAATGCTCCTCTCTCTGGACCAAACTCAGAATTCCGAAAAAATGAAGTAAAACTATCTCTAAATAAATCATATATCGAAATATGTTCTGTTCCCCACATTCTTTTTTCTTCAATAGAATACATTAGGAAGAATGACTTTCAAGTCAGGATGGATACATCCAACAAAACTGCTACTGGCAGCCCAAATCCTGAAATTTTCCCTACAATTTCTGATGGCAGGAATTCCCAAGAGGAGGAATTCTCGATGACCCCCACAATTATCCTGCTTGCACAAGTACTTTAACTGAATATGGTACTGATGGTGTTTTTATCAAAGAGAAATCCCATATGTGATAAAATAAGGTGTCATTTGTGATGCATGAAAAGCCTGTGGATATTGTACCACCCATCAATCGTTCACTCTTTCTTGCTCTTTCTTTTTCTGTAAATGAGTTAGGAGTCTTAAAGAGAGTAAACATAAACCTGTATGGTATCCCTCTGAATGTATTTCAAAAAGTTATCACAGGGAATGCTGTGACCTTGAAAGATGAGACTCTGTAAAGAGCTAGGAAAAGAAAGGAAAGGTCTTATTTCAGTTGCAGTACCCTAAATTCAGGATCTGAATATCACCCACTAGAGTCCTTCCCCTGACTCCCCCAGTGGATTTGTTCCTAGAAGCACTGTAATAATGGTCACAAGTCAGAAGAGAACATTAGCTGGGAATTTTCTAATTTGCATGAACATTGTGAAACAATGAGTGCAGAAGACAATGTCTGCTAAGAGCTACGGAATTGAAAGTGACAGATGGAAGAAAAAATTCATCAGAGCTGCCCAACAGCCCAACTGGAATTCATTTTCCATTTCCTTCCCTTAATTTTTGAGCACATTTTTGAATCACAATAATTACACATGCAGGATTCTCACTAGTCCTAGCATTTCCTTCCATTTCATGGAGGGAAAATTGCTGAGATTGAGATGTAATTCTTGCTTCTTTGGATGGATGAATGCGACATTTAAAATAACAGGAATATGCCATCATATTTAAGTTTTGCCAGAAATAAATACATCAGTCTTAAATCTTAATAGAGTTTTTAAAAGAAGTGTGAAAAGACACTGGAATTAGAATTAAATACAAATAAGGAAAAAGGAGGTGAAGAGAAAAGGGTCAGGAAGAGGAAGAGAAGACGCGAGTTAAATAACTTCGTACAGATGGACTATTATTCAGTTCATTATTCAATTAAAAAAAAAAAAGTTGGAAAACTGTGTTCCTACAGATTAGCATCAAGTAGTACAGTGGTGAAATAGAAAAAAAAAAAATTGTAAGTCCATAACAGATCTTTCATGTAATTATTACGTGTGCTAAAGACCTACACGTTTAATATTTATGCCTGAATTTTTGTAAACATTTACATGTACATGCAGTGTACACACAGTCACATATCAAATCACCATATATTGCCTGTAGTCGTTTTTATTTTAGGAACTTTTCAGAGAGCTTCAATAATTTTGAGTATTTTTTTTTTCCTTTCTGTGACTCTGGGAGAGTTAACTGAGTCTGACTTACACAACTTATAGAGAAAATAATTATTGAAATATGCATGTTTAAATATGATATACTGGAAACACAGCTGGCCATCATCAAAAATCTGAGCGTGGACCAAAATGTGGGTGGCTAGCTGCTGTGGTTCAGAAGCGAGTAGTGGATGCTACCACAATGTCAGAACTCCTATTTCCCAGTGCTATAATACTTTCTAGATTGACAAGCAAACAATTTTATACGAAAATCCAAATTGATAGAGCAGTACTCCCATAATTGCGTGAGAATTAGTACAGATAATTCCTGCTCAGTACAGAGCAGGTTTTGTTGACCTGCTGTTTTACTACTCATGCTACTTCGCAATTTCTGTTGTGTAACACCTAATGCTGACTGCATGATGGTGAAGCACTGAGCAATGAATTACCTTAAGATACTCAGTAAGCAATACATGTTTTGCAATATAGAAAGCAAATAGTGTAATCTGTGGTCTTACCGTTCCTGTTGTGCCCAAGGAAAGGTGGTTCATCTGTTGGGTCAGAGGGCCCATCATGCTTGCTGGCTGCATTGACATAGTGTGGTCCATTGTTGGTGTTATCACAGCACCCTAGAAACACACATTATTTACACTTCAACCTCTCACTTTAAAAAAGACAAAAAAAAAAAAAAAGGCAGCATTCTCTAAATGAGTGAACCTGACTGAAAACTTGACAGCAATCTTAAAAGAGACTAATATATCTGTCAGAGGAAATATGTTTTGTTCCTATTGACAACCCAGCTATACACATATATTATTTGTACTGCTAATGAGGCCATTTTATGTCAGTTCCAATTAAGTGCAATTTTTTACTTCATTGCTTCTGACAAACAAATGCATATGTTCTTTCCATGATGAATGCTACTGTACATTGCAAAATGCCTGTCATTTCCATTTTCCCATATTCTATATCGAACAATCTTACAGACAGAACACATATGTCCCCAATTTTCTCTGACTTCTAAAACCTTCAGTCTCAGAGATCTTCAACCTATTATGCTAATTATCTCGGATTTTTCCAGTCTCAATTCAGAACTCTTACTCATGACATTTTATAGCTAATTAAGTAAGACTAGCTATTGACAGTGAGTTTGGTAGTGACACCCACTTAAAACACATACACAGTGTTTAAAAGCATTTTTCTTCTCCGCATGAAAAACAATGACATTAATAACAGAGAGCATATGAACTAAAGCAAAAACAAGACTTTGAACAAAAAATGAAACAAAAGACATGCCAGAAGAGCTTTGAAGAGAGAGGTTCTCTGCCATTCATACTCCTTGGTCCCATGTTGGCAACCTCATGCCTTAGTGAAGTGTTGATTCCATTCAGTTCTATGGTCTAAAATGCTGTTTCCCAGTTATAACTTGCTATGGTTAGAGAAAGTCAGACAGAAAGAATGGTCTGCTCTTCTTCTTGCAGATAGTGAAATAAGCTATTTCTTCATATGAAATAATAGTGCACACACGTTTGCCTTTACACATCACAAATTTGCACAATCACATTATACCTGCTACAAAGAGTGGAAGATGCAGATAAATGTGTTTGTTTAAAAAAACTGACTTTTTTTTTTCCTTTAAGATTACTGACAAAAGCCAGTAATAAACAGGAATTTTAAACAAACTAGTTGCAAAAACCACAGCACATCTGTTCTTAAGTGTCTGTCTGTTACTACATACTTCTGATTAAAAGCTAAAGATTTCAAATTTTCAATCACAAATATAAATAAAAGTAAAAAATTCTGGGGAAATATCAATTTGACTTTTTTTCTCACCCTCCAGCAATATTTTTTCTGTGCACGTCCTATCTGAGAAGCTTAGAGTCTCCAATCTCTGCAAACTCATTACTTGCATGTCCCTTTTGTAATACCCTCAGCATATGAAATACATACATGCTTGTTTTATGTCCCACAGTGGATTGCATTTCTTGCATTGACAAGAGTCCCTAGAGAAATGTGACAAATTACAGAAGGTAGCCTTCACAGACTATCTGTCATGATTCCAAAGAAATGCTTATAAAACAAGCTGATCAGTATGCACTTAGCAAACCTGCAATACTTGCAAACATTTTTGTCACTTTCTTGGCTATATTAATTTGCAATGATTTACATAGATTACCACAGTGAAGTCTTTCCTTTTGCTGAAAGGGTCTAAAAGCAAATCTGTGGGGCATATACCTGTTTCAGCCCATTCAACAGTCCCTGCATAGCAGATTCAGTGAAAGAGTATGAAGAAGCACCATGCCTAAGGAAAATGATGTTTTTTCTGCGTGTTCAGAAACAGTGGCCTGGGATACCATGCAGTCAGATGAGGTCTTAGGGTTTGGATTTCACCTACCTTTTTTGATTATGGAAAAAAATAATGTGCTTTATGATCAGAATGATCAGCATTTTTACTGTATCAAGCCATAAGTGCTCAAACGAAATTTGTCAAAAGATAAACAGCTCTCTGTGAGCAACTTGCTCCTTTAGCTTAAAGATGGAGAATTGCCTCAGGTTTTCTTTCTGTGACAGCGAAATTGAGCTCCCACTTGTGAAGTCAAGGAAAATGATTCGCCCTTCTCCTCTGCTCTTGTGAGACCCCACCTGGAGAAACGTGTCCAGGTCTGGGGCCCCAGTATAAGGAGAATGTGGACCTGTTTGAGAGGGTCCAGAGAGCCATGAAGATGATCAAAGGACATCAATGTATATAAGCATCTGGAAGGAGGATGAATCCAGGCTCTTCTTGGTGGTACCAAGCAATAAGACAAAAGGCAATGGGCAAAAACTGATGCACAGGAAGTTCCCCCTGAGAGAACTGTGACTGTATACTGGGACAGATTGCTCAGAGGGGTTGTATCTCACTGGAGATATTCAGAACCCTCTGGAAGCACTTCTGTGCAATGTGCTCTAGGATGACCCTGCTTGAGCAGGGAAGTTGGACCATCTGCTGCAGAAGCCAGAGAGGAGACATGTCATTGCAGTGGGGTTGGACAAGATGGCATTTGAAGGGCCCTTTCAGCTCAAAATGATGGGGGAAGCAGAAAGTCACACATGCACCACAGCTTCATGCAGCACCACACTGCCAGCAATAGTGGCTGCAATTAATTTAGGATGTCCCAAACCCTTAAAATACCAAGCTATTTTCATTTTTTTTGATTATTTTTTTTTTTTTTTTAGGTATGGTAGTAGGAACTTGCTGTGATTACAGATGTGACACACTGATAGCTATTCCTGTGTATAAATTCAGAAACCTGGAAATGAAGAAGGGGCAGCAGTGAAGGAAGTCTTATGATTTAGTGTAGCAAACACAAGTGCCAGACACACAGTGGCAAAGTCTAATAGCACATGTCTTTCAGCAAATAAGTAAGCAAGACAGGTATTGCAAATAAACTATTTGTAAAAATACGGACTGGAGAGAAAATATATCAGCAACAAATACATTGCTCAGAGACAGCAAACATATTATTTTTAAATTGAAAATAAATATATTTAAAATATATTTAATTTTAAATATATAATTTATAATTTATATTTATATCCTAGTCCCTAAATATATACCATTTAATACTTTAGAAAAAGAAGTTGGGAAAACAAATCAAGTATTTGCAGCTTTCCTAAGACAGCTTAACGTGTTCAAAATTGACAGTTACCTAGAGCAGAGAATTACATGCATTTGCCAGATCATTAATTCACCAGAGTTCGCAGAATCTTCTCACCATCACGTAGGAAAAAATTATACTTAATTAAGGAAATAGCATCTGGTTGTTAGGGTAACATCCAGTCTCCAGACCATAATACATGATACATGCTGTCAAGTCCATTCATATTCAATTTGTTTAGCTGCAGAAGACAACGTCTTGCATTAGATGTTGCCATAATATTAATAGTCATTTGATTCTTTTCAGCCTGTAGTAGGTATTTGCTGATAAACACCCAGTTGGCTACTGGCAAACATATTTTTTGTCTTCATCCATTTGGATGTCTGATTTTACTGTTTGTAAACTGTATAGAGAGACAGCATTGCATAAGACTACTTAAGGCACAGCTTAGTTGAAAAAATACTACAGAAGAAATTATGATGAGGTTTTTGCCACCACCTTTGCCAAAATAAGTAGTTGCCCTGTTAATTATTTAGGTCTGCCCCGTTGTCTCAATATGATTACTTTTTTTTCATATTTCCTGCAAGAAGCTAAAATATTACTATAATAACTTTTAAATCTGTCAAGATATTCTCAGCATATGACTGTTGATGCTATAGTGGCTTTAAAAGAAATTAACAGGGCAAATGGTAAGGAATTACTGATATAGACAAAAATGCATGATTTTTGCAACACTGTGACACATCCAAGATATGCTGACGTTTAGACTTTAACTCCTCTTCACTTTTTTTGAAAGACCTTGGTGTTTTAAAAATTCTTTAAGCTCTGTGAATTTACCTTTCCTATAAGAAAGTGAATATATATTTCAGAACACAGTCTATCACTTTCAAGAAAGAAGCCTGACTTTATTAACTACAAACACTATAGACCCTGTCTATGACAACAAAGTGAAATTACAGGAAGGACACTAAATACAGTTTGTTTACTATATTAAGTAAACTATCTTCAAGTACTTGCCAATATCAAAAGGCATCAGCAGAAATAAAGTCTATGATGCTATGTGCAATGATACATGACACCTTTTGTGCATGAAGTGTGGGAAAGTGACATCAGAAATAAAAAGTGTATTAGGAGTCTTTAGGAACTGAGGGTTCACTAGTTGAGAGATGCACTTAGGGGCAGTGGGAGGATGGATTAGTTAGTCATGGCTTTCTACAATAATGAACTATAGTAAAGGGTTCTATTTTATTCCAGTGTTCTAATACTGATATTGTACCTAAGGGGCAAATACCAGCTGAATAAATACTTTTTAAAGCTTACAGTAAGCATCTGCTTATTTTGCAGTTTATCTTTTTCTTTACTTGAGAAGTTTTCACAAGTTAACCATACTTCCAAATTTTACTTTGGAAATACCGGCCAATGTAAAGACAATAAACATTACAGAACAAACTTTTCAGGTTTGTTTACAGGCACAGTCTGTTTATGTACAGACATATAAGGTCATTCCACCTGAAAATTTATTACCCTACCAAGTGAATGTCTTTATGTTATTGAGAACATGTTGTTTCTTGAGGTTTTATTAAACTGAAAGGATCAATTTCCTTATACTTACCAGACAGACATGTCTATCAAGAATTGATAGGAAAAAAAATCAACATGCCTACTTTTTTTGCAGAGAAATATACTCTCTGCATATTGAACAAATCACGACCATATTTTTACTGATTTACTGTTCTATCCAGACTGACTTGTCTCATTTCCTTGGGCTGCCTCTAACAGGCAGCAGAAAAAAATGGGGTCCCCTTGTTGGAACAGGGAGCTTAGAGAACTACACTGAACTAGCTGCTAAGTGGTCAAACTTCCATGACAATTCTAGGAAGATTAAAGGTAGCTTTGAAATCCTCTCTGCCATCAACTCTGCTGAAAATACTCACTCATATTCCAAAATAAAGGAAAACCTACTTTCCCTTTCTCAATGAAAAGTTAGCAATTGCCTTGATATTTGCTAGCTGATCAGAGATTAAATCATTATTGAAGTACGGTGAAAAAGATCAGCAAAGATCAGCTAATAACATATATTCTGCAAAACTTAGGATTTGGTTTCATTTCATTACATTGTTGAATTTAAAAGCTTGATAAAAATGGGCTAAAGTGATCAGGAAGGCCAAACCCTGCACTAAATTAAAGCAGTTTTAACTTTGGAACAGGCAAACGCTGACACACAGACCTTCATCGACTCTGAGCCCTGCTTCTGTACTGACTATTAAACCGCAAGTTCACACTGTAATATTTCTAATCTTGGGCATAAATTCAAATTCTTATCTGACATCCCCTTCATAACTTACTTGAATCTCCTTGGAGCAACAGACATATTTGCTTTCCCTTTCTCATTTTCTCAGATGAAAGTATATGTCACAGGTCCTGAGAGCTACTGCCCAGAAGTAACTGGTCTTAAAGGATTAAGAATCCAAATATAGTGTGGTAAATAAAGAACAAAGGTGACCCTTGTGTATGCACCACCTTCCCTACAATAGCCAAGGATTTTGATGGTTTCTTTACCATTGTTCTTCTTGCCTTTAACTGTATTTCCTGTTTCCTAGTTTGAAATACAGCTTTTGATAATATAGAGATACTAGCCTACACGTACAAATGCAGATTAAAAGGATATAGAAATGGGCGCATCAAGAGATAAAGAAAACACAATTGATTCAAAAGGAAGAGTTTTATATTAGTAAGTGTGTGCAGAAATAAAGCAGTACCTGCAACTATATTGTACCAGTTAATAAATGTGTTATATCAAGCAGTACCACTGTGGTTTTATGTCAGGAGTCTATGCTTCTAGCTGGAGTTGAAAAAACCCAGTAAATTTCAAAGCATACCTCTGTCTGTTAATCTAAAAGGATTTAACAAAAAGAAATAGTATTTCCGTTGCACACAAAAAGTTGCCCCTGTTACTCAGTGACTTTTGCATGATGTCTTAAATCTTTCCAGCCAAAATAAGAAAAAGAAAATATTTATGAAGGGAAAATATACCTGCATTGCTACAGGAACTCTGAAGAAGAAATTGAGAGCCCTGTGTTGTATCTCTGCCCTTGCTGCCTACACATGCAGGCTGGACCACAAACCTACGTGCTTCTCTCTAGACTGAGAAACAGAAGTTTTCATACCCTTCTCCAACTTACCTCAGGAATAAAAAAAAATTACTAGTAATATATGTTTGAATAAATATGAGCAGTTTTGCTGGGGCCTGCTAACAGGAGGGGTCCACAGCACTTAGGGAAAGACCTGTATTTGTTCCAGAAAGTGCTGCAGCAGGCAGAGAGGTCATAGACAGCTTTTGCTCCCTTGTCTGACCTATTCTAGAAGAGAACAAGAAATCACATTTCTTTTGGGGTTTTCTTCCCCCTATTCTTTACTTCAGTTTGTAAGTGCACTTGGCTATATGATGGCTTTTATGTAACACTGCTCTTGTTCTGTCAATAACAGCCATCACCAACAAAAGCATCCTCACAACTCTCACGTAAGCTTTAGCATCTCCAGAAGACAAAGTAGAAATAAAGAGGTGATGCTTTGCCTCAGACATAACCACTGTAATACAGAGATCAGGTCTTCTCCTGCACTTCCTACTATCAGATTTCACATAAGAAATATCCAAAGGTCTTTTCAATCCATGTCAAAAGAAGCACATATTTAAAGCTACGACATTATTAGTGAAAACAAATCTTTACTTCCTGCACAGAACTCCTGATCTACACCTAAGTAGTATGTGACATATGCTGAAGTATTGTGCTTGGCAATTCCATTCTGTTTATATTCTTATATATATATTTTCTGATGTGGATGAAATCCTTCCTCTACTGTGTCCCAGTGGCTGATGTGCCATCCTAGTAAATGGGAATCAGGTATCTCTTCTCTGTGGGCTAGTTTTTCTTAATATTAGAATGGAGTTTCATCTATTAAAGCTAAATCCAAATAATATTTCCTCTCAATTGTGTTGCATTTCCTCTTTTCTTGCCTATAATCAGGCATAATAATCGACTTAATGGCACATCCTAGTTTTAACAAGGTGCAAAATAGAAATTATCAAAGAGTACAATTAAAATATAAGCCAGCACCAGTCCTTAGCTTAAATTTTCACTTCCCTGACTTATTGAGTTCAAATGAAACTTCCAGGAAGGATCCCATATTTGTATCTTCAATAGTCTGATTTTACATATACATACATACATAATTACATATGGAAAGACAAATGATAATGCCATTTCAATTACACACACTAAGGCCACAATGTTTTTTCAATATGTGGACATTTTTTTTTAACATTTGAAACTCTCAGTCCAGGATTTACTACAGCAAAAGTAATTAAAAGCAACAGTGATGGATTTTTAAACTTCTTGTTCATGAACAGCATTTCATAAGCAATGAATAAGAACTTCTGATATTGGCTGAAACTACTTATCTTATTTCACTCAGGGAAACATGCTCTAAACACAAGAAAAATACTTAACAGGAAGATTTGCCTCCAGAGCTTGTGCTTGGATGTAAAGGTGCAGATCATGCTGGTGGCATGAGAGCATATATGGCGTGTTCAGTGTGGTAGGGCCTTGGCTCTCAAGCTTTCCAGGCAAGGTGAGGTAGTCCCAGCTCTCTGTGTGCTCCATGAAGGCATGACAACAAACCTTGGATCACACCAAATGTCTGATACACTGCACTGTTCTCTGTTTTTCTGTCGAGATTTAGTGCATAGGTCATTTGCCAGGCACAGAGAGTGGTTAACTGGGTTTGGGGAGAAAACGCCTATGACATTTCTTCTATATGCACTTCCAGCCTCAACATTACAATGGCCAGTGACAGGGCAGCAGCTGTGATCTGTAACAGATGTGCTGTGTCTCATTTCCTGCCCAAAACCTGGAGGGACTCGCACTATGTGAGCTGCAATCTAGCAGCTGTGCTGGAGGAAAGTTTCACTCATTAGAAGGACAAACACTGACACTGGGGGACATCAGAGACATCCACTGCTGAGGAACTGGCTACCAAGAGAAAAAGGAAAACCAAACAGAAAAGCAGGCTGGTAATATAACCCTCTGTATTAAGGTTATATTAGAGGTAAGATGACAAAAATGACACCCTACACAACTTCAGCCAGAAGAAAATGACATTAATTAAGATAGAAATACCTGAAATACCTTCAGTTTTCAAAGAAGTGAGGTGGTATCACTGAATGAAGCACCAAGTAGACACACTGAGGTGCCAGGGTGCCAGATAACAGAGTCCTACTCTGTGAGATCCCAAATACTTGAAAGGAAAATGGGAAGAATAGTCAAGGAAGAGATAAGTATCAGGATGTCTCCCTGCAACTCCAAGATCAGATAGCTCTTGCAAAACAGAACTTATTAGTGATACAATAATTTGTCACAATTAGTGACAATACAAGTGAGAAGGCTTCATACAGTTGCTCATGGACTTCATGTCAGCCCTTGCAGTGTCAAGACAAAGGCAACTCTTGAACATCAGAGCTCTTTAGCTAGGCCCAAATATAAGCTGCACCCTCAGAGCCACGCTGATGCAGGGGCTACCATGCAATCCAGCTGCACGGTTTCTGTAGGAAGCCACCTCGAAATGCTGAGGTTAATGTTGCTGTACCACTCTTGAATTCAGCTACAAATCCAATATCCATCCTTCATGAGAATGTACTATGGAGCATGGCCATCTGCTGCCTAAGTCTAAACCTCTTTTGGTGCAGTTCTGCACAAAGGAAGATTAAAGATATGGAGGGTCTGAAAATTACGTCCTTTCTCTCCATTTTTAGAATTTAAAAGTTCTAGAAAGCTGATGAGGGGCAGTGATATCCGAATAATCTCCTCAGGAATCTTGCTTATCCTACCTATTAGGACAGACAGATACTAAGAGATGCTGGACATGAAACCCTGACTGGGTAAGGATGTTTTTCTAAAGATATGTTTCCATTCAATAACAGATTCTGGGCTTGAAGAGGACAGACTAGGACATCCTGTACTAAGCTCCTGTTCATGGTTTGTATCAGTTCAGGTTTAGATCACAGTGGTCTGGACTTGAAATCTAAAAATGTGCCTTTATTAGGAGAGAACAAATACACAAATCTGTCTCTTTATCACGTTCTGTTAGATTTGTAAACTGTAACATTAAACAACTTCCTTTCCCACATACTCATGGAAGGAAAACTATTCCAATCTACCTTTCCTCTCATTTAAACACCCAAAATTTCACAGCCTAAATATCCTGCCCCAGATCCCAAATTGCGTTTCATTTTCTGGACTTGAAACTCCTCAGGGGAGGCTATGGAAGAAACCCACTCCATTCTGTACTGAGATTTGTCCTTTAACTGGTTAAAATTGGCTACCTGGCAGTGCCAGCTTTGTGACAGACCTCAACACCAAGACCGAGGCACGTATTTTCAGTAGTGCCTTCTTACCTTATATTCCATCATTAGAAGTAATGTGAGACCATGCCTCACTCATGCCTTTACCAATTTTAACTGTGATTTTTCTGACACTAAACAGAGCAGCTGCTGCTTGGACTCAAGTCTGTACAAGCCCAAGCTGCACCTGGACAATTCCCCCACACTTGGATGATGCCCCAAATGACACCAGTGCAGTTTTTACGTTGTTTTGAACAACCAGTAATATAGGAACAGTCTGGAGAAACTGTGGTTGCAAAAATGTCCTTACCTAAAACTTGTGTCAGTGATACATGAGACCACAAGAGGCCAGTAACAGTGACAGCAGCAAGCGCACAGAGCATGTCCTTCAAAGGTAGCCACATCTAAATTAGTGACAGTACAACTGATAGAGATAAAATCAAATTCAAGCCATCAGTTCTGTGTCAACAGTCAGAAAAAAAGGAGTCTAGGGAGGGTGAACAGATTTTATAACTAAAAATCTGATATTTTAATTTCTCATTTACTTTAAGGTTTTTCCAGTGAAACCAGTCTACGTATTAGAACAAACTCTTGACATTTACACATCTCCCTTCTATCAAAGCCCCCAAAGTGTTTTAAAACTGTGTGAGATACACAGGACTCGGGAGCTGCTCAATTATCAGGGTCCTGGAATGGGTCTGGATTTACATCTGAACTTTTCCAAGTCCATGAGCATTCAGACTGGGGATACATCTTGGGTCATCACCATTGCTGGCCCGAAAAGAACAGGTGGTTTTGATCACACACTCCAGTCCAAATTGATCAAAAAAAGGATACATTTTACCACTTGATTCATGCTGAGCAGATTTGAAGTAAATAACAGGAAATGGCTAACTTAAGTCTACTTTGCTCCACACTTCCTTATCTTTTCAAAGAAAACAAAAATTTTGAGGAAAAGCACTTTAAAACTGATCCTTGAAAGTAAAAATTCAGCGTGCAAGAGGTTCAATTAGTCTAAAATTTAGACACGAAAAGATCAAAAAGGTGCAGATTTTGGCTATTACTAAGGTAAAAAGAAAGAGTAAGTAACTGATCCAGCAAGGATTACTTACTTTCTTTTTAATACATCTGTAGTGATTAAGAATTTTTTTTTTCTTTTTTTCCCCCCCCAGATAAGGTCACTCTTGGGCTGAAATCTTCCCTATAAAGTTCCAGCCTGGAGCACATTTTTACAGCTGAGTTATTATCCTTAAAATACAAGTTCATACTGGAAATGCTGGCAGCCCTCTTAACTATTGTACAGCAGTGAGCACAGCTGTAACATGTTAAACATGTTGAAAGTACATGGGGGGAGCTGAGAGGCTCAGAGCACTGGTAATGGAATATGGAGTCTCAATGCTGGGTCACCAGGTTTGGTCACTGCTGGGACTGAAAGTCATTACCAAGCTACAGCTGCTCAGTTGTGTCCAGGCATCAGCTACCCACAGAGAAACCCTCCACCACTAAAATACTTGCTTGCAACTGGTGGCGTCCAACAGCCTTCCCAAGGGTTTTAAAAAGTAGAGAGCTGTATCCCCACAGGTCAGCTCCAAGGTGAAGAGCACTGATGACAGAGGGGAGAGACTTGCACAGTCATTGCCCCACACACTGCCCAGTCTGCAAGAGGCTGTTCATCACCAGCTATGGCTACTGTGTCTTTTCAGGGCACTCAATTTTTTCAGAAAGATGTTAACCACCAAAGACTGACCCTGAAAGAGCCTGTTTCCCTTGTTAGTGAATGGGCCACATCCACCCCATCATGCTACCAGTTTCAGAAGAATTCTGATGATACTGGTTAAATGAAGGCAGAAAGCAGATGACAAAGTACTTTCTCAGCTCCTCAGTTTCCGTAACGCCTAGAATGACCAAATAATTTATTATTACCTCTCTCTACATTCATAGATGGCAACCTCTTGCTATTTGCATCAAATTACAATCCATTTGAACAAAAAACAGTAGTCAATTTTTTGCATGAGCAGATGAATGCAGAGAGTTCTGCACTTCTCAGGATCAGGCTGCTTGCTTGAGTGCAGTCTTTTATAGCAAACCAAAGTAGCCAAAGCAGCATGGGAAAATGAATCCCAAGTTTGCTGCTTCAGTTTTCTATAAATTAATTAATTGGACTAAATTAGCCAAGTATCTCTGGTTTACACTTATCCATACATGCTGCAGTAATCTCTATAAGAATCTTGGTTTATTATTGCTTTTTTGTACACCACCATTTCCTCCAAGTCACTGTGTACTAGCCCAGGGGAATGCAGCGCAAGCAGTCATATCCTGACATATGACAAAAATGTTCTTTACTTCTTTATGGCTGTGTGGTTTCCACACACCCTCTCATTTGCAGAATTTTAGGTTGAAATCAAAGATGGGGTTTTTTTTGGGCAGCTTTCCTGAATTTCTTTCAGCTATTTGAACATTGTAGAGGTGCTCAGTTTTCTCTGGAAAAAAAAAAAATCTTTATGTTTGTTTTATTTTCTCTGGCGTCTAGAAATCAAACTACCACTCAGCACTAATTTCAGAGGTCAAGAAAGAGCCAAGAAAGAGCAGTCCAAGTTTTTTCAAGGTCTTTTTCTAAACCCTGCCTGAAGTCAAGTCTTCAGGCTACAGGGTAGCTCATGGGAACTGCCTACTACTAAATACTGCTCTGAAATGTCTCAGACAACATAGAGCACCTTGCTCTGTTTCCAGAGAAGAATAAGCAGGTGGGTCACTACTATGGTGAATGTATCAGAGTGAGTCTTTGACCCAAACCCAGCCTTCTGAGAGGCACTGATCAGGCAGCTGAGCACGCCATGAATTCAGTAAGACGTCATTTAGGTGATGGTAAGAAGATCTCAGTGCTTTGGAGGAAGAAATCATAGCACCAACTAGAGAGAAAAAAAGCCCAGCTGGACAGGTTACACATATTGCTGAGATGAGCAGTAAACTATTTGGAAAAAACACTTTGAGAAAGAATAAAACTTCTTGCGAAACGAGGTCACACTTGGCACATAATTGTGACCAAAAGCATGAAAAAATTTGAGCTGTCAAAAAGCAATGCTTCCACTATATTTCAAAAGGACAAGTAATTTCAGAATTTATCTAAATTTGAAGGGAGGGGGGAGGGGGAAAAGCTTAAAATTAGTTCAATAACCCAGAAATGAAAGAAAGGAAGATTATAGATATTTTGTCTCTGTTCTTCTCACCCTCCCCCCATTCACTAAATTCTCTCCAGGAGTGGAGTCAAAACATTTTCCCAACTCTTCCCATGTCACTACCCTCTCCCTCTGCACATTTTCACTTGAAGACAAGTTTAGAGTTATTATTTGATTCTGCCCACAAAGCCAAATTTTATTATCCACAGAGTATTATATATGTAATAGTCTTGTCAGTCCTAGCCAGAGGCAAAGGGTAGCCTCAGAGCAAAAGGAAACAAGAAATATCCAGAGGAAGATAAATAGGAATGAGATGATAGGCAAATGGCTAATACTCCCATCTTTTGTTGAGAGCTGTGTGGATAGAAAACGAACATTCTAATTAATTCCAGACTGTTGGGGACTTGAGGGCTGGGTTCTGTGCACTGCATGTTTGTGAACCTTCATTCTGTGTGAATCTCCTTCCTCCAAAAAACAAACTCTTGTTTTGTCTTTGACATGAAAAGATGCATCATAACTAACAGCAGATGTTCCGATAAACTCCAGTAGAGACCAACCTCTTGGCAGCCCTATTTCTGTGCAGCAGTGACTGTTCCAGGCACACAGAAAATCCATTTGTGGGACTGAAAAGTACATGAAATGGTTTTCTGGTAGCATTTCCTGTGGTATTTTCTGGTACTATCGAGGAACTGCAGTATCATGAAGGACCCTGTTTTGTGGTGCTTCAGCTCAGTGTCACTGCAAACGATTATAAATGCAGGGAAATAATGCAGAAATGCACAGCTTGAAGCATTGAATTGGAACTGGATGAGGACAAGTTTTTAGCAGAAGCTGTTTGTAATTTCAATGGTTCAAACTTCCATAATCCAACAATCACGATAACATACAGATCTTAGAGAATTTGAAAAATTTGGCCTGAAACCCTGGCCCTGCTAAAATTAATTAGCTTTGTCATGAATTTGAATGCTACCAGTACTTCACATTGTTCTAATCCTCAGAGACAAACACCAAACTGTACATTACTATGCAGGTATCCAGGAGATTTTCATGCTGCAGACAGATTTTCATTAATTAATTATCCCCAGCAGATATGATTCTGCTCTTGTTTCCAAATTCAGATTGTAATTCAGTGATTTTTTTTCCTCAATAACCCAATTGTAATTTTGTGACCCTATGCTGCCTGCAGACTTGTTTAATCAAGAAACAAAATTTTATTTTATGGCAAGACAGTCATCTTGTCTAGAAGCTGAAGTAATTAATAAAGATAAGGACAACCAACCTCCGAACAGGAAAGAAGCAAGTCTAGTAACAACTTCTAGAATGAAACCATCTAATAAATACTTGTTATGCACACTGAAAAGAATCCTTAGGCTGAAATGTTGCCATAAATTATTCATATGGAGGTTTTGGACTGTAAACAAATTTATGAAGATAATGATCTCTTTGCAATTCATGAACAAAAGTGGAGGGAGGGGTCAATCCCCAGAATAAACTGCGATGTATAAATCCACCAGCTGTAGGCATAAAGTACTGATGCAGAGATTCACTGCAGAAATTGGAAAATAATCCCTGTATGTTTTCTCTTTCCAGAATGACAGCTTTGAAGAGCAAATGCAGAGCCAAATAATTTAGCATATCCTCATTTGCTGTTCTTGACCAGAGACTTGTGACTTCTTGACATGTGATCTAATCACAAGTTAGGAATCAAAGTCTTTGGACTGTAAGGGGTGAATAAAATCAGAGTGGTGCACAGCATTAGCCTGGGCTGCCTTAAAACTGACAGCAAGCAAGCGTGAAACCTTTGTCGATACAGACCACAAGGGGTTGTTGCAAGTTTGGGAAACACTGATGCTCATTTTCGTTTGATGTACCAAGCAGCTTTTCCTCAATTGAGGATCCATACTGAGTGACTAGGTGGTTTAATAAGCTGAATGAATTTCACAATGGCAAAGTTTACTTCCAGTACATTTATTTAATGGCTGAGGGAACTGATGAAAGGGAAATAAAAATCTGATGAGAAGAAAAAAAATTAGTCTAGAATCTAGACTCCCCCAGGACAATTTCTCGTGCTTTGTATCCTCTGTTCTGACAGACAACATATTTGCTTTCTAGCTAATTACCAACAAGACTAAAATTTTACATCTTTGATGTGTATGAGATCAAAGAATATTAGGAAATAAAAGTAAGATTAACATAATTGTCTTGTACAGCTATAATAAATTATGACTACATATACAATCAGACACCCTGCTCATCAGGAAAGCATAAACTAGAATCAATTGAACTAAACAAGAATCTTATTTAACTTTGTTTCCTCTGCAGCTTCTCACCTCTCCTGACACCCAGCACTGGATCACAGATGCCAATCCAGGAAACAGGCCCTCTCCCAGTGGCCCATCTGACACCCATAAGACCCACAGGAGCTCCTGTTCAGTTGTTGAGCCTTTTAAAAAAATGTAGCTGCCTTGTGCAGACACAGCAGGCCATCAGCAGAAGAAAAAAAGGGTTACCAGGTCCAAAATCACATATCCCTAGTAGTTGTTTGATCTAAAGGACCGACTTCCATTTACTCTTTTTTTTACTACTATTGTCTACCTAATGTGCACACACAGACTGGATACTAAACCTCTCTGGGAACATGTTGTGGTAGTGCAGCCTTTCCTATTATGCATGTAGGATATGATTTTCATCCATCAAATCTGTATGACAGTATATTCACTTTAGGAAAAAAGAAATAAGAGAGGAACCAGTGCTTTGGTATATGCCTGCATCTAACCTGCATCATCCTTACCATGGCTAAAATACTGCGTTAGGAGTATTGTATTTTCTTTAAACTGTCTATGAGACCAATATTGACCTATAATAAATGAAAAATACCTGGCTTTGATTGATTTGTCTTCAGTCTTTATACACCCAGAATGTTTATTTACTCCATAAATATCCAGTATTCCTACTTCCTCATCAGCTCAACTGCAAGAAAAAAAAAATCAAAGGCAGCCAAAGTAACTGCCTCATAAGAGTAAAATGAGGTGGGAATGTTTGGATCACTTCAGCTCATTAAGGTGATGTGAAAGGTCTACTTCTGGCTAGGAGCTGTGAGCTATTCCTTCAAGAAAAAGCATTTTGAAGGTTTTATTTGTCATCAGGTGGCAGTGACGATGAAAAACATCTATTGCACTTCAAGACAGCTGGTAATAAAGCAGCGCAGGGAACAACTGACAGAATAACAGTTACTATACCAGTGTAGCTTCTAAGTTTTTACAGCCACTCAGATGGAGTTACACCATTGTATTAAAAGTGGTTTAGGGTATAAAAAACATTTGGTACAGAAGGGTTCTCTCCTTCCACATTGCTGTATAAGGAATCAGCACAACAAAATTTGGGAAAAGCAGGTCTTTTGCTTAATTGAATTTAGGTATTTTTACTGTGTAGTTTTGCTTTAGTTCACACAAGGGCAGGCCTGAGTATGTTTCTGACAACTGCCTCATTCAGCACCCTTGCAAGCAGCTCCCAACAAATCACAGTCTTCAAAGGCACATTATTTTTGTTTGTTCTCATTGTAACAGATGTTTTGTATCATGTACTTCAACGAACTAATTCATCTGCAGAGGACCGCCTACTCTGGCGGGTGTGCATCCAGCTGTGGAAATAGCTCAAGTGTCATCTGCGACCACTTTCATTCCATTCTTCTTACTTCACAGGATCTCACTGACCACATCCAAGTCCATAAAAAACAAACAGACCTGAGAACATCCTTTTAAAAAATTTCCAGCGGAGGAGTAATGCTACTCCAGGCAGGAACCCTCTCTGGAAAGAATGCAACCGATGCAAAGGAAGATTCACTCAGCTCTGGAAGTCTCCTCCAAAACATGTTGCTTTTATCATATGAACTGCCCAGTCAATATTAAGAGGCACAGGAGCAATTTCATGTGTAATTTTGATGGGGCTGAGAGCTTCTGACTAACTCAGTGCCATATCAATTAGCCTGGGCACCAGGCAATCAATCACCACTTCTCTAAATGCACTGAGCTTCCATTAGAAGCTGCAAACCTATCGTGAGGTTAGTTCATCTCAACACATTGAGTACTTTTATATACTGTGGCTCTACTGTAATATATTTCTGAAGGAGAAACAAAATCAATCCGAATTGCTCTGGAGTGGAAGCATATCCCATTAACAGCTGTGCACGAAGATTAAAATGTATTAGTGGATAAAAAATAGTCTGCGTCTGTAAGAAGACAATTACTGCTTTCTTAAGAGTAACCAAATAAAACATCCAATAGTAATAAAGAATAGACTTCCTGAAAATGCCTTTAAAATCAGCTGGGAACACTTCATCACAAGTCAAAACATGCCTGGAATGGTGCAACTATTCCTTGATTAGCTTCCTTAGAAGAAGGAGCAACAAGTTGCCTTCAAAATTTGTTGAGAAGTCAACTGCAGCTTCCCACAGGAAATAAGCAGTCCCTGATAAGATGCTGATCATACACTTCAATATCGGGTCCACTGTGTTTGCTAATTACTTTCAAACCACTTAGTCAAGTCACCCATTAAGAGGAAATGATTCAATTGCAGATCCACTGAACTGAGAAACTAGGTGACCAAAACTTCTTGTGGAGCTAGAATTATCCACCTGTGTAAGAGGGCTCACAATATGTCAAACCAAGTAGTTAATTTCAGTTTTCAGAAGCAACTATGGCCGTATTTAATTAGACAGCTTGGCATGATTTTTAATATTTTACAACACCAATTACTAGAATATTTCAGAAACGGTTCAGAAGCCTTTGAAAACCTTCAAGAAAATTATAGTCTTATATCAATCACCAGAACTGATTCATCACGTTTAGAAAGTTGAATTCCAAGTCCTTTCACTCTGTAGTGAATATAAAACTTGCTGGTACCTGGCCTATATTTTAGAGATGGTGATTCATCTTTTCACTTCTGATCAGGTGTATTTGCTATAAACCTGTTATTTGGGTGTATCTATGGGTCAGCTGCTTCAAGGTCTAAGCAGACCATGCAGAAGGCCTGAACAGCTGGCTGCAGCTCATGACATTCTCTGTAGTTCCTAACTCAGATGTCAGCAAAAGGGACTTGCTCACAGCGAAGCTAAACAATTGCACATTAGTGTGCACTCACTTCCCAGCAACTCATTAACCAGTGACACGTTAGGTTAAAAATGGGTGCCTGACAAAAGACTCTTTTAGGATTTTTAGTCTGTGTCTGCTACACATTCTAGCCCTCTGCTGATTTGGCTGTTGGTTGGCTTGTATGGCTTGGTCTTCCACTTTGGAGCACGTCAGAATGATAGATAGTGTTCTTTGAAATAGAGAAAATACTTCTCAGAGGGAAACCACCACAAATGAGCAAAACTATTGTCCTTTAGCACATATAACATACAAAAGTAATGCCTGTGATGCTCCTACAACTTATACTGGATACTGGAATTGTTAACTTCAAAGAGTTCCATCCCTTGTATTTATCCACAAGAATTTTACCAGCACAAAAGAGTTAATGTAGCTTTTTATACTGTAAGAATAATAAATATCATGTAATACCCAGTTACATATTGTCCCAGCTTGGCCAAGAAGATGAAAGGAAAGAGCATGACACAGTCTCATACTTCACTCAACACAACAGCACTCACGGCATTCTTCTACTTGCCCCTTTACTTGTCTATTGGACAAAATGATGAAAAGAAGCTCAGAGAGGATTCAAATACATTTCATATTGTGGAGGCAAGCAAATATCACCACAGCCCACATTCTGAGTCATGACCTGTATCACTGATTTTTATCTGGAAGACAGATTTGAATGGCATGTAAAACTCTAGGAAAAATGACAGATTTACACAACTGAACACTGAGTTCCCTTGTGATAAAGTTCTCTTAGATTACGGTGCTCAAATCTTCTCAAGCTCTAATTAATGAATCAGTTCACCTGGCTTGCAGCACAAACACCTCCAGTTTTTGTTTTCTTTTGAATGGATGGCAGTTACACACACTGATCCATTTATATCACCCCTGTGAAAACATTTGAGGTTATCATCCACTGGAGTAAAAAATCCGGAATCTCAAAGACGTTGCACATTACCCGTGCAGCCCCAGCAAAACATTTTTCAGCGTCATAGCCAAACCCGAACTTTGACACCCCAGGATAAATAGTCTTGCTTTGCCACCCTGGAAAGTGGAGGCAAAACAAAGGAAAGGACAAAACTAGCATGGAGGTCCTGGGACCTACTCTAGGAAAGTCACACCTGCCTTTACCATGAACACTGGCATGGATTGAAGGTAGGTTTGCTGAGTGAGACAAAACTGAGCACTGACACAAAACACTCTCTTTGCAGCAGCAACAGTACCAAGACTACCTTTCGAACAGTATTTCCCCCTCATCCCCACACTCTAACCAACTGCCTAAAACTGGCTCTTTAGTCATCTCCTGGTAAAACTGACATGCCCAAGGTGTTGAGCACCTGTGAAGATTTAGGTTGAAATGTTATAAAATTCGATATCAAGTGGAGGTTGAAGATGTGAACTAGGTGTTACTGTCTGTAGAAGGCAGCATGCAACCAGGGAAATTGCACAGTATTTCCCTTCAAATTCTTCTTATTCCTGAGGTGTTCCTGGGGGAAGACGTGGCCTGTCACAGCTTTAGCTGTCATGATGAGTGGCTTTGCTAGCTGAACTTGGAGCAGGAGTTAGAGAGGCAGCTAATACAGCTTTGCTACTTCCACAGACACAAATCAGGGAGATGGGGGGCTGCATCTGCCTGTCTATCAGAAACGCTCAAAATGTTCCTGATAAATGTCCACCCCCTCCTCTCCCCGAAGCAAGACTTGTGACAAGCACCAGGAAATGATCATTGCATCAAACACTTCATCCTCATTTAAAATAAGTACATTTCGAGCAATCCTCTCCTTTTCCACAAAAATGACATTGTCTGCCAGCAGGAAGAAATGTCTGTGGTGGAATGCATATAACCACACTTTGCCTGAAACACTGCTTGTTCTACTGGCCCACTGGAACTCTGGGTTAGCCAGGAGCAGTTGTGGCAGTGAGGATGAACCAGCTTTACAATGACAGGTTTCTTCCCCACCTGCCTACAAAAAATATGTCTCTAGCCTCAACCCTGTCAGATGTGGGACATCTGTGAATGTGACATCCACCCTGTTGGCTAGAGCCAGGCAGGAGACTAGTAATTTCCAAAGCTGTAAGCAGGAGTTTTTCATTGATAGTGCTTAAGAGGAAGGCTATCAAGCTGGGAGCTGACACAGACTCACATCCTGTGTGGACTGGGCAAAGAGGGGGTGCATAATGATTTGCAGATTGCCAGAGTGGAAAAGTACAAAGGCTATTTGAAAGCAGCCTGTGTGCTGTGTGAATCACATGCAGCCCTCTTGTCCCACCACAGAGATCAGTAGCACTGTGTCAATCCTGTGATCCTCAGCTTGGAGTTGAAGCAATCATCCAAGTTATCCCGGAGCGAGTCGCAGATGAGGACTTCGCACATGTTTTTTCTCCATGAGTTTACAGCTTTTAGGAGGCAGAAGCAGACATCTGATAATGAAGAATCCAAATGTCTTCCTGCTTTGGGATGTGTGTGTGTGGTTTGTGATGCATAGAGAAAAGACAACTTCCAGTCCACTGCCTGCTCAGAAAAGCACGGTGGTGAAAGGCTACACCTGGGATTTGGGATGGATGTTACAGACAGGCTCGCTTGGGCAACAAGCCTGCAGTGACATTACAGAACCTCCCAGGCAGCTTGTTTAAAAGGCATAGAATGTGAAAGGCTGTTCAGTAGGCATCCTTTAACGAGAAGCTCTAGTCAGTAACAAGGAATAATGAATTGCATTTAAATCATGGTAAAAAGAAGTGACATTTCAGCCCCTAATTTCCACCTTCTTTTTAACAATAGGCCATTTGATAACAGAACATACCCTGCTGGAACATACCCTCTCTTTGGCAGGTAATCCAAAGGTAGTGGTTTCACTAAATAACAACTTGGCACTCCTTCAAAATTCTTCAGACTCTCTTGATCTGTCACTATGTTACACAACTCATTCTTCATCAGTCCACTATGAAACAGCCAAAGAATGTTCAGTGTTTATGCTATTACATTTCACTATTTGTTTTTGCAATCATGTAAGAAAGAGGTTGAAAGCATGCTCTCAACAGCTTTGCGGATACCACTGATTCACAACAAGAGGCTTTATGGTAAACACTGTTTAATGCACAGATTTAGAATGGATTTACTCCTAATTTACACCAGTTTGAGAGTGAAACAAGGCCACAAGGTTACAACCCAAAACCTGTAATTAAGCAATTACTCCACTTCGGTGGGACTGAAATCAGTTTAAGAAACATACACATTATTTACCTCTGTACTGCAAAGCTTAGGTCAATATTATATTCTTTCTAAAGACACTTGAACTGAAAAGAAACTGTTTTATCTACGAGAGCAAAAAATGAATGACAAATACTGTTAGACGTGACTACATTCAATAATAAGCTATTAGTTATGATATCTTGGACGTTTCTAACTTCCAGGGTGTCATATCACAGTGTACATTTATACGTTGATATAGAAAAAAATTAATTGTTAGCACTGTTTCTGCAAAAATAATTTAGAAATAATTATGTTATTAAGATGCTTCAGCAGTTACAGTCAAGGAGGTGTTAATTAGTCAGACACTTACTGAGACACCTCAATAAATATATCAGGAAGGAACACAGAAGGGAGGGGGAAAAAAAACCCAGCAGAAAAAAAGCTACGTCTGGAGACCAGAAGTAACATTCGCTAAAAGTCTATCTGAGACTTTGCAAATTATACTCAAAGACTTAAGAAAAGGTTTCTCATATAGATAAATGAAAAACAAGGAGAGAACCCAGAGTTCAGCTCCCTATAAAGTGAGAATAGGAGACACATTGAAGGTCCTTCAGAAGTAGCCCCAGCAGGGTAAGGACGCTGTCTCAATTTCCCACATAGCCATCGGAAAGCAGAGGCAGCTTTCTGAGAATGAGCATTTGGGCAGAAAAATGAATACAGCCAAAGGAGATGAAAATCCCAGAGAAGTCACTGAACTCAAGGTGAAACGAGGAACCAGGACTGGACTATCTCTATTGCAGAGCTGGCACATATAAATATGGGTCCAGTGGCCAGGACTAAAGGATATTAATGAAGATAGAGCATAGATAAATCAAAGATAGAGGTAGCTAACCTCATTTTTTAAAATAAAATGACCCATTTTCTAGACAAAGGACATGCAGGAGATCTAAACTCTGAAGGTCAATAAAGTATTTCAAGCAGTGTTTCATCAGAAATTACTAAACTTTGGGGATGATAAAGGATTAACTAAAGAGGAAACAATAACAGGTTGTGTGAAAAGACAAGCTATACTTTTCAGTGTGAGGGCCACTAAAATCTCCATAAGGATTGCTCTCACCCAGTGTTTTTAATAATGACCTTGAATAATAAGATTTGAGGAAACAGTAAAGTTGTAAGGCTCATTTAATAAAGTGGCAACCAAACCACCATGCAGGAAGGACTGGATCATACAGAGTAAGGTGCAAATTCATGAAGACAATTAGGTTAATATGTGGTTTCCTTTATCATGTAGGAGCATCTGCTGGAAACCTGGAAGAAGGAGAAAACCTAGGTATATCAATGAATTACAGGCTGACTGCACTACCAGTCATGAGCACAAGGGAAAAAAAGATGTTATTTTAAAATGCAGCAAAGTTATCCCAGAGAAGACAAGGAAATATTAGTGCTATTTGCACAAAAGGTTGGAAAACAGTGAGCATTGGCTGTCCCAGAAAAATGAACTTAAAGTGGAATAGATCCAAAGAAGGGTCATTGTTGCAGCCAGAGATATAAAATCCCTAAGTTACTAAAAATACAGTGATGTTAACAATTAGTCTAGAAAATGAAAATGCAGGTAAATTTTTTCTCTATAAATTAATGTGGTGAGCATCGCAAAGGGACAATAGTTACTGAAGGTCAGGAAGAATGTTTGACCAAGAACAGATGGAGTCAAAATGAACAGGAGCACCTTTAGGATAGAAATTAAAAATGCAGTGCTAAGCCTCAGAGCAAAGATATTTGGAAACAAACCTCCTGATAGGATTATCAAGAGGCATAAAATCAAGCTATTTAATCAGGTTTTGCAAGGGATTATATAGCATGGTTCCTGGATACAGGAATTTTGAGTCTTATAAACTGGCCACTAAGTCCTCAGGGCACATAATTATAATTTTTTACACAACTCCTTCACTAGATAAACCATGATGCAATCATAAATAATATATAGATTTGCTAGTTTCCCCTACTTATGTAAGTTGGTTCTTGAATACAGTTTGCGTAACATAATGGCAATTTATGGAAGTGCTTTTGTTCTAAGCATTAAGAAGGTGCTAGAGTCTCCTTCATCAACTTACTGCTGCAGGCATGATTCTCTTCTAATTCTCACTGTTTCACACCTACGCAATTCAATTTTCTTAAGTGAAGTTAATTCTTGATTTATAATGGTAAAAATCAGATCCAATATTTCCCTTTGTAGCTAGGACAGGTTTATTTTAATATTTAACATGAAAATCCTTAACCTTACTAGTATCATTGTGAGGATGTGGTTAGAGACACCAGTCAAGATGGGCCCTTGTTCCACCAGACTTTTCACAAATATCTATAAAAAACTATTTAGTGGTATGACAGTTTTATAATCTAAACAGATTGGGATTTAAAAACAAAACAAAACAAAACAAAAAACACAAATCTGAAACCATTTTCTCCAAGGTCAAAAAACTAAAAAACTGATCAGTGGCAGATGAAAAAGTATCTGTCACTAAGTGTTCTAAGCCTATGTGCATTCTTTGAAACCAGGGTGAGGAAAGGCAGGCTCAGGTCAAAAAGGAGCTACAGCAAGGATAATTATAGCTATAAAATGCATTTATAGCTGAACAAGTATGCATGCTTTCCATTTAGAATTTTCTTCCAAAACCAGTTGAAGCCTCTGGGACAAAACCCCATATGAATACCATATTTTTAAAAATAATAATACAATCATTAACTTTGCAATATTGTACCTCAATTCTTACAGAACTCCCTTCCTACCCAGTTGTATATAAAAATCTTGTCAATAGCCTAAAACTTGACTTGATCCTCCACTATCAGGAATTCACCTTTACAACTTTGACAGGCTGTGGCAGTCTTTATAACTCCTATTTTGGAGTTATCACAGTTACAGTGTCACTGCCCTGGCATTACTCTTGTTGTAAAACACAGATTTTCCTCAATAATGCTCCACCGGGTTCACAGGGCTGTTCTCCAAAGCTGCCCAATGTCTCATCTGCAGTGGAAATGTTGATTTTTTGCAGCACAGGGATGGACTTTGGGAAGCAGAAAGGAGATCCAGGTTCCTTTCTGGTGGAGAACTGTCCTGTGGTAACATCTTGCATTCTTAACTGCACCATGGAAATGAGAACCACATCTCTATCATGGGAAATGCACTCACAGAACATTCCCAGACTTTTCATCGAGTGTGAAACCTCTGTGCTCCCAGACTACAGTGTATTCAAAGCTTTTTGCTGCGTGTAACAGATGAAAATTTTTTGCCCTTGTCTTCCACCAGCACAGAATTTGCACACTTGAAAATTAGGCACAAGCAGGCTTGTGCCCCATTTACTACATGCATAACATCTGATTTGTTTAAGGCAGCATAGCAGAGTGGTCCCTGCAGAAGATGGATAACATTAGCATCAACTGCAAGGAAATGGACAATGCAAGGCAAAAACTAAAACAGGGTCCATGATGGAGAGTAAATTTCTAATAAATATGTCACATGCCTCAGCATGTTCACAGCATACATAGGCATGCATAACCTCAATGCATTACACAAGGTAAAATATTTGATGGTGAGCTAAACGGAGAAGTCCTCTGACAAATCACATGCTTACCTAATTCACCACTGCTGAGCCCATTACTTACTGAACACTCATTAATCTAACTCTTGGCTTATAATTAATACCATGTGCTTACGCAGTCCATCACTCTCTCCTGATCCTATCACCCTCTGCCTACTTATAAATCTACTGCCAGCATAATACCTAACTTGACCAGCACTCAACAAATGAAGAATTTTTGCTCAAAATGGCAAACATGACATCAACTGTACAATTTGTTTAAGGTTTTGACTTAGTGTAAATTTAAAACTTGACGCAAATGCAAATCTGCAGGAAACCAGAGATGCTACATATGTTACATATAATCAAGTATTAGTAATATTCTTAGGTGATGTGCATGGAGTTGGAAAAGTTAAAGCAGAAGGCAGGCTTTGTACAAAATTAGAGATTGATTTTTTTAAAAATGCACTACATTCTTCCACAGAAGGTACGCTAATGTCTATTGATTAATAACTATCTTGAAAAAAAAACAGTCCCCTTTGATAAAACTGCTTTTAAACAGCTGTTGTGTTAAGATTTTTCTTGAAAATGAAGGTTGACGAGTAAGGTTGCATCTTTTCTTTTAAAAAGAAATCAATATTCTATAACCTCAACCAGAATTTCCTGGCTTCAGAGTCTCTGGGCTACCTTTCAAATTTAGTGTCAGACGCCTTCTTTTCCAAATATATTTTCCATTTATGTTTATAGATTTTTATAAAACATAGATATATGTTTTTTCCACTATTGTGAATGTCTTTAAACAAAAATCTTAGACTGATGTTTTATCCATTTTAGTGTTCACACTATCTGTAGAATATTTGAAAGAAGAGAAAATTTTACTAGAGCTCTTAAGTTGTTTTTAGGATAAAACAGCACAGCACAAGTTCCTCAAATGCATAGGCTTGTCTACTGGAAAGATTTGTGGTTCTCCCACTCATGTTTTTTAAGTGAATTCATATGGGGTGTGCCTTGCTGCCATCACAAAAAATGCTCATTTTTGATAGGGGGCTCTAGTAGAGTGTCAAGAAAGGCTGGAAATATAACTTAAATATATCTTTTTCTGGCATTCATAGCAATTTCTACAACAGCAGAGCAAATGACTGCAGCAATATTTTGATATGATTCCAGGAGTGCCGTACAATCAAACGTGCAAACTACTACACTTGAATAGGAGATGTAACTTGGATGAATTGTTTACAGCTATTTTTTTTAAGAGGCCTAAGTTGTTAGAGCTTGGGCACTGCTTTTCTATCCTGAGTACTCTCCTCAACACAACACCACCTGGCACTAAAGAAGGTCAGTGAACACGTGCTCAGTAGAGTCTGAAACTGCCCATTTAGTAGCACTGAGGCAACATCTCTACACAGCGGATGCTGGGTGAGAAGAAGGCAGAAATGACCTCATGTGAGCCTGCCTACCCCAAAGGAACATTGCCAATTACTGTCTTGATTATCAGTTATAGAATTGGCAGTCCTCGATTTTCTGCCTTGGGAAACACTGGAATTAAAATTGTTCAGCAGAACTTTGGCATTGGTATTTGGTTAGTTATTTCAACCTCTAAACACTTTAGCCTTAAAAGTTCAAGTAAGTTCATGTTCAAAGGATCTCTTAAAAATACACAGCTAAAAGTTAAAAGGCTAGCTGGAGATTCCAGTTTCTAAGGATTATTTCCTGTTTACTTTTCATACCAGCTAGCCAAAATCTCATATTTCATCTTGGAGGCAGGACTCAACTGTCTGCAGAGGACATCTTTTATTTCCTTACATTCAAACAGGCAAACTCCAGACTGACTCCTGGCTCTGTTTACTGAAAAGGTAGAGCAATAAATGTGAGGTAGAGAAAGCTCTCCTGGGAGAGGGATGCGAATTGGAGCACAAGGACCTTCTTTGTTCTGAAGCGTAGGAATCAAAACACTGAAACTGCTGTGGTATTTTGGGTATTATCCAAAACAGCAGAGTTGCTAGTGAGGAAACGAAAACTGATATATTTCGGTTGAACAATTTGTACCTTTTATGCTACATTCATGCACAACAATCAAAAGGCAAGAATTTGGAGTCCTTACTCAGCCTTGTATCTCACCAAAGTAGGGGTTTTACACTGCTTTGTGAAATAAGAAACGTTTTTGTTGTTGCTTTTAAAGACAGATTACATTCAACCACGGGCCACAGGAAGGAAGACAGAAAAAAAAATAATAAGGGTGTTTTTTAAGACATTAACTTTTCTAAAAGGGCTGTAAGGGCTTGAGAAATGTTCAGAAGAGAAGTTCTCCCCAACACACTTTATCATTACCAATGGTAGCTCTTTCCACATGTTACTCTGCTTGCACCCTTCATGCTGCCACTGGCATACTCCTTCTCCAGCTATTATGTAGAAATTATTCCAGACTGACAACATCTATCTGTGCATACCCAGTGATTACTTATGGTCACACACATTTACTTGCAAACAAAAGGGGTTAAGTGCAAACCCCGTGTGTATTTTGAGTATTAGGGTAAGACATTTCTGTTGGTTCAGCCAAAAAAATTTGCTGTTAAAGAGGAAGAGTACATATATTTTTTTTTAATAAATATTAAAAAAAAATATTTTAATCAAATGTATTTGTTAGGAGGAATGAGATTGTCTATATGCGAATTTACTACAAACAAGTTTTTTCAAAGTATCCCCTGAACCATCAGCCTTCAGGGACTACAGGAAAAACACAATAATATGGCAAATGTTATAATCCCCAGAATAACTCTTATCCTATTTATGTTTTGACTCTGTCATCGCTATTCATCTATCCTTATCCTGAGGCAGTAATGAATACAAGACTTGTTTCAAGCAGGGAAGAGCAAGCACTGTACTTCCTAAGCTATAGTTAACTAAACAGAGCCCAGAGTGCCCTCAGTGCATTATATGCTATCCCAATTCTAACCCAAACCCACACTGTGATAGCTCTTTCCAAGCCTGACTCCCATTGCAGGAACGGAGAGTGACTAGGGCATGTGGCAAAGCAATAAAAACTGGCAAATTTTAGTTAATCTTGCTTGGACACAGGGCGGTCAACATGGGAAAAAGTTGTGAAGGTTCAATTTACAAAAGTTTCATTTTTCAGAAGTGTTTGAGTCATACATGAGGTGTGTAAAGTAAATTTGTCATCATGTTCACATGATTCAGGAATCCTGTTTTCCAAAACACTGAAGGTTGTGTAAGCACAAAGATGTGAGAAGTTTTCATATTGACGCTACTATGCCAGCAGAAGTTTATTTTTAATATTAGTTATTCAGAAATAGAAATACTACCTCAACCTATTTGATATTATTTTTTCCATGGCTCTTAGCATAAGATCCCAAAAATCACCAACAACAAAAAATAAAACCCCTTTAAACTGTATTTGCAGTTGCTTATTGGTATCAACCTACAGTCCTTGACTGTCCATCTGATTTTCTCCCAACTAGGACAAACATTTTCTGACTGTTATTTTTTCAGAGAATGTAATTTTTGTTGTTATTTGTTTTTAAGGGATCACAAAAGTAAGAAAACAAACAAGGGTGGGGAATGGAAAGCAAAATACACAAATATTTCCCAGTTAACATATACGTAATTTTTGTTTGTTAGGGTCAGAGGTTTATGTGCTTGCCGTTAAAAAGTCTACAGAAGGAAATGGAGATACAACTTTTAACTATAGCGGGTTTTTTAATCCACCAAGTAAACAGATAGAGAGTGCACACATACACAAATCAGAAAAAGTGGCTGAAATTGATATATAAAGGAGCAACGTGTCTGGCAGGCCATCCTGTTGCAGGGATATCACTGAAGGAAGGGCTTGGTATTTACTGTGTGGGGTGGTGGGTGGGAAGGCAGATGAGATGGGCAGGCAGAGAAGCAGCAGGCAGACACAGGGTGCTGGCACCATGTGGCACAGCTCTTCCCTCCTGTGGGCAAGCTTGCCAGTCTATGAGAAGACTGTCCTGTTTGTGTACAGGACACTAAAGGAAAAAACCTCCTTTGTCTCCTCTACAGCATGGGTCTGCCTGTTTTTCTGTCTGTTTTGTGATGTCAAATTATACATAAATATCAAGTAGGACTTTCTGTCGGAAATTAAAAGCTAATCGTCTAGTAACATGATTTAGTGGATACTTATAATCAAAACAAAGAATTACCCACCAGTGTTTGAGCAATTCAAACTGTGCTTTCTGTATGAGTTCATCTCTACTCACAAACTAAAAAAAAAAATAATAGAGGCTTAACAAAATGTTCCTGGGGCAAGGGAATGTAATATTTATCTGCAGTGGTTTCCAGGGGGACATCACGTGCCACAATCAATCATCTCATAAAATATTATGAAGCAAAGCAGTGGCAATTTAGATAATAACATGGAAAACTAAGTTACAAGAAGGAAGAAAAAGCTAACCAAATTAGAATGTTCCCAGTTTCATCAGCTCATGGGGTTACCAAAACTCACGTCTTAAATACCTCCAACTTTATTGTACTATTTTCTTCTTTTTTTTTTTGTTAGCTACAAAGGTACCTAGAATAGAGTCTCTAGTTAGGCAAGAAACTACAGTGAACTTAAAATGGGTAAAGACTCTATTTTCTTTCAAAACAGACCATTAATTCTGAAGCCTTTGGAGCCCTCTCTGTGGCACCACTCTGACAACTTTTCAGACATTTCTAATAGAGAATTCATCTCTGAATGAAACCTAGAGAATGATAGTTCTGTCTTTTTGCTTTTCTACTTCTTCAGTACTAAATGCCTCACGTCCACCTACTTAAGAACATAGTCTTGGGAAACAATAGGAAAAATCTTTTGGTGAAGAGACTAGGATTGTTACAGAAAACACATGGAAGTAACCCACAGCGTCAATGACACTGGAACTGAAATATTATACCACTTATCCACTCACTGCCCCTCTGCTTTTCCCGCTAGAAGCAAACATCCCTTTTTTGATACAACTCTGTGGCTCACAATGAACACAAATTTAACTTGGCAGATTGAGGGTGCTACTCACTATAAAAGATAGTTTACTCTTCCCATCCTTAGCAAGGGGTAAATACATTCAATAACAACACCAAAATGACTCTTCTAGTACTGCAGAAAAATGCTTTGCTGAACATTGTCAAATAAAACTCAAGCACAGAGATATATAAAAACTGGGATTGGTAAAGAAAGGGGGTCTTTCTGCAAGGATTGGAGATCCTCTGGCTTCTGCAAGTCTGGTAACTCATCATATATACATAGCTAAGATTTATTGTGGCCTGTAGTTAAATACAGGACTGATTTGCAACTGTGAATTTGGTCAATACAGTTTGTCTCCCTACAAGGAACACAGCAGCAGCTTTACTTCACTGAGATGGAAATGTCCCCCAAGGTCTGCAGAGAGGTGCAGTATTGCAGAGGTAGGAGTTGGGCATCCTGGAGACAGGCAGTCCCGTGTTATGATCATTGTCTGGTGAGAAAAAAACTAAAGAACAGCCCTCCAAAGAGTTAAGAGATGTGGAAGGAGGCTTCAAATTGGGATGACCCAAAGAGGGTCCTGTGCTACTAAACAGACATGCATCCATGTTGCTGTGCAGCTAACTCTCACCAGAAGTTACTCTATTGTGAAGTCAAGCTATTTGAACACAAATGCAAATAACACACAATCCTAAACTCTAGACTTTCATTTTATTTTTACGCTCCCTGTATAGATCAATGTATTGATGCTTATGTGGAGCATACATTTGAACTTTGATTAATGACACTCTTAAGTGGATCCATACCTGAGAAACTAATCACAGACAGGAAACAGAACTAAAGTCATGTGTGTGTAGTGGATGTGTATATAGTGGCGTTTGCTTCTGGTAATCGTTAATATTTACACAAAGTGCATCAAAACTCTTCTGAGAGGTAAACAAAAAATCAGCTGCACTACTTCTAATGAATGTTGGTTAGAAGTGCAATGCAGATTTAAGTAGTAGTTATAAACTGAAAGAGACAATTTACTCAGGGAGAAAAAAAAAAATGACTGGTCAAATCATAAGGCAGATTCAGATTTGGTAGAGACTGTCTAAGAACATTGTGCTTCACCCTTTCCACTATATTGAAATGCATTAGTGAGGCACTAAGGACCCTTTACATAAAACTACACGGGACTTTTTTGATGGATAAGCATATAAGGGAAGGGTAACGTCTTGATCCTGGCAATTGAAAGTAAGCAGGAATGCAGACCCCAAAGCAGAGCTTCAGAAGCAACACTTCAGAACTCATTACTCTCTTACAATCAGTGCAATTAGGTAACACATCACCCATTCTCCCCTTTCCACCAAATCAAATAGTGCTCCTTAAAGGAACAGGATCTTTACAGCAGAGGGCTTTTGTCACAGGGAGCAGGTGGCTGCTCTTACATAACCCAGGACTTTAATGTGGCTGGACAAGCAGAGTGAGGCTACAATGTAAGCACTTTTAGCTGGATATAACCAAGTATCCACTTACTGTTGGTTGCATAACATATGGCGGATGAGGCATCCATGAAGTACTCTGGACCTGCATATCAAATACTTTTAATTAGCACAGAAAAGTTGAAAACTTCACTCAAAATGTTACCTGAAAATATTCTATTACAACTACGGTGCTAATTTTGACAAAAGACTTAAGTCATGTAACTCAACACAAAGTTAATTTATACTTCATAAAGTTATTGACAAAGAAGAAAGATTTCAAATTTCTTTGATAATGTTTTCTACTGAAGTCAAAAGTCTGAGTGATTGCACCACTTCCATGGTCCACACCATTTTATCTCATAAAGTAGACTTCAACATTCCATGTTGTCCTGTTTTTTTCATTTGCATTGTTCACTTTCATCCATGAATACAATCATGAACATGTCATCCAACCGACAGTGCAGGAGACATAAAGGGTTCAAAGTTTATTTTCAAAAGCATCTCTATGAACTTTTAGAGGAATAACATTTTCACAGATCCCAGAACAGTTTATTCTGTTCTCAGTAAGAACTGCAGATCTAATTCGGAGTTTTTGAAACTTCTTCTGACTGAAAGCTCTCATGGCAAAGCTGGCTTAAGAAGTTACTGCCCCTCCAGGATTATTCTTAGCTTGGGCACCTTGGGATCTATTCCCATCAGAAGTCTGTATGGCTCACCAAAGTCCTTCTTTGTTTTTCTGCCTTATGACTGACATGTAACAGATTGCAAGGATATAACAGTTCAACTAACAATTAAACACGTAACAGAGTGTTTGCATATTTGTGGCGGCATCTCTGAGCTATAACTCCTCCTTGTGCTACATGTGAATGGCCCCCAAGTTATCCGTAACTCAGACTCAGCTCCATGAATTGTGTATCTTAGTTTCCTTCTGCTTCAATCTGGGCACCACAACGCACAACAAGTAGACAAAAAATGCAGCTGTGCTACAGCTGTCAGTGGGCACCCCACTTGTTATCCCTGAGCTCCCAGGGATGGGCATGTAACACCTCAGATGCAGCATGAACAGGGATAACAAGTAGAAAGCTACAAGGTCCCAGTTGTCCTGTGATTTTGTTCATTGAGAAAGTGGTGAGTATTAATTGTATAACTGTGTGCTTCAACATTTGTACGCATTTATCAAAGTATAATTTTTTTTGAAAAGCAAGTTCCACAAAACATCTTTAGAACCAAAACCAGCACATGCAGATGCAAACACAACTCTACTACAACATTTGATGATGTGAATCCCTATGGATTAAAATACACTAGAGCTGCCACAGCTTGCTGCTCTTTGCTCCCACTCTTGCACTCTTTCCAGTTCCTTCTCTGTACCAGGACAAATGTGTTTGGGCTTACACTGCAAACTACCTGAGCAGAATGATACGGGTTAAAAAAATTAAAATGAATGCTTTTGGTGCAAATGCATCAAACACAAACAGATTGCAATGGTTCAAATCGGAATGGGAGAAGGGAGCAAAGGTGAAGAGTAAATGTGTGGAGCAGTGATGGGAGTAAGTGGCTGGGTGGCCTGAATTCAGTTGCCTGAATAAGAGACAAGAAGTACGGCTCTTAAGCCAGCTTTGCTACCAAGAAAAATGCATGTGAGCTGCACTCATACATCTCTGACACTGACACTTCTTTGGTGTTGCCATGTACTGATATTTACTGAATTTATCTCATCAAAACAACTTTTGTTCGGCAACTGTTACATAGCCATCTAAAATAACACAGCGGGCAAAGAAAATTAGAAGAATCATTTCTCTTTGAAAACCGAGTTTAAAGCACAGTAACTTCCCAGAATTACCTGTAAGTAGTACATACCATCTCAAAACTCCCACCCTCAACAAACCAACCCAAACATTAAGAACAAAGCACCTTCCAGCTTTGCAAGTTTGGATAGCTTATTTCAGGTAAGACTGGGAGAACATTGATGCCACAGGACAGAAATAACTAAAATTGAAAAGGTATAGCAAATGACCAGCTTTTGTGAAGTGATATATTCCCAGAGAACGGCTAATAATAAAACTATACAATCTGGTTTTGAATTCCATCTCAGAAAGCCAAAGCAAGACAATAATTTCCCAGTGGAAATCTGTGAGGGATATGTTGAAAAGAGAAATTCTGAATGGCAAGGTGTGCAGCAGACTAAGGCAGGATATAAATGCAGTTATTCTCAAGTAATGGTTTTTGGGGTTTTTTTGTCAAGGATTATTGGATAAAAAGGAGTACTTTAAGGATGCTGTTACTAGAGCAAATACAGCTGAGGTCAAAAAGTCAAAATACATTATTGAAAAACACAGTTCAAAAAATTTTGGCTAAAGAAGAGGAGGCAAAATGAGAAAACATTTCAATAAGAATGATAAGCTTCTGGTGGTGTCAATCAGAAATTAAGCAAAATGTTGTTTACTAGAGAAGTTGATTGAAATAAAACATTATGGAGGCTTTCATGACTACTGTAAAGAAGGCAGGAGACACTTAAAACTCTATACCCAATGATACCTGAACATTCCTAGAAAGCCCTTTGTTTAAAGTGCTACATAATTTTTGATGGTACACACTCTGCCTTCATCCACATCCCAAACATAATTAACTGGGAAATACAGTAGACAAGTGCAAATCTGACGTACCTGATATGTAGAGACAGGGGAAGCAGCAATGAATGGCGTGATTGATGTCTGTGGAATCATGCGGTTTGTTGGAATACTGTACGGTGAGGAATAAAATCTGAAACAAAGGACAAAAGAGAGACTTTTTGAACCTCCTTGAGTGCTTAGGCTCTGACTAACTTATTCACCGCCTCTCAGGCAAAGACAAAAAGAGCCTACACAGGTAATTATGTCCACCTATTTCCAAAACCACAATAAAGATGTGATGGCTCCATTGAGCAGAACTTGAAAATGGAAAGGAGGAAGAATATTTACACAAAGCATATTTTTTTTTCACTTCAACTAGCACAAATATAGAATTTCATGATACAAGAAGTAATTATCTGAAATGCAAAGACAGCTGATTTTCCAGAGTGCTAGCTGTTGAAAGGAAATTTCTTACACGATATCGAAGACAATATTACTGATTTCATTTTTACATGCTGTACTGCTTTCTTTTCAGATCTTAATGCTTCAGTGCTGAGAATAACACATCCTATACACATGCCTGAATTATTTTATTAAGGGGTGGCTACAAAAACTCTGGCTGAAATTTCCATATTCATCTAGACAAAGAGCAAAAAACCCTTCTTCTGGTGAAATGTATGAGGAGTTGTGAGGCTAAATGCCCCAGGCAGTACTGAAAAGCTGAGATTTAGTTGGTTTTATTTCCACTGTTGCATACTATCAACAGAAGTTGCACTATATCTTGCTCTGTGGTAATAAATGTTATATTCTTTCTTCTTCCCTGTGGGTTAATGATTATTGATAAAATTATTGCTTCAAAAATACCACTCTTGTTGTATTGTGTAAGTACTTCATATGTGTGTCCTTGTAAAGATTTTTGCATTTGCCTTTTTTTCAGTTTTAACTGCAAGTCAGAAAAATGCTTTCAAAAAAAAAAAAAAAAAGAATGTTTGTGGTCTTACAGTTGTCAAAATGCTGGTATTTTGGACTCAGAGAGAAACACTCATGAGCAGTGTTCTCTTGTCTGATTTAAACCTCACACAGATCCTTCTCATACAGCATGCACCAAGGAGTACTAGAAGATTCTGCACAGTGAAGTGGATTACATTCCCTTTCCTTCTATATTTTTTCCTCCCCACCCTGAGACAATCAAGAGTAGCTTTCCATGAGAGCTATGCAACAAAAAAAAAAAAAAATATCATTATTGGTGTTTTAACAAGTGCTCTATTTCCTGATCACCCTGGCACCACGGATTTAGTACTAATCAGTCTAGTTCAGACTGGATGCATTCACTCTGGATGTAGGCTTAAATAACCACTGACTTCAACCAATAGCCTTGGAAAAACAGGCTGCTCCCTTTGAAGCTTGGGTGGAAACATTCAAAGTTAGGAGGGGAGAGGGAGACCGAGAAGCAATCATTTGTTCTCTCTATTCCAAATCAGATTTTAAAATGCCAAAAGCAGCAGGTGGCGTCTGAGTGATTTTTTGTTTAATAGAAATATAATGCTATTTTAGGACCATTTATCTGCCCTTACAATGCTTGCACAGAGACTATTTTAAAACTGTGCCTTTGCCTGATTTTATATATATCCTATTATAAGAACTTAGAGACATTTGTATCCCACTGCTTATATGAAACATTAAATTCACACAACACTGGGGGAGAAAGGATTTTCACACCACTAGCCAGGTTCATCTCTGGCATTAGTATGATGCCTGTTATCAAAGTCCTTTACAGGGGTCTTCTCACAGGTCAATGTTAGCCAGAAAGCACTTGGGATATGCTGTTGCTAAGTGGATGAAATAAGAAATGCTGTGTGTAGCAAATGAAAACAGCCAATGGCAAACTGACAGAATTTACTCTGTGGGTAAAATGTATAATGCATAGAAATACCGGTAAACCTCTTAAACCAAAAGATAATATAAACACAAGCCTCTTTTGAGAAAGCCACACATTTTTGTTCATTCTGCTCTCATTCCATTCATCAGCCTGGCACTGGGGCTGGGTTCATACCCATACCAGATATGAATTGCTTGGACAAAGACAAGTATAGGGAAGAAACAACTTTCCATCTGGAAGTAGCGCTGACTCTTTGGAATAAATTCTCCAATAAATCCCAGCAAAAACCAACAAATTTAGAGAAAATGTGTGCTAAGCCAAGAACTTGACAGACAGTTTGCCATTTCGGTTTCAGCTTACAGATGCAATTATCTGAATAGTACATAAGCTTGTAGAATATACACTATGGTAATGTGAAAAATACAGCCCTTCCAACATCCCTGCCAATACCATTTATCTGTCGTCGTTTGGAATGCTCTCAAACAAGCATCAAATAAAACATCCTATCAGGACACTCAGCTATGTTGTGAAAATTAGTGCACATGGCATCAAGGAAGAGAAAGGAAGAAAATCTGATCCTGCAAATGACAACGTGAGAAAATCCAGTTCAAATATTTTAATAATAATAAATCAAGTTTAACAATTTGAATCACTGTGACAGCCTGTAGGGTAAACATTTTGCAAGCAGGAATCTCTTACACCAAGAGAAAAAGACTTGCCTTCTTTCCAACAGTGTCACTTGAGGCCAAAGGGATCTAAAAATAAAGGCTGTGGATATGTCTGCCACATGTGAAGTACAGTGGTATGGTGAGGATAGGGGTGTCTTTGCTGTCGACAGACCCAAGCAGAGCCACCCTCAGGTATGGGATGCTCAACCTACCACAGTGCTGGAGCCACACGCTGCCAAGACAGGGGCCATGGGACACCCTCACCCATGGGACACCCCCACTATGAGACACCCTCACTCATGGGACACAGAGGCATGTCCCTAAATTCCATTTCCATACAAATAGGCTAATGTTCTAATATGTAATTGGCATAAGTGACATGCTGGGGATCCAATAAAAGACAGGGGGAACAAAAAATGCAAGAGTGGCCGGTTCTGGTGTAAACCCTACAGCACACCAACAGTATCTGCAGCTGCTGACCTTGCTATATTCAATCTTAGGCTTTGCTTTTTTTTTTTTTCTTTAGGCTCAGGGAGAGGTTAAATGAGGTGGAAGATGCATGTTGTGAGTTCATTCAAGGGAATACAGGATTCGCAGTCATCAGAATATCTACATCAGAAAGAGGAGTGAAAAGAGATATGAGTTATCATGGCTTTGGCTCATTTTAGATATAATAAATTATGCCTCCAAGTTCCCTGGCATTAAAATGCACAGTATCTAGTATGGTGTTTTGAACTGTAGGCTTTGCGGTAGTTGACCTGTGAGCTCTAAGGAGAGCTCTCCAAAAGGCTCAGCTCATTTTCTGCAGATGCAGGTTGCATCCTCACACTGGTCCATCATTCTTTTTTGTAGGCACAAGACAGTGACCCTGCTCCTCAGCTGCAATTGCAATGCTAGAAGCACAAGCGTGCAGGTGGCAAGGGCAAGGCAAAATGGACATTGCCCTTGTATTAAAAATAGACTTTTTCAGCATGCCCAGATTCCATAAGCACAGGGGAAACTCATCACTAGGAGGCAAAAAGATGCTCCTCGATATTCCGTTAGAGTGGTTTATAAAGGGCTCCAAAGAAAACATCTTTAAGAGATGCTAAAAAGGACCACATTTCCAGCACATCATCAGACACACAGAGACAGCACTTTAACAACAAGTTTCTGTTGCTTAACAGACAAAGCACATATTCCCCTGCTACATCAACCCTCCCTTCACATTTGGGGACTGCATTATCTGCAGTGTCTGGTTGCTATTTCCCTGCCAAAAAGTAGAGAAAAAAAACCATATGGTTCCCATTCTATGGGGGAATGTGCAAGCTTCCACATAGAAACTGCACAAGAGCAAGATCCTATTTGCACTGCAATAAACGCCATTTGCTCATGCCTCATGCCTGCGGGCAGTACTGAAAAAGTTAGATTCATAAATAGTATCCTGGGGCTCACATAATGTAAGAGTATTACCAAGCATTATCAAGGCAGCAATTTTCTGTTGCAATAAGCCACACAGTCAGATGTTTGAGTTGGAAAAGACCTATCTGAATATTGAGCCCATTGGCCAGCAAGTGCACAGTATAGTCCCCCAGATATCAGATATTAAACTGTTACAGTACATCACAATCTTAGACAAATGGCCACGAGAACTCCAGCCTTTGGAACATTTTAAATGAGCTTCCTTACAGTGCAAGTACAAGAGCTCTATCTTGTTCTTAGTATGAGGGCATAAAACTACTAAAACAATGTTAATACCACAAACTGAAAAACAAATTGCATATTACAACAGGGCACACTACTCCCCAAAATAAAACCTGAGCACCTTTGTAAATGCAATTCAGAAAAGGCTGATTATAAAATAAAAAAAGGCACAGAAAGATTGCCAGGTGAAAAGAGCTGATCTACTGAAGTGTGTGCTTAGCATATCTTCAGTAACTCATACTGCAATGCTATGGCACACTACGGGCTAGATTCTGCACTCCATTATACCAGTTTTATGCTGATGTAACTCCACTGGATGCCTAAACAGAGCTACATGGGCATAAAAACAATATAATGAAATGGAGAATCAAGCTTTACAATGTAATAGACTCTGAAGAAAATTATCTATTCCTTAGTGGGGAAAAAAAATCTTAGTTATTTTTAGTGAAATCCTCACTCTCTTTTGTTTTATTCCCGCTATAGATTTTCAAGGCAAATATGCAGTTATATGGTAATAAAAGTCATAGTACTACAGCATGAGCAATGAGAATCTAACTTTTCATTTAGAAACAAGAGTCCAGATTCTTCCCTGAGGTTTAGTTATGGTCCAACTCAAAACCTAATATAATTCACACCTCTTAAGGAACTGCAAATTTTAAATACCATCCCTGGACACCTGCAAACACACGTATCTCCAGTAGACCTCCAACCTCCATATAATCCTGTGTGGATTTAGCAACTTACAAAAATGCATCTATCAACCCAATAAAGAATCATAAAGTAGATGTCAGCATGCACAGTTAATCTTCCTTCTTAAGTTTTACTGGCATTTCATAACTCTTCTGAATCACCACCGTGATTTGGTTATCTGCAGCATTTCCCATCCCCAGCCTCAGTTCACCAAGCTCCACACTGGTGGGCACCCTCAAGTCTGTGCAACTCACGCTTATCAGAGCAGGTCAACACCTGCCTCACCTGACTGCTGCACAGACCAGGTCTGCTGCAAGGAGTGGTCTTTGTTTTACAGCTCTTTGGGTAACATTGCTCCATGCAAAGCTTGACAGCCTGACCCAACTTACTGCCAAAGTATTATGCAGCATCTTATGTGCAGGGAGGGCATGGGCACAAGCATCAATGCAGGTGGGCTGTAAGCAGCAGCTTTGTAATCACTTCCAGACTGTCCTCACCATGAGGAATATCAATGTGTTTGCCTAATGCCCCTTCACTGATGACTGCAGTGCTTAAGAGCCTTTAAGTCTCTTGCACCTTGGCACATACCTGCCATGACACCCATGTCTTTTGTCAGTGAACAAAAGATTGCACTCACATATTTCAGAAACAAAAAGAATCAATGTGCTCCTGGACTCAACTAAAATAAACCCCATGAGCGAGATTTATTGTACTTACAATTAAAGGGGTTTATGAAAAATAGTAAAAAATTAGAACTACAGGGTATGTAGAGACTACTATGTGAATGCCTGGGCAGATTAAAAAAAATCCAGTGTAACCAAGGGGTCCTGGTGATCCTGATGTTGCAGCATTTTAAAGACACAACCAAAGGACAGAAAAACAACTGCATAACTTTTGACAGACAAATTGATTTTTCTGCATAGTAAGAGCTTCTCCTCATGGTACTGCATACAATCAAGATCTCACCACAAGAACATTTTGAATGATGGTTTAGTCCTAATGAAACTGAAAATATTTTGACAGTCTAGAAAGAAGAGATATGTCAAAGTGGTAATTAATCATCACTCTTAGAGAGATATCTGGTACTGTAGTTTATTTCTTGCTTTACAAATAAAAGAATATTTAAAAAACTGCAGAGCTGAAATTCTCCATTGAGTACAATTTCTTTTCCCAATGCTCAGTGCCAGTGTGTTCAAAGAACTCAGTGACCAAACCATCTGAGCAGCCTGACCACCTGAACACTACTGGTACTATGATACAAATAATGTCTGATTCTGAGATAACTTTCTCAACTTCAAAAAAATTATTCTTGTGTTAAAATTAAATTAGTCTCAAAGGAACATTCAAATTACAGTTTCCAAAACATTCACATAACTGACATTCAGGAATTTATTTGAAATATAAGTCAGTTGTCCACATTAAACACCAGTGGATTATGAACCAGTGATGGTTTTATTTATAGACTATAATGTTTTACCAGCTTGAAAAGTATGACAATAGAGGAGAAAGACTCATTTGGAGGTCAGAACAGGGGAACAGAAGCGGAGGATTCTGAAATCACAACTCCAAACAAACTCTTTTCTTCTGAGTGTGGCCTCTTCCTATACAACATGGGAATATCTGGGTGCTACAAAACTATTGCTCGTAAAGGACAATTAAGAAAATAGACTATTACTATTAATTTCTGGTATTTTTTAACTAGTGGGAATGGTTTTTTTCCTCAATGCTTCAACTAGCAGTGTCCTAAAAAATATTTAACAAATAAAGCCATTCTCGTCTCTTTCCATAAATGCTCCCCTTCAGCTGGAGAACACAGATGAGAGTATG
>JAWWMP010000081.1:39926310-39985650 GCA_035047865.1 Dendrocincla tyrannina | reverse complement strand
ATGAGAGTATGCATGGAATGTAACAATCATATCAAACATCTCTCTGATCAAAGAGTGACTGTCAAAGGGCTCAGGGCTGAACCTCCTGCTTCTCTTCAAACTTGTTAACCTATGTGAAAGCAGAGCTAGATTTCAAGGATATCTTTTTCTAGCTCATGAAGTGATTGGAAATGCAATCATGCAAGTAAATAATGTGATGATGTAATTTCTCTGCTCAGTTTTGGAAAAAGTTGCAATTCTTTGTATCAGCAAACGGTAGCTGAGAAATGAAGAAGAGTGTTGCTCAGAATTTTACCCCTAAATCCCATCTGCTTACACACTAATTTAAGGCTTTTTCCCTATCTAGCATTTTTATTCAGACAATGCCATGGAAGCCAGCCAGCTTGCAGAGAGAACCCCAGATGAAGTAATAGCTCTATTATCCAAAATACGCTGGAATCTTCAATGATTATTTTAACAAAAGCAAAGTCAGTAAAGGGAAATTTTACTGGTTTCTGCTTCATGACAGAGAGAGATTAAAAAAACATCCACTAACATTTGCCAAATAGAGATGGAAACTATTAGGAAAAACAACTTCCCATTCAAATAGATACTGCAAACAAGAGGGCATAAAAAGAAAAGGGAAACTAAAAGAAGAACTTGACAATATAGCATTACATGCTTCAGACAAAATATGACTGGGTGAATTTGCTTCCGAAGAAGTTTCACCACAGAAAGAGAAAATAGGAGATGACATTCAAAATAATTTTAAAGAAGGCATAAGAAAACATGCATTCCTTACCCATTCTGTATAGCAGCTGTTGGATCGTAAGTCAAAGCCATGCCAGCCTGCACATAGTTAGGGAAGAAAAACAGATTTTTACTATTACTGCAGGAAAAAAAAAATCTGACATGAAACATATTCTAAGCCAATGTGAATAAAAACTGGATGCAACTTAAATGAAAGTCTAAATTCTCAAGGGAAGCTCAGATGGCCCAAAGCAGCACAGACAGATTGGCTACCTCCCCTGCCTGAGAGATCACTGAGAAACAGATCTGTTCAGTCTGTTGGTTGTCATCTGTCCATAACATTTAGGGCAAATGGTGTTTTTGTTGCACCAGTATCAGTTAATAACTCCACTGAAATCAATGCATTTCCAGTCGATTAATCACTATAACAAGACGGGGCCAAATCCTGCTGTTGCCTGTGAGACAGGTAGTTGGTAAACATTCCAAAGCCAACTTCATGAGAGCTGCTCAGGAAGGAATCTCATCTTTCCTCCAAAGGTCACACCCTGCATGACCCCAGCCCATCCTTTCCCTAGGGTGTCACTCATACTTACAGTTAATTCATGACCATGAGACAAGAAACAAAAAATGGGCTGTGAAGCAGAAAAGCTTGAGCTTTTAAACAAGGCTTTTAAAACACTGCAGAGGTCTAGAAGCAAAAGAATTTCTTAATGCATTACACATAGCTCTTCAGCTGCCATTTACCACCAGGCAGACGGTGACCTGTGCGAAAGGATCTGGCAGTGTCAAAACACTGTCCAGTGAACAACTGTCATCACTGCCACCATTAGCAGACATATCCACAGGTACCACAGGAAAGGGAGAGCGCAGGGCAGGAGACGGAATTTACTGCTCCACCTTATGCTCCAAGACAGCAGCCAGGGTCATGCAGGAAGGACCTTTCTTTCTCCCAGCATTTACTTTAAGATGTGGAACTTACAATCTCTCCTCTCACATACTGCATTTGCTTTCATTTTTTACCCTTCTTTTTCTGAAATACTTTCCAACATAAGACACTACCACATGATGGGAAGAAATTGCTCTTTGTACAGAGCTAGAAGCAGAGGGGAGAGGGAACCCCCATTACTCAAGGTGTTGCTCTCTCGTTGGGAACAGCTGAAAAAATGCCATGGCACCACCCCACCCCAGGGCACTGTATTTCTATTTGCCTGTCATACATATCATATGCTTGTTGTCTGAGACGGGCAGCATTTTCGTCAAGGACAGATGCTTATACCAACCACGTGGCAGGCTCTGTCCTCCTGCTGGGAGCTTTTAATGCCCCTAAACCCATCTACTAAAGTACTTTTGAATAATGACATCTGCCCCCTTCCAGATGGCTGCTCAGACAGGTCAGGAAAATGCTTGGGCTTGGCTGGTTCCCATGCAGGCAAGTGAGCAGCCAGGGAAAATGCTCTGGTGAGGAGCAGGCAGAGAGCAGGCAGCACTCCTGGAAGAGCTGGGTTTCCCCAGTAGCTGCACAATGGTCTAAGAGGGGATGGTCTAGGTTTCCAGAGGCCAAAAATAGTTTCTAATCTGAAAGGCCAGGTTTCACGCCACCTTCTGTCACCAAAGAAAAGGTTTATGTCTGTACTAAATGTGTATAATTTTCTCATTATTCTTTAAAGCAGATGCTAGGGCAACTGCTTTGATTTGTGAAAATGCCGCTGTTTTAATAACATATGTAGTCTCTCCCAAGAACATGCAGCTATTTTTAAAAAAATATTCATTTCATGCAAAGAAAATGAAAATTGCTATTTCTGCAAGTTTAAAATGTCAAAGAAATTAATTTAGAGTGACCTCAACCACTACTAATTTTGATGTAAAAAATAAATTAGCTTAGAAAATTGTCATTACTTAACTTGGTTTTATATTCTTATGTCTTATACATTCTCAGCATATTATATTGTTTGGCAAGGTTGCATTAATTACTAATGGAAATGTGTACATTTGAAAACAAAAGAGAAACAATATAACTTTAATACCATAAACCTTTTTTGAATGCAATACATTTTTGAGGAAAAATACTGTCTTGTTCTCCTTTCTCTTTTCAACACTTATAAAATTTGTTATTACTCTGGTTTTATATTCCTGTACTGGTAAAGACAACCTAAACAGTGTGTGCAAGCCCTAGAGGGACAGAAAAATTAGCTCTAACAATTTAAAAAAACCCTTACCAAACCTTTAAAATAACTTAAGATATTCTCTATAAATTGAGGTGTTGACATTTTAATGTTTCATCACACTTCTACTCAAGACTGAGGGGAAAAAAGCACTTATAATTTCTTGGGAAAGGACAGATCTAAGCTTTCTAAATTAGGGACTTTCTACATCTAATTGTCCTTAGAGTTGCCTGGATCAGAGCTCACTACATCCCACAGTTTGCATTAGTGACCTCAGGACAAAATGACAACAAGGGAGGTAGTTCTGTGAGGAAAGGGGAATATTAACAACTGGTGTTGCTTTAGTTTCTTTGACATAAATAAGAACGAGAGTGCAGAAAGGACAAACTACAGCAGCTCTTTCCCTGCAACCCAAACCCTGTTCCCTGTTCACGTGAGACCTGCAAGCACACATTTACGCTGCTTTCAGTTAGAAAAGACAAGCTGCACACACTCCATCCTCTATGTATTAGCATCAGGCCCCTTACATAGTTAAGAGCAGTTGTGTGCCTGGCAAGTACAAACTACGAAAGGCTAGACACTCATCTCTTTATCCATGTTCCATATCCTTACTGCATGGTGCCAAATGACCAGAATCTGTCCAAGTACTTCAGCAGAGACCACTATAAATATCACCATCACGTTTTTGCCAGTAAATGCAAAGTTTCACATTAGACAAACAGGACAAAGCGTGTGGCAGTACGTGTATATGGTAACCACCTACAGTTGGCCCAGTAATATCACTAATATCCCCCATTTCTGAATAGCCTTAAACAGCTGCTGTTTCAAAGAGCTGCTAACACAGGACTATTTACTTCTTTCTCATCAAGTTGTGTAATTCCTCTCTACAAAATTATGCTGGCTAGAAGCCCAGGAGTGGCAACAGTTAGCATGGACCAGTTAAAGATTTATGGTCTGCAGCATCCTCATTCATCAGGAATAAAAATTGATGAGCAATAATAACTTACTGGAAAACTGTCTGCATTTTCCTCCATAGCACACAAACAGGAATTCCAAAAATACTTGGTTTTGGTCAGGGTTGGGCTCAGATTTCTATGTGACAGAGGGCCAGCTTATTCTGTCAAAACCAGAATAGAATACAGCCATCACAGTGCTTAAAAGAGGCTGAACTATACCAAGGCACAGGTTGATGCCTCTATAGCAACCCCCTGTTGTGCTGTCTTCTTCTGGGTTGTTTTTTTTACATCCACTGGTTTGCTCATGTTTCAGTGAAAGGACTTCTTCTGATAGTGAGACTTCTGATGAAATGGCACCTGAGAGAGTAGTGCTGGTGATGGAATGGTGCCTTAGGAAAGAATTTTTCAGATAAATCTTTTATGAAGGAACAACTGAACCACAGAATTTTTATGTCACTCAGTCAGATAATAGACATACACTGAGCTATTGAATGTAAATCCTGCACCTCAATATTTCAATATGCAATCCTTTAAAGTAATCAAAAAAAGGGATAGCTGCTATCAGTTCCATACGTAATAGTAATAAAGATCATTCTTAATGACTACTGGTCTGTTCAGAAAGTCAGGTGACACAGAAATAAAACCAGCTCGTTTAAATTTTTTAAAAAGATTTTTAATTTTTCAATTTTTTAAAAAGACTAGTTAAACCATGAGTTTACTTATCCCATATTTTTAACAAAGTGTCTGAACTTCAGACAAAGGAATAAAACTTTTTGCTATTTATTGTGCATTTTTCTAAATATTGACATCAGTAAACAAAGATATTCTAAGAATAAGAGACTCAGTCTGCACCTTTCTTTAAATTTTAGCTCTTTCCTTCAATAAAGAGCAGGAAATATCAAAAAGCCTGTGGAGGTAAAGGATTGCCCCAAGAAGTTTGAAGGCCTTTGTTCAACACTTTATAGTGAAAGAATTTCCATGGGCAAAGACAAGGTATTCTGTTTCTGGGGGTTTTTTTCCCCTCTCTTTGTTATGATTTGAACATAAATGAGCACATTTGCCTCATTAAAAAGACTCTTAGACCATCACATTTGCATTTCTTATGTAAATTGGATTTGTAAATATCTCAAAGAAATGATTAAGTTGTGGAGCGATTACTAAAAAAATGATCATATCTTCAATATCATGTGAAATAAAGTGGGTTTGTTATTTCTCTTCCAAACCTCTGTGATGTCTCACAAGAACAACATTTATCAGTGCAGTTATCTGTCTTCCAGCAAACATAAATAGCTATAAATGACCAATTTTTTCTGTGCATGTTCCATACATCTCAGCCTCTTCTGTGTTGCTGGGAAGCAGCTTACATGAACAACTTCACCATCGCATCACCACCTACTCTCAGTGCAGATATATTTCCATCACTGTGGGGAAAAATACACCATAATATTGACCTGCAACAGAGATGGGCTGTGCCTCTTCCTCAGCAGTGAGACTTCCACATTAACTCATTGAACCTGCCCTGGCCAGCCTATGCCTAGAGGTGGAGCACCTGGGCAAGGCAAGGCTGCTGCCACCACAGAATTTCCTATGTGCAGAAGCTCACAGTCCCACTGGGAAAAAAATGAAGGGTGAAATCCATGGATATGCTGGGTTTTCCAAGCAGAAAGCCCCATGTAATTCTCCCCCTTAAGGTGAGATTTAGAAAGGTAAGGTAGGAGAAAGTTAAGGTGGAACTTGGAAACACCATCTCAAGGCTGTTTGGGAGTGGCAGCCCTGCACTGGAGGCTGGAGAGAACCTGACAGCCTCAGCTCAGGTGAGCCCCAGGGTGATTGCCAGCAGGAGGGAGCCCCTGTGGCAGTTATGGAGAATTACCTGTACTGTGAGACATATGCATACAATTTCTACACTCACACTCAAGGGATTTCTGTGGTGAACTGTTGTGGGAGTCAGACCAGAAGACAAGTCTCTCTTCCCCATCTCCTCTGACTCATACATTCATCTTTTCACACTGGAGGGCTGCTGTCCCAGGGGAATAGATGTGCTCTTGGCTACCACAGTGGAATCAATTGAAATTTCAACACTCAAATTCCTGTACTTGTTTTGTTACCATTGCTAATATCTGCCAGGCATCATAACACAATGATCTCTGATGCTCTGACAGCAGATACTCTGACTGAAACACTCTGAAGAACAGCGAGAGTAGGGAGAAGAAACCATCAACCCAAATGAGATTAATTTAAAATACTGATTTAATAAAATAAGCTCAATCGCAAGTAAAGTTCACTTGGCAGCATTTCTTCCTTTGATTGTTTAAACAGTTCTGTCAGAAATACTCCACATTATTAGAAATACTGCTGAATTTAATTCTGAATAAACCCTCTACCTTTCCTTTTTAGAGAAGAATAAATCTAGAATGTAAATATAACACCTCTTAGATATATGGATGTATATGAAAGAAATGGGGCATTTCTCAGTAATGTGGGTTCATTAAGCCACTGCAAGTTCTGAGAAAAAAAAAAGAGGTTGTGAAGACAAAAATATGCAACACTGTCAGACTTGAGAAAGTGATTCATGAACCTCAGAAGGTCAAAGGCTGCACTGATAGACACCATGACAAATTCATATACCTAAATGAATGAAAAAAACCCCTTTGCCCTCCAGAACTGGAATGGAAGTCTGACCTACACAACTTTTGCTCTTGGGGTCGACTCACTTTGTTCCCACTTCAATTTATCTAATTAGTTAAAACATAAGTGCTGAAGTCTACAAATGCCAAAGAGAAAAAGAAGAAAACAGAAGAGGACACATATCATAAAATATAATAATTCTGTTTCCACAGCCAGCTCGTATATCTAACCTTATCATCTTCAGGTCTATGAACCATCTGCTTTTGGGGATCCAGGACACTCATTTTGCCATTAGTCTGATCCAGTGTTATATCAGCTGTGGATTACAGTCACAACTGTACACTAGATGTGTGTGCTACAGTGACTTGGGAAGACTTCCAGGGATGGCTTGCAGCACTGCTGAAAATGACAGCCCACCAGATATCTGCTGGGGATACAGCAGAGAAATGTACGTTCTTTCCCCCCTCTCACCAACATCTCTTTCTTCTGCCTAAGAAAACACTGTTGTAGCAGCAGAATTGGAAGAAAAACCCAACTACAGGAAAATCTCCAGGGCAAATGGCATGACATTTTTCACCACAGAAGGAAATTCAAAGTCAAAATGAAAACTAAGAAAACTCATCTCTGAGAACAGGTACGGTGCTGATTATATTTTAACCAAACCATGGCTATTAAAAGCAGTCCCTTTTAAAATTCTGATTTCAGTGACACAGATTTCATACGTCATCAGTTAAAAATATTTCTATGTGCTTTATAAGTTCAAAATCCAACCATTTAAATTGGTCTTTGGGGTTTGTGCCACTAAGGCACCTTTTCAAACTGTTGCCCACAGTTATCTTTTGCCCTTCTCTTTCTCTCTCTCTGTCAGCTTCTCTTCAGGTTCAACTCCTCTCTTTACTAAATTAAGTTTTTGTTGAAAATAAGCATTCAAAGTAGCAATGTTTAATTTATTTACATGCACATTAAATATATATAGTAAATGTCTTTGTGGGTGGTTTACATATGAGGGTACTACTTATCTGGACAGAACTGGAAATTGCCTCTCACAGCAAAGAAAAGTTATTTGTCTGGGTATAAAATACATCAGCCCTAGACACTGAGGATTATGGAACACAACTAAGTCATACCTATCTCCTTGGAAGCATATAAACAATCTGTGTCTGAGTTATAAATGGGCCTGGCACAGAACTACTAATCATTTCTAAATCCACGCTGCTGGTAAAGAAGGGACAACTGGCACCAGGAACAACTGCTTCTCCCCTTCACTGGTACTGACTTTACAACATTCAGGAAGTCTCTTAAATTACTTATTTTAGGTTTTTCTCTAAATTACTGTTTGCATTAGGCAAAGCTGTAATGAGCAGCAGATAAAAAAGGAAACTGTTAACAAAAGCAACATTTCCAAACTACTGGGTCATCCTTTTTTTTTTTTTTTTTTTTTTTTTTAAGAAAGAATTAAAAGCTTCTTGAAAGACAACAAAGGAGAAATGGGGAAAGGAGGAAGAGAAGAAACGGGAGGAAAGAAGGGTAACTTCTTCACTATTTAGAAACAAGAAATGCCATCCAAAGCAAAAAAAAAGCAATCCATAGAAGAATTATTGGTTGCAATGATTATATTTCATTATAGACATTAGACAAAAAATTCAGTGTCAATGGAGCTGCATTCAGTGGTGCATCTCATTGTTGTGATATATGCACCAATACTGTAATGGTGATATTCTTTCACAAGAAAGACAACATAAATATGTTAAGGGTCTAAATTTTATAGAAACTTGCAAATGAAATATCAAAGACTTCAAAATATTATGGCTGTAAAAAAACCTTAATCACTTTGGGCTGACCAGATATAGAAAGGCTACAATTTCTAGAACTGTAAACAAAAATAAACTTTTAGCAGATTGCTTCCTTTCTACCAGATAATTTTAAAATAAACTCTCTATTTAATACATGTATCAAAAAACTTTACTCCTGAATAACCAAAACCAAGTTTCAGTAAATCTGCAATAGAAGATTATGTTGTGAAATTCATGTTGCAGTTTTTAATTCCATCTGATCTCAATTTGTGACTACACTTAATTCCCTGACTGCATTTTCAGCTAATGAAAATTTTTCGGGAGATACATCACCCACCTCTAGACTTGTCAATTGCAATTTAGAGGGAAATTAAATCAAATATTTTATGGACAGAATTTGAATACGATTATGCTCTATCACCATCTCAATCTGATCTTGTCAGAGCAAGTTTCAAAACGGAGTGCTGAATTAAACCAGTGTGACACACAAGAAGACTGAAAAAAAAAATCACTGACCTTTGTGCAAAAATTATGTCAGTTTTTAGGTCAGAGTTTCACTGCAAATATTTCCAGCATTTGCAGGTTTCTCTATACATTTATTGCGCTTCTATGTGAGACCCCTAATTTGATGGCCTTGTACAAAGCCATCACTAATCTAAGATCTTGACTCCTCAGTCCAGAACTGGTCAGCCATCACAAATCTTCAGTTAAAACTCTCAGTAAATCTTCTGAACATTTCCTGGGACTTCAAACAAGTGGAAGGGCAAGGACTAGAAAGTCCTATTCAAGATCTGGCATTCTTCCCTGCTTACAACTGGCCAAGTAAACCAAGCACCAAACCCATCTACTCCTACCCCCGCAAAATGCCCTAGAGAAATTCAGTGTATTCCTAAAGATTTGACTTTAAAAGGAAAGCCAATTTAACAGCCAGTTAAAGCATTTCTATATGACTATGAAGCATTCCAAAAAGATGTATGATAGGAATAAGATTTGCTATTGCATTCTGCAGCATGACCTGAAAACTTTACCAAAAAAAAAAAAAAAAGTAATCCTGTCTTATAAAATTGGACAGAAGCTCTTCATAAAAGAGAGCGAAACCTCTGAGAACAGCATGACCAGGGAGGTAACACTGCAGCAAACCTGCTTCTCTCCACTAAATCTCCTGCCATTCTCTCCCTACAGCAGAGGACTGGGCACAGCTCTCTGTCTCTACTTTGCACACTCATGTTTGAGGCCAGTGACAGAAGGGTTGGTGCAATTTCTCTGGGATGTGCCCTTCCAAGAAATAATCCCTATGCATGCTCAATGCTAATGCTGGTTAAACCTCAGATGTTTTAAAAATGCCCTTCACGTAAGTATTCAAGAATGCAAAGACTTATCTGAACAACAGCCAAAATGCATCTTGATCTAGACACCACAGGATTTGGCCAGGGTGGAAGTATTAAGGGATGCTATTTCAATACTTTCCTTTGGGGAAGAAACCACAAAAAGGTAGAGGTGAGGGATACCATTTGCAATCAGAACCATGACACTTGTCATATATCAATTATTTCTCACTACTCGTTCCCTGTGCTTTTAAAAAGAAATTAAAGCTGATGGGAGTAATTGTAGGAAGGTTACCCAAATGCTGCTATATAGAGAACAACTGAGTGATACATCATGCTTTGAGTATGATCATTAAAGGACAAAGAGTTAGAAAAACCCTACTACATATGGAATACAAGAGTAATTACACAGAAAAATTTTACATTGGAAATAAGAAAATTAGCAGAAGTGAAGAAGAAATTCAGCAAATAAATAACCCTCAAAGAGAACATGCATTCTTGTCTTTAATGCTGTGAGTAGTAAATATCCAATGTGCAGCAAATTATTAACCAGATGTTAGTAAACAGAGAAAATCTGAGAAAAACATTTCTGAATTTGTATCTTTATAATCATTCCACATTTGTTGATTATGCCATGACAACAGCTCTGTAGTTAACTGCGATCAACAATAAGGAATGACGTCTCCTAGCATTGAAAATTAATTTTTAAGTGTTGATACTATAAACACACCAACCATACTGTGCCTTGAGGTCACCAGGACATCACTGTGCTTAATAGGCACCACTCCACCAGCAGCAAATGAACTACTCTAGATATAATAAGCTGATGCCCTGAGGCCACAGGCATAATGGTGGCTTGCTGGCTTTAACTTTATATTCTCTTTTTTTTATTGATTTGAACTGAAGGAAGTATAGCAGAGTGGAGATAACAGCTATGATGGTATTTACTATTTAAACAGGGATTTAGAGATCTTTAAAATATGGATTGTTGACATTGTGGAGAGTTTATTATTATCTCCTATAGACCTTTGTTTTTTCAAGTTCTGTATACCCTGACCTGCGTCTACTGCTTGAAGTACTTCTTGGCCACCTGCTCCTCAGCAGACCCTTAATATGACAAACCATAATGGCTCCTGAGAAGACACCTCCATTTTTTGAGACACACAGCATAAGAGACAGCAATGAACCTTTGGAGACTTCTGCAATCTCCTATAGCAAATGTGTCTGCTACACTGGGATTTTCAGCCCACAGAGCTAAAAATGGATCATTGCTGTTGGAATAGCGTACAATAATCACCTTGATAGCAGGAGAAATTTCCACACTTTCTAATGGCCTTTCTGTTTTAAGAGCTCACAAATCGTGCTAGAATATATATGTCATAAACTAATGGTCTGAAAAGTCTTATCTAGCAAAATCAAGTCATTACAAAAAAGCAGAAATTACCTAGTAATTCTCATGTTACTTAGAAATACCTTTTTTTTTTTAAATTTGCCTTGCAAAATTGAAGTACAGTAAAATCCACCAAAAGCCAAAAACCCCTCACAAAACAAACAAAAAAACTACAAACACAAAACAAACAGGAACCACCCCCACCCCCCCCAACAACTTGTATTCTAGTATGTCACAATTGAGCAATATACTTTTTTTTTTTTCCTTAAAGTCTCAGTCATAAATACAAAGAAGAGTCATTTAGGATAGAAGTACTTGTAAGTCCTTCAGCCTTCATAGTTATCACCATGTGTAAGAAGGTGCTATGACCTGATCTATCTTATTTATTCATGAGTCTTTATCTTATAATAGCACTGAAAACCAGTAAACAAACTCCTGAAGAGTCAAATAATTTTCTTTCTTCTTTCACCTATGTTTGGAGTCAGTTCACAAACAAGAATACAGAAAAAAAACTCAGTTAACAAACTATTTGCAGCAGAGCAGAAAGCAACTATTAGATTATTTTAAAACTCTGCACACATGATGTAGCTGAGTCTACTGTGAACCATTTTGCCTCAAGCATAATGAAGGGCTCAGCTAGATAAGCATTCAGAAAATTTTTACACGGACCCTAAGTCTGGAGGTGTAAGGGCATCTCTCCTTTTTTGGAACAGCCTACCTATTCCCTAATGACCTTTTACCACCAGGAACCATATGGAGAAAATAACATTTTTGAGTTGCTTCAATGTAAACTGGTTTGCAGAAGGTACACCCTGGGTGCTGATGGAAGTAAGAGAATGCCCAGCTCAGGTCTGGCCGCAGACAGAGCGCTCACAGTGGGACCTGGCCTGTCCCCAGTTCCACACCAGGCTCTGAAATTCTCCTTTCCTGTAACTTTACACTGCACACGTCACCATAAACCTCCACCTCCCCACTGCTCACATAGCTTTCTCTGTATGAAACTATTGTATTTGGTGTGCAATCTGATTTCTTCGTAGCCCTGAAAGGTAGACCTCCAGCTCCATAGCTGACTCCTGCCAAGCCCCAGGAAAATAATTGCCACGTGGCACTTACCTCTCCTTCTCTGGGCCACGGCCTTCCATTCTGTGTGTATTTGCTTTGATTCTGGCGCTTCTTTTGCCCTCCATCAGCAAATTTGCACAGCAAAGGCTCAGTGGGGGCTGTGAAGACAAGAAACCCAGTCTATATTAGCATCCCCCCCAAAAGAAAGTGATTATACCAGCAACAGTAGTGCTTTGTAATACTGATCTTTTGAAGTAAAATCTTGCCTTCTGCAGATATTTTTTGCCTCTTTTAGCCTTGACTCCAGTGGCAGCTGTTCTTATTAACTAAGCTTCAAAAAATATATACTGGCAGCCCTTAAAAGAATTTAGCAAATATTGTTGAAAAAATAATCAGCCTATGCAAAATGTTAAGTTGCTGTAGTGGAATAGTGTAGTCAGGCATTAGTTCCAGCTAAGTTAGACACGTATTCATGACCAGCATTAGTGCAAGGATAAACACTGCTTTACTAAAGCAGTTTTCTGTTTTTATTGCAAAAACTTTGAAAGAACCCGTTTAAGGAATAAGCATTCTCACTATTTCAGTGTTTCTCAGCACCCAATCCATTAAAAATCTGAATAAACAGAATAGAATAGACACTTTTGCCACACACAGTCCAATTAGCTTTCTTTTCCTCTTAACTCCTCTTTTAAGCAAGTTGGCAGCTGAGAAAGCCCTTTTCCTCTCCAAGTGAGATCTGGTGTGTGTGAATACAACAAGGGGGAGAGGGGGAACCCAGGAAAGAAAGGATATTCACAGTGCTGCACACCCAAAAAGGCAGCTCACAATAGGGCCCCCTAGTGAAGAAATTACCACAGATCAAATGGGTACAACAGATCTCTTCCCATCTCCCCAGTTTATAACAGCCTCCTAAAATATCTTTTTGAACCCAAACTGCAATTAGCAGGCGAGTGGGAGCTTGTCTTTGCTGCTTCATCCTTAAAAGAGGGGCCAAATTCTACCCACGTGTTAGGTGTATGTCAGGGTTGTCCTTTATTGTCTATATCAACAGATAAATAAAGTAATATTAGCTTGGTTGAAAGAAATCTAAAAATGATGTGTCACATTTGAATCTTTTCAGGAATTTTTGGTTTCCCAGGCATGATAAGTCTGTAATTAATTAACCATGGGGTTTGATGGAAAGAAACAAGAAATCTGGGTTCTTTCCTTCTTGTTTCCTGTTTCTGGGGGGCTAGTTTGAAAGAATATAACTGCAGAGATCTGAAGAAAACCTTGTGGTAGGGGGGTTAATCAAGTTGTTGACTTATTTATTTGTAATAAAAACTACAGTTTGGTTAAGAGTTAAGTTCATATAGTATTAAAACAAGATAATCTCCCCAACCTCCTAGTTACAACCCGTTCAAAATGGATCAGAAAGAACAGATTAAAGTTGTGATCACTTCAAAATTGCAACCAAGAAGCAGTCCATGTAGAGAATCTCACATCAAAAACACAATTTCTCATTGGAACAGCATCACTTTGGCTACTTCTGAAGCTATAACAGCTTTGTTTTTTCATTACCATTTTACCAGGCTAGTAATTTCCAAGGTCAGTAGAAACCAAACTGCAGGGAACAATCCATTATTGGCAGAAAACTTGACTGTGTGACCCCAGAGGACCTTCCCCACCTCCGACTTCGATTATTGTATCAGACAGTGGTAGAAGCAATGCTCAGCCAACCACCTTAAATTTAAAATAATGTGGTTTTAAAAGAATGCAGGTGGCTATGGAGATTTTTTCTGCAGATGGAGAGATTTCACAGGGCTGATTGCCCTGCACTTTCACCAGTTTTACTCCACAGGGCAATGCTGCATGATTTCAGAGTGGTTACATAGAGCTCACCTTGATGTGGCTCTGAGGGAGGAGCAGGTGCTAAGCCCTCATTAAAGAAAGGCCTATTAAACATCACATCTGAAGCTTCAAAAGCTTTTTGTTTTAACCACTGAATAACTACCAAGCAACATATGATGCCATTAGGAGGACCACGTAAAAACCATCTGCACATTGGATATTTACACATGCCACGGTCATCTGCTAATGTACACATGTGGTGTTAGCCCATACACTATGATGTGGTGGAACAAGCTAGGAAATCACAATATTTTACTACACATCCTCTCTATATATTAGCCAACCACAAATAGGAAGCTGCTGCCGGTTCTGGAATTCCCACTATTCAGCATTACCATCTGACAACCTCATATTTGTTAATTAGTGGCTTCCTAAAGTTGATTGAGATTGAATAGAACTGCCAAACAACTTTACTAGCCCCATCTAGACAAAATGTGGAAAACATTGTATAGACCTTTCAGGAGTTTGGAAAGCAGATGGAAGAAGACAATGGTACCATGCTCTACACGGGCAAGTTTCTGCATGGGAGGTTATATTCCTCTAGAGCAAACTGAGGGGAATTCTGAGAAAAAGTCAGCCTGTGTTAATCAACATTAAAAGACGCAAAAGATTCAAAAGAAAGTGTTCTGGGAGGAAGATAGCACCCAGATAAAAAGGTTTGGGGGTTTGGTTTTGTTGTTTTTTTTCCCCTCCCTCTAAACTCAAGCATGTAGCATCAAGGAAGACAGAAAACTATTCATAACTCTGAAGTGGTGTACATCCTAATGGTTTACACCTGGAAACACCTCTGGTAAGCAAGCTCAAAATATATTTAAAAAAAAACCCAAATCAAATCGATAGTCACTCTTCTTTCAGGACAAAAGGTAGAGTGCAAGAGAGTCTTGGGAATTCAAAGATGTTGCTCTAAGTACACAGAAGAACTTAAATCTCTGGTTCACTGCAGCCCTCTTAAAATGCCTTGTAGCAAAGGTTCTCTAGGCTATGCAAGATCAAATACATACAAATATTTGGCATTAGTACCATCATTCTTACTAATCAAATACATAGCAACAGAGGATACTAGAAACAGCACACTCCATTCCACCACGCAAGCAAACCTATTTTCTAAGTATTTCTTTTTCTCTTTTAATGGTTTAATTAGATTTCAAAAATGCTTTAAAATAATAAATTTACTTTAGACAAGAAAAAGACCACAATTACCTACTATGGTTATCAATTCAAAAGGAAAAATTTAGGAACTAGTCAAACAATATCTACATTAGATGAATAATACTGATAGATTGCAGTAGAAGTGGTATATTTTACACCCAAATACTTCAAAAGGAGAAGTTTTTAAAATGGGTATTATTTTAAACTTTTCTTGGTTGTTTTTTTTTTTTTTTCCTTTTCTGTTCCACACAGACACTTCAATTTATGGACTGCATTTTTACTTTTCTCCTTTTCCTCTGTACATACACACTGACTGAAAATAAATGCCTATGTTCCTGCCTCTTCTCTCACCTTTTGTACTGCTGACTTAATAGAAAATGTAATTTGGATATCTGTAGATGTTCACATTTTGAAGCGATAAGCATATCTTTTTATATGGTTCTTGACATCCTCTAAGTTTTGAGCATATGTGTTATTTTGAAGCATATCTGGAAAATCTACTGTTGCTATTTTCATGTCAGAAAAGTGAAAATTGATTCACTTGAAACAAATTTCAGGCTATTCCATCCTGATAAACTCTTCAAGATAGAAGGCACTGCTCTTTCTTTGACTTCTACCTGACAGTAACAAACACAAACATCAAGAATGAATAACAGCTTTAACCTGAACAAGGCTCATTAAGCCATAACCCATTTTTCAAGGAGAAGAATTTAAATGCTTGCTGTAGCTCCCATCCAAAGCCTGCTCTAGTTAATAAGACATAAATAGCCCTGAACTTGGCTTTGAGTCCTGAGAAGGAAGTGGGATCAAATTGATAGTGCTTCTAAACAGCATTTGCCAAGATATTCAGGGCTGCCTTAGGAGAGGGCAGTAGTTGCTAGTGTTTAAATTCTGTTCCCATGGAAGTCAATGGCTAAAGCACTATCTCTCTTCAGTCAGGCCCTGAATTTACTCTAAGAGTTCAGTGGAGGTGAAAGAGAGAGACTGGTTTTATGTCAATCAAGCCCTGTCGATATTGTTGGAGTTCCCTCAGGAGATCAGCTTCTCATGCTCTGATACTTTAGATGGACAGATTGCGCAGACAAACAGCACAGAACTGCCAAAAGGCTGTTAATATCACCAGAAGCAACACTGGTATTTAAAACAGCACAAAACCTTTAGAAGGAAGGAGATGGGGGAAAAAGTACCCCCTTCTCAAATCTGGCAGCCTCTAAGAAATGTTTTAGCCCAGGAAGTAAACTTCAATTAAATTAGAGAATTCAAAAAAGAAACATAACCAAAACAAAAAAAGCAACCCAAACAAACAAAACCCCCAAACTTCCAGCTAATTCTGAATACATAATTTCGTTATAGTTTCATTCACTGGAAGGCAGATATACTTGAGCTCCTACATATGCAAAAATGTATATATTCATGAGCATGTGCTTCATAAAGGAAGATGAAAGCTGTCATTTGCATTCGGTGAATCTTTTCATTATTTCAGGTGCTCTGAAACTTTTACTGTCTTATGAGTTCCTGGGAAAAGCTTGTGCTTCTCAACTTCTGATTCAGTCATATAGCATCATCTGTCCAGCAATGGCAAGAATTACACATATAAAAAGTAATAAAAAGAACATTTCAATGCATTATATCTGCTTTTACTATGACTATTTTTGAAGACAAGAGTATTTGTCAGCATGTCAGGAAATGTTTAATCTCTTCTCATCTTTTGCAAAAATGAAAGTAACATTTTCAGTAGACAGTCTAGTAACATGCATTGTGAACATTCATGTGGGTCTTTAGCCACCTCTATTTCGTTAATGTGAAGAAAAATGATGTGAAAATCATTGGTATGTCAGTGAATGGTCAGTGAACAGTCAATGATGTTTTTCAAAGCATGTTTTAATGAGAAAGTCGGGTTAATTTCTTTTTCAGCCTCGGCAAATCCTCCTCCACAATAAAAAAATGAGCACAGTAATAACTGAGTTCACAATTGCAACAAGCATCCAAACCGATCAAGCTCTGATAACTACTTTTCTTCCTGCCTGCCTTCCAAATTTTAACTATTTTGATTACATTTTCATGTACAAATCACACAGAACATCTGATTGAAACACCCGTGCAAGAGCCAACATCTTTGTCTGCTACAGCTCAATCTTTTATAGTCTGCAAGAAAAACTTCACCCTATGGCAACATCAAAGCCATTTTGTAAGGAGACCGTCAACTCATACATTATTTTGGAGGGAGACATGAGAGACACAAAAGCTCTAGAGCAAGGTAGGACAGAGCAAATTAATGTTCTGATTCTATACCTGGGCTCAGATGGATGCACCCAGCAGGACTACGGTCTTCACAGATCCTGCAGAGTTTATTTACAGTATGAATTTTGTTGTTGTTAGCTGTGAAAATGCAAACGTTCCAGGACCCCATAAACCCTGCTCTAGAGAGTCCACTGGCTCCTAGGAAAGCTCTGTCACGCAACACTTACTGATCCCAAAGTCATAAATAAACAAAACTCAAACTTTAAGGAAGATTATAAAACAAAACCATAGCTATTCTGCTCCTGGGAAATAAAGAATCACAAAAGAAGGTACGTGACACCAAAGGACAAAAGGACATGTAAGCACAAAGTGTTAGCCGAGTAACCAAACCATAAGTAGTGAAGCAAATAAACATTTCATCCTATCCCACACGGAGTTGTTGAAGAACAAAAAAATATATTTTTTCCCAGAAGTCTATGATACAGAATGTGATGTCACAGCACAGACACTGACGTACGCAAGAACCAGTGCTCTTAACACAGGTCAAGCAATATACAGCATGTTTTGTAGAATCACAGAATACCCTGAGTTGGAAGGGACTCACAAGGATCATTGAGTCCAATTCCTGGCCCTGCACAGGACACCCCAGAAATCACACCATGTGCCTGAGAGTGTTGTCCAAATGCTTCTTGAACTCTGCCAGGCTTGGTGCTGTGACCACTTCCCTGGGAAGCCTGTTCCAGTGCTCAGCCACCCTCTGGGTGAAGAACCTTTTTCTTGATATCAAACCTAAAACTCCCCTGACACAACTTCAGGCTATTCCTTTGGGTCCTGTCACTGGTCACCACAGAGAAGAGATCAGTGCCTGCCCCTGCACATTCCCTCATGAGGAATTTGTAGACTGCTATGAGATCTCTCCTCAGACTCCTCCAGGCTGAACAAGCCTAGTGAACTCAGTCCCAAATGGCTTCCCATCCAGGCCCTTCACCATCTTTGTAAATTTGGCCAATAGGTTTATAGTTAAACTGAACTACATGATATTCATTGGGCTTGTAAAGCTGATTATGAAAGCAAAACAATCAGTTACCATTACATTTTAGTTTCTACAACTTATCACTTTCACAATATAATTACAGAAGTTGGGGAAACAGCTTTACATAACAGAAAATGACACCAAAGCAAAAAACACAAGGCAAACATCTATTTGGCTAAGCAAGAAAAAGAAGTGATTTACTTCTGATAAATTGTATTATCTAGTTCACCTCTTTAAGAAATGGGAAGCAATCCTTTCATCATCTTGTATACTAATTATTTCTAAAGAGCAATAATATATTAGAAAAGAAAAATAAATTTTAGAAGAGAAATAATGAGACAAGGATGAAGTTAGTCCTTCTGTCCTCTGAAGCAGAAATTACTTGGAGCAGGTAGAACAGGTAACCATTTGTGTATGTTTGAGAAACAGCATGTTAACTTTGAAGTGTGGTCCAGATCCTGCTGCAATCGATCCAAACACTCAAGTTATGCTTAATCATATTGTTGCAGAAACACCCATAAATATTAGAGCAGATCAGCAACTAGCGTTGCCTTTCTACGAGAAACTGTTACATTCATTTTACAATTTGTTTTTGTTTAAAAAACTACTTTCCTTTTTAAATTTACAACAGAAGAGGGAATTGGGAGCACTTGATTCAGGCCTATTAAAATGCTCCATTCCAATGTTGCTGATCAGGAGAAACTATTATAACTGTTATAGAAACAGATGCCTCAATATGGTGTGAAAACTTAAATCAATCAAAGTAACAAAACTGAGATTAAAACAGTGCTGAAATGTTGTAATACAATGGTATATTTTTATTTTAACAAGCTCCATTTCTCAAAAAGCTCTAGTGCTGGTCTCTGTTGGAGAGCATGAATGCATGACAAGCAAATCCAGGACAGAATTAAGAAGTTTATTAATTGATCTTATTAACTATTAAATAATTAAATAGTACGCTGCACTTTAACATTGGATTCTGCCTTTATTTTAAGCAAAAGGCCTGAATCAGAGCTCACAGAAATCAGACATTCTCACTGAATCCAAAGCCAGGCTACTGAACCCAAATTTAGATTTGGTAATTGTGAGTAAAAGCAGACTCAGGCCCATGAGTTGTGCCAGAGAAACCAGCTTCTTCAAACCTGATGATACAGCAAAGTTCTGCCCTATTGGAGGTCCCCAATGCTGAAAAATAGCAGCTGTAGCTCATCCTTTGCACCCAGTCCTATGACAGCTCTTCACAACCTTTAACTACTGCGAGAAAAGGAAGTCGAAGGAATGAATTATTCTGCAGTTTTAAAATCTCTCCAAGAGCCTTCACACCAAAAGAGGAGATCCTCTTATCAAACTACTGTGCAACCAAACCAACAAGACATGTTCGTCAGTTTGCAGAAATCACACACCTATGCTGAGGCCAGTGTTTTCCATGGCTTTTGGACAGGATCCATAATCAACTAAAATTTAGAACACATTCTTATAATGTGCCAATTCTGATTACAAAACATAGAATTTGGCTGGGTTAATATCTCCTCCAAAAAACACTTTGATGGACTACCTTGGATTTGTACCTCACTGGAAAAGCCACATACCAAAAAATGGAGACAATAACATATTTTGAAGAGAATTACTTATTGCAAGTATTTGAAAGCATTTACATATTATCTGTGAGATAGATAATAAACAATATGGAAACAAGTAGATATAAAATGGCTTTTTTGTTAAATAAAACAAGGCTTCTGATTTGCTCAACGAGCACTGTTAAAGACTGAACGCTTTAAAAAGTAACCCACCTTTCCATGTTTAAAGGATTTTTTGTGTCAAACATATGTGCCAGAGCTTCCCTGCAATTCTGTCATTCCAGAGTAATTAAGACACTGAAGAAAGAAGAGTCTATGTAGTTCATCTCAAAACTATGTACATAATTCACAGAATAACGAATTACAATAAAACAATGGTCCCCTATCAAGAGCTTCTTCCCATTGACAATCGCTGAAAAGTGTGAACAGTTTTTAAACCAAACCAAATAAAACCCCAAACCTATATTTTTTATGTTTTTATATAGATTCTCTAAATATGAATTGCTGCCTGGGATTCAGACTTCTACAACTGAAAAAAAAAAAATTAAAAATGGAAATGAAAAAAAGGTTGCTGGTACCATTGTTATGCTATTGACTTACTGCTTTGGAAGCTCATTGGACTGTATGTTTGGCAGGAGCTGGTTACTCCAAATGAAATGAAAAAAATTCCAAGCTTAAATATAATCCTGAAAGCATTTTAAAACATTTTGCTGTTTTTCATTGTGAATTTCAACGTCATGCATGACTTGCCACACAGGCAGACATTTCTGCCATGTTTGACAAGGAGCTAGAAGGGATCAGGTGGACACTTTTAATATCTTCAATGGGTTGTGGCACAGGCTCCTAGCCTATGACTTGAACTGGAATTAAATATGACAGCACTTATGCTGGAGTATCTCTTACAAACTTTGTTTTCACTTCCAGCATTTTTTTTCCCCATGCAACCACTCAAAAATTTCAGGGGCTGGTGTTTTATTGGGTCTTTAAAGTTAAAGTTGTAATCCCTTCATATTAGTAACAACATGCAAAGAAAGGCAAGACAAAAGTTGGCCTGTCATCAGAACCAGTTTTCAGGGAAAAAAATTACACACTGAGGTTTAGTTGTCTTTCTGTGTTGCCTCTCATCCCAGAGAAGCAGTAAAGCTGAAAGTTCATACACTGAGGCAGAGAACTAGAGGAGAGGTCTGAGTTGTATCATAATTTCGAAAAAGTAGCACCCTGACTTTAGTGCATTTACTTCCTCCTGGTGCACCACCCGAATGCTCCTCCTGTACTAAGGCACACCAGCTGAGTATGTGCTCCCAGGACGCCAATCTGCAGGTAGAAATCGACTGAGAAAACCTCACCCTCTAAATGTGAATCCAAAACCACTCTTTAAATCCCTCTCTGAGACTGCCCTATGAGCTTTTAAGAAGATTGTATTTCATATACCTTTTTGTTCTCTCCCATCTCAGAAGTTATTTTGTTTGGATGAAAATGGAGATCTTGTATTTCTTACTGTTCAATTATTAAGGAACAGCATCAGAGTTGCCTTCATCTGAAAGGCTCAGCGATTTTTAAACGATCTCATGTACCGTAATTTATAATGGAAAATCAGGTACAAATAGCGTGAGATGCTTTCTAGTTTCTCTCTAATGGAAATAAAATGAATCCCTGGTAATGAGTGACCCTACTTGCTTCTGTGGTCACCCATTTTACTTTTTAGTGTTCTCTTTAGTAGTCTCAGGAGAAAAGAACAAATGCAAAGCTTTTATACAAAGCTGCTTCTGAAAACAATAGCTCTGTGCTTCTGCTATAAAATCTATTTTTACTATTCTCATAAACAAATATTATTGATCACAGAGACTTTGCTATTATTCTCACTAAGAAAAAACTTAGTTGCACTGACAGTCCAGAGATAAAATTGCCAGAATTTATGCAGTACAAAGAATTAATTCTGGTTCTGTTCATAAAAGGTTATTTCATGTAGCTGTTTAAACATGCTTTAAAGTGTAGTATGGAATTTATTTTATCAACTATTTATTAGTTTTTATGATGTATTTATTTAGATAAACTAGAACTTTATCATCACATCATCCTTCTGTGCGACACTGCTAGAACCAACACCAGAGGAAAGAAAAAATCTCAACAAACATATGTTTTCAATATAAACAAGGAAACCAGACCAAATGTCTCATGTCAATACAATGATTTCTTTCCACCAACATAATGATAATTGCTACACACAGACATTTATTTTTTTATAATTAAGGTTGACTTTTGGCATTTGCTGCTCACACTCCAACACATGTATACCATTAATGTTCAGAAGAGCATATGCAACCCAGTGTTATACTGCATGAGAAAAAAAATGCTTCAGTTATGACCATTAGCTTGTTGAATTCACACACACACACGTCTAAATGATACCTTTTTTTTTTCCTTCCGAGTTAGGGAAAGACACATTTGTTGGGTCTTTGTCAACAGTCACTGCAATAAAAAAGTGGTCATATACATATATGCTAACATTATTTGTAGCTCTACTTGTAGCCTGTTAAACAATAGCAGTAGAAAATATATACAATGGGAAAAAAATATTTGGTTTGGGTAGATGCCCTGTGTGTGGTCAAAGCAGCAACATGACCTTTTTGATATCAGACTTGAAACAGTACATTCCTAAAAGTGCTGATTACTGTGGATGCATGAGATATTCCTGTGTAAATGGAAAAAGAAAGCTAAGTTTTAATCAGCTATCAATATTCTAAACAGTTTAAAAATATTCAGAATTTTTTTCTCATCCTGCCTAATGAAAATATTTTAAATTAAATCAGTTGCAGTTAACATACATTCTAATAATGACTACTGGGTGCAGCAACAAAAACTCCAACCACTTAATAATCTAAAACATAGATGAGCCATATAATTTTGCCTCTACTGTGAGAAAGAAGGAAAAGCCAGAGGGAAAATTATTTTTGTTATTGCTCTTCCTTCATTTTATTCTTCTGCGTTCACTGAAAGGTATAAAGTGTATGCCCTAAAATGAGTGAGTTTGCTAGGAGCTGGCAGACAGCACTGCCTCACTACAGGGCAGGAGCAACTTTAAAAAATGCATTTGACCCTGACTGTGTCAGAACCAGGGCTGAGCACAGGTTACACAGCAGAGAGCATTTACAAGGCAGTGACTCCTGTTCGTACAGGCAGGAGTGAATTTTGCTATGGTAGACAATATCTAAATCATGCTAAAAACCTTGTATGATTCGGATATTCTCTACCACAGCCCTGAGAAGGCAACTTAGTACCGAACCTTGCAACCTGCTGAGAGACAAGCAGACTGAAGTGAGGGAGAAAAACTTCTCAAGAATGGTGCAGACCCAGAGACAGAGGCAAAATCCTTTTGTGTACCACAAAACCTCACTGCATGCTCTTACCATCTTCCGTAAACAGGCCCAAAGAGAGGGAGGCAATACTTAGAAAGTAAGGATGCTGATACCCCTTTCCTTTTTCTCCTCAGCAGAAGGGGTGAGCAGCACCCATGGGACAGATCAATACCCCTCGCAGCTCCGATTCAGTGTTCCTCATGGCAACTTCCAAGCCATCAATCTGAAAGACTAACATTTTTGGGTGCTACTGGGCTGAATGTCAACTGCTTCTCTCCAGAATATAGGGAGCAAATGGGGTACAGGCAAGTATATGATAGAAAAGGAAGACAAGGCCATGGGGAAAAATTGCTCAAAACTCCCATTTCCTTGAAGGGTAAGGAGGTAGCAAGGCCCTGTAGCACCTGACGCTCCTGCCAGGACATGGAGGCTTCGCAGCAGATTAAAGTAAATCTCTGCCTTCAAGACACAATTGTACCTGTGATTTCCATGACAGAAAACTGCATAGTGGTTTCACTGGGAATTTTCCACTAAACCACCTATTTATGATGACACTTTATGCAAGGGAAAGACAAAATGAAATTATAATCTTTTCCCAAGACAGTGGAAGATCTGATTCATACTTCTTAGCTCTTTTCAAAAACGTGTTGATGATACCAACACTAAATCTAATGTGCTATGACCTAAGAAAAATTCTATCCCTTGCAGCTTAAAAATCTTTTATTATCTTCTGAGACAATATCCTAGAATATTAAACAGATAACATTAAACCCTTCTGAAACTTTCAGATGCAGAGCTCTCAGCTGAGGGTAGACAAGGAAGCAAACTTACATATTAGAGACTGAGTGACAGCCTAATCTTTAGCTCTGTGTAAAACACGTCTCAGGGGTTGTATGAAGGTCATATGAGATCCTACTTTGCCATGCACCCAAAAATAACAAAAAGAACAGGATTTCAATGCTAGGATTGGCAAAGCAAAAATCAGTCCTCTACTCTTTCAGTTAAAAATACTGGAATAATCAGAGCAGGAGTAAGCCAAGCACAACAAGCAAGAATAGGTGGAAAGGAAAAAAAGGTATAGAAATATGCAAAGAAAAATAATTTAAGAAAATTAAGGGAAAAACAGGAAAAGAAGGGAGAGGAATGCTTCTGAATTGCCCTTGAAAATGCCCTAACTTGACAGAAAAGCAAATGCAACTCATGTCCTTCTCTGTTTCTGGATGACAACAGGGGCCTTCACATGTGCAAAGACTGCAGAAAAAAAAAAAAAATTCTAACTGCCCAAATGTCACTGCCTATAGCAACAGAATGACAGAAATTTATAAAAAATGTAGTTTTATCTGAAAACAGAGAATGAAGACCTGTTCTGTTGCACTGTGAGAAACCCACTAAGACTGGCTAGTTGCAGAGTATGGCATCAAATCACTAATGAAACTGGGGAGACTGTTAAGTTTCCGCTACACAAAAATAGCAAGGCTCTGTTATCAAAGTCAGTTTAAAAGCTTATCTCAAAACTCTATAGATGACCCAGCGTTTACATGCCATGAGAAATACAATTAGGCTTGACTACATGAAAGATGAAAAAGCAAGGACCTCTCTTCCACATAAATTACCTTATTAGAAACAGTAATAGTCTCTTACAGCCAAATCCAACCACCGTTTAAGGTTTGAGGATCCCATTTGAGTGGGATCCTTCCTTGGCCTACAGGCATGTGGGCACAGCCATACTGACCTGATGAGCCTGTGTGCAACTCTATTCAAAGCATGATTACAATTCAACAGTGGTATCAAAGTCTGACAAAAACCTCTTCCAGCTGATGTGAAACAGCAATTTTCTTCAGAGCAAATTATTTCATGAATCAGCCAGCAGGGAGTGACAACATTCTGTTGTCAGTGACTAAGTGTATGACCTCTGGGTTGCAATTTCCATCAGTTTAAGAAGAGTCTATTGAAAACATGATCATATTTTTCACTCTTAACAGAGATGCTAATCTGGCTCCCAGTTTCCCTTCTTTTTTTTTTCCTTTTTTTCTTTTTTGCCACCTTTATTGCCTGCAATGTAGTATTCCCCTGGAGACAGAGAACACAGTCCAGAACAGGTGGCTAATGAAAATTGAAGCCAACACCGTAGGGTAAGAATTAAAGGGCAACATCTTTTCTACTTTGAGGAGTGTGTCAGACCCAGTAGAGGCTTTCTCCTGCCACGAGAAGGCAACTTAGTTCTGAACCTTGCAACCTGATGAGAGACAGACTCAAGTGAGAGGAAGAAAACCTTTTTGAGAATGCTTACTGGTACAGACCCAGAGACAGAGGAAAAATCCCAGTCCCGAGTAATGAAAACATGAGTACTACCCAAATTAATAAATGTTCTCCAAATATTTCAGCTACGATCTACACACAAATAGAATTTCCACCTAAAGAACCACAACAGATTGATGTCAGTATTAACGCTACTGAAATAACACAACAGTAGAATATTGTACTGCCTTATGAGACTTGATTGCAACAAGAAATCATGGGAGAAAGTGTTTTACTTATACCTTTAATAGAAGTGTTGAGGAGAGGAATAATGGAACCCTAGATTTTATTCAGCATCAGGATTCTATTTGACTGCTGATCCTAAAAGGAGCCAAAATCAATGGTTAAAAAAGCTGCCATTAAACCACATTTGTTACTCCTACAGAGTACAGTCGCACTTCTCAGGTTGTTACCAGTGGGGTCTCAGACTAAAACTCTGCTTCGATTTAAGGACAAGCTTCTAATACTGATACTAAGATTCTATGCCAAGGGTGGAGGAAGTTTGTATTGAATAGGCCACCATGGACTTGTTGGTGGAACAGGAGATGGAAAATGCAAGCTTTCTTTGTCTCCACCTCCGTCTGATGTGGATCCACCAAACTGTGTGTTCAGTGGGACAGAGTCACATGAGATTTCCTGGAAACTTACTGGTCAGCTACAGGGTTTTTAACTATCCTGGACAGAGTATATTCACCTGGCCCGAAATACAAGCACATGTGACATCAGATGCAATCATGGTGACCCAGGGCTCAGTCCAGCCTGCTTGCAACTGACTGTTTTGGTCCTGGATAAGCAAAGGTGAAAGTGCATTTGGGCAAAAGCTTTTGCTTTTAGGGTGTCTGTGTGCCAAACCAGAATAACATTGCACGTTTGCTCCAGGAAGACTTTCTTTACAATACTGAAAGAAAAATAGTTATTTCAAATGGTCAATTTAGACCAAACTAGTTTGCTTTGATTATCTCATATGTACATTATGCAACATGTACTAGTGCTGCAGGATTAGGGTACAAGCATGTCTATGTAGTCCTCAAGCTGTGCCATGCCATGCTGCTTTAAGGCAACTTCTGCTGCCATTTTACATACTTAAAATGGGACTGTTTATGGTGCTCATCATAGACTTTGTTTGCAAACACCTTACAAGCACTAATTCATTCTCCCAGTAGGTAGTGAAGTATTTCCTTTGTTTCCCAAAGCGATGAGCTGCAGCATGGGGATAATGCAAGTTGTCCAGTGTCACACACTGAGTACAGACCTTCTTAGTTCCTGTGCAGATTTATTCACAAGATAACTGTTCTCAAATAGTTCTGCCTAGTCGTGCTATTTTCTCAGCCCCAATTCCCTCTTTACTCTATTTCAGGAAAAATCTCTTTTACTGGTCCAAGTTTGGAATGCCACCATCAGCTCACTAAAATGCTTCATCAGAAGACATCTTGATCTACACTGCTCAGGAAAACTGAGCTTGTAATAAGGATAATAAGGACAGGATGCAATTATACATGTACACACAGACACTTCTCTGTCCACATTTGTCTCTGCACATAATATATATGCATATACATATATATTATCAGGTATGTGTAGAAAGTTATCAAAATATAAAACATCAGAACAATCAAAGTGCAGTTATCTAAAGCTTCAAACAAGCATGTATTATTCACTGTAATAGTTAGCTATTCCAGGCTCACACTCCTGTTTATATCCCTAGAGGGCAATGTCACCTAATAGGTTGTGTTCAGGTCCCTGCCACCTTCATATGAAGTCAAAGATGGTGCTGCTGTGAAGACAGACAGTAGTCCATACTTAATAAAATTGTATTTATTTAAATATAGACTTGTCCCTGTTTACTTTCAAGAAGTTTTGAAGCCTGATTTCAAGAACTGCTTGATTGTCCAAAATGTACCTACCTTCACAAACCTCTGGGATTTTTCTGCTATGTCCCCTATGTCCCTACGTCAAACGGCGTAAGGCACAATTAAAGAGACAGTTCAAGACACTAAGGCCTCAGAGAACAGCAAGCAGAAATCTGAATCCCTACACAAAGAAACTCAAAGAGAAAACAGAATGGTCATTTTCTTCCCTGTGTTTGTTGCCTTGCTGCTTCACATTTAATATTCTTTTTGCAAAGCTTCCTATTGGCAAGGCCCTGGTCCATTCTCGGGTATCACAATGGTTCTGACAACTCTGGTGAACACAATTTCAGTGGTGTCTTCTCTGTGTGTGAAACAACACCCCTCACTTCAACATCAGTGTTCCATCTCTGAGCAGAATATGATGTTTGGGTAGCAAACATTCCCAGCAAAGCTGCTGACAGCATGACTGCAAAGGAAGCTGTGACTATTCAACATCTTTTAAAATAAGAAAAATTCCATATAATTGCTTTATTGATGGATTTAGAAGCCTGGATTTAGCCTCTGAGATATAAAAATGAAGGCTTCTGTTGTTTGCTTCCTTTTTGTTTTAAATGATTGATAATTATTTCACAAATGTCTTCCCCTGACATTTGATTTGCTAGATAATACACAAACATACAGTTTCTAATGGGCTTTCTGTCCTTTTAACCTAATTTCTTTTCTCATTACTTTTCATTTTATTTCCAATTCTGATGTAAAATCTATTTTCCAGAAGATTTTTGCATAATCCGAAACTTCCTCACTTTAATAACGTACAGTGATATTTTAAAACAACTACAAAGCTAAGATCAATGATAGCAGAGAAGCAAAATCAACCCATATTTTTAACTTTTCTCTTTCATGTTGAACTCCATCATGCACATTTTCTCCAAGAAGGTTCCAAAATTATGATGGAATTTAATAATCATTTTGTGTATGTTAACCTTTAAAAATATCTGCCACGTGAAAACAGTTGAGTGAGGACAAAAAAAGAGAGTTCAGCATAAGAACATGTATATTTTTCAGTCAAGGTATTAGCTGGCATTGGTACTGTATTGCAAGGATTTATTAGCTAATTAATGATTAGGCAGATCACAGAGATAATAATTAAGAAATGAAAATCAGATCTTTTACATTTTTATAGCAGAGAAAAAGGAAATAACAGCTAAAACTCGAGGGACACATATGAGTGTGCAAAAAAAAAGATCTCAATGTTAAGGGAAGAGAAACTGAGTAAGAATTTCAGTACACTCTCTAATTGCAGTGGCAGTGACTAAAAAGTCCCGTAATTTGTTTGCTATAACAGCATTTACACTCTTTGGAACAAAGCAGGTTGTAGTAGCAATTGTTCTGAGTGTATCCTTGGGATCGTACTCATTTACTCATATTTCATCTGTATGAAGAATTAAACTGCCTTTTTTTTGTTTTCCTCAGGCAGTATAAGTCTGTTGAAGTCAGTGGCACCTTGTGAATTTTGCTCTTATGGCACTCCAGGTTCACGCACCACCCCATTCATAAATGCATGAAAATGCAGGTCACATTTCTAAAGAAAACTACGAAAAGTTTAAAGGATAATTGCCTTTTGTGTCCTTTGACTGAAACCTACATGACTAGAAGGGAGCCAATTTTTTTTTCCTAGTGAAGATGAAGATTCTCAATATGACATCTGTATACCATCACTCTTGACAAAGACCTACCAAGATTTCCTAGTACTACATTAAACAAATCAAATCCATTTTTTATTGCTACACTATTCAAAAGATTTCTCCCATGCTCTAAGACTCAGAAAATAAAAAGTCTTCTGAAAGAGAAGTCTAAAGAGAACATATCCAGTCTGCTATTTAACTTATTTTTCCCATTCTAAAGTGTTTTGGGTTTTTTTGAAGGTGTGGCTCTGGTAGAAAGAATAACGCAATAATGATCTTCAAGCAACAATAACTGTATTGTAAAACTGCAATTTAGTCAGATGTCCTTTCCAGTGTAGTCTAAAGAAATAACCTGACATGCTAAGAGATGGGTTTCTATTTAAACAAAAAGGAAAAAAAACAGAAGTCCTTAAGAAATAGGCCTAAAAAACATGTTTCTGACTCTTCCCCTTGAATTCCACTGGCAAAAGTAATGAGTGAGGTGACAGGAAACCTGATATTAATTCTGCAAGTTCTAACTAGATGTGCAGGAAATCTAAGTCCAAGGAATAGAGCTCGAATGCAGAGCAAATAGGCAATTATTCTGAGCAGAAGAATTCTGTGCCTGATGATGACTTGCCTGTCGCCATTCTCTGGTGTCAGTTCTACAGAGACTGTAATCTTCTATGTTGATGCCTATATTCAATCTTAATGCCTGGTACTGAGTGATGGGAAGCTGTAGGGTTTCTTGCAAGATTCACTGTTAATGGGTTTAACTCAATTGGCACCTCTGCTGGGATATTTCATAAATACATAACCTATGCTGTGTGATCGGAATAATTAAACAGAATCACACAGAGCTCACATCTCAACACAGCACATCTTGTTCTACAACTTTTGCAATCTTCTGCTTTACCTTTAACCACTCATTTTTTAAAATAATAAATGCGAGTAAGAGGACATGGAAGGATTTCCCCTCTTTTGCACGCACTCATGCACGTACACGGTTCCTGCCTTTCAATCTGACATTCTGAAGGAATCCAGCTTTCAGAAAGCAAATTTTTGCCATATGATGAGACAGCCACAGTTCTTCTCTACTGTCTGTGTGAACCGTTCTATAGTACCGATACAAGTTATCCTCAGAAAATGAAAATTTCTGTCAGAAAGAAAACTGCAGATTTTGCATGAGAACTTTTTGAGAAAGAAAACCCTGCTGCAAATGTGCTTTTCATTTAAAATTTATCCAATTGGTTTTTTTCCCCACTATTAATCTTCAGCCTCTTGATCTCCTCTTTTTCAAATGCAACATCTACTACCTTTCTTAGGATGACATGCAGGAGGTTTGTTTGTATGTAAGACCTCTGTATACGTAATGCAATTGCTATAGTTTCTGAGCTCTCTCAACACTATCATTTGCAGTGGACTGCATTCATTTATATGAGTGGACTTTCATGACATGGATCTCAACAGCCCACCAGTAGTCACATTCTCAGTATTTGCCTCTCTTGCATTATTGTAATAAACAAAGAGAGGAAAATTACACAGGGTCCACCTCAGAGAAGGGTGTTCCAATTTACTGTGACAGATGATTCAGGCATGGTGACACCTCCCTCTAAACCTACCCTCTTTTTTTCTACAGTCTTCCCAGTTTCTTCAAAATTAAGGAGGTATACTGAATAATATATATGTTCAGATGTATAGGACTATCACATCATGAAAAGTGTTCGAAATCAGTCTGTACAAGAGAATTCCATGGTTTTATTCAATTTGCTAATAACCATCTTGCTGCAAAACCACTACAGTGCAATCTTCATTTCCAATCCCATCAAAACACGTAGCTAAAAATTATTTTCTGAAAGCTGGATCTCATCAGATCTTCTCATAAGAGTTTATATGACTTTTCTGATGATCAATATGAACATGAGAATACTGGCCCCAGGAACTCCATAAGGTAAGGTTGACAAGCAGGAAGATAGCAAAATCAAACAAGGAAATCATACAATTTCAGGTTTAAGATCAAAATGACCATGGGTTGTGTTTGTTTTTAATAGTCATGTTTAGTTAATTCCCTTCAATTAGTAGTTGTTGAAACTTTAGTTTGAAATAACAAAAATCATATTACAAAGCAATTTAACAATGGTTATTACCACTTAAGTCTTCGAGATGCGCAATAATGCTAATCCACCAAGCACTAGTCTGACTATATTTTCATTACTTGGCTGAAATTGCTGATAGAAGAATGAATTTACATAACGTCATCTGCTACTTCATTTACAACTTGTATTTCAAAAAGAAAGTGTGCGTAAGGTACAACAACTTGTACAACAGTATCACTATTCATCTCAAGTAGTTGCCAGTTCAATTTTGATCTGAGTAAGAATTTCAGTACACTCTCAATCAAAAATCCTTATTTGTTTAGTAAGGATACAAATGCAGGACTGAGAACAAGCATGGAACCAAGAATAAAGTTTAGGACATTTGCCAGCACTGGTCTCATTTCCATACTACATGGTCTCTGAAATGTGCATGCTTCAGTTTAGACACAGACAGAACAGAAATACAGATCTAGATACAATAAAAGTTCCCATTTTTGGAGAACCATGAAAATGTAAATATTTCACGAAACTCAAAGCATAAAACCAAAAACTGAAACACTGATCTCAATACTCTCTGCTGACTCCCTCCTCCAGTTCTCCTGAGTGAGCTATCTGGGCTCTTCAGTACTCTATCACATGGCACATTAACAAAATGATCCTTTATCCTTACAACCTGGCTCTAGTGCATTTCATATCAGGTCTCACTTGGTAATCTTCTGATCAAATTCCCCACCAGTCCAGTTTTCCCTGTTGCACTGAATGATTCCATATTTGGTGACATTGTATTTTCCACTACACTCAATTCTTGATGACCTAAGTGATTGACTTGAATCTTACAACACTCAGTAAGTCAAAAGAAAAAACCTTGACTAAAAGTATCTTCATGTTTCAATAACCCTGATTCCACTCACAGAATAATGCAAAGGAAAAACAACAATAATGACAAGAAACCCCCCACCCTAAAGGCATAAATGGACCATTTTATTCCTGGGCTGAGCATCCTATCATCACCCTCACCATTATTATAGGCTTGAATTACTGGAACGCAAGGGAGTCAATTGTACTGGGTTCCCTACAAGGAATGAACGAAGCATTTACTACCAAAGTACAAAACTAGAAACAAAAGACACAGAATTCGATATTTGGCACTGTTCTTTTTGCACAAATAAGATAACTCCTCAGTTTTCTGGGGGTAGATAAAAACTTTGCAAACAGTTTTAAGGATGGACCATCAGGAGAAGAACTGTGATAAGGGACTTAGAGATGCTTCCACATTCTAGATATATGCAACACTGAAAAAGTAAAAATAATGCACATTTTAGAGGAAAAACAGACCCAGAGCAAGGTGTTACAACCCAAATGAAAGTTAGTTCAAACTCATTTTCAGGACCATTGAAATATCTGAGGTTTCACTGCTTGATCATTATGCAGGAAATTTTTGTGATTTTTATTCATGAGAGAAATGCTATGAAATCACATCCCTTTGGATAGAAAAACAAATACTTTGGAATAAAATAAAATACTGTACTTTTGTCTGGGTCCAAGTTTTCTGTTTGTTTTCAAATTTTCTGTCCCTGTTCTCCGTTTTCTTTGTTATTTCAACTTAAAAGTTTCCTTCTCATTTTTAAAGGGGAAAATACCAGCGCTTCTTTTAGAGGCTGGCAACTCTTCCTGAATTCTGCAACTTGTGCCCTTGTCTAGAGATATTTGACTTCAACTTCTCCTGCTTGGAGTGACAAAATGAAAATTAGATCAAAGTAGCTCAAGTTCAGCCTTGTTGCTGTTGGCACTTTCTTTGTGAATTCTTTCTCTTACCATTTTCACCCAAGATAGTTCTTCATATTATTCCCATTTTCTTCATCAAAACTTTTCATTTTTATGTATGTGCAGTACATTGTGCTATAGAGTTTTGCGGCTATGAAAACACTGAATCTGTGTTTTAACAGATTGTATGAAATTAAAAAAAAAATAACTTAGAAAATATTTCACAAAATGCTTTTTCCATTTTTTTTTGCACTTTGAGACTAATGCTAAAATTAAAATTGAACAAAGAACGATTTTCCATTCCCTGTGCTGCTCTGGAAACAACAAAAGCAAAGGGTACCACACCCATTCATTCTACACATCCTAACACCATCAACATTCAAAATGATTCAGTAACCAACTACCACTTATGTCACATCTGTATAGTAAAAATCACAGAAATAAGGAAAGACTCAGTAGGTGATTATCCAATTACCACTAGAAGTGGTGGTAGCAGTGCATACATACTACCTTGGAAAATACAAAGAGAATATCTATGCCACAAAGAGTACACAATCTAAATTAGAGAGACAATATAATGAGAAACACATACAGCCTTTGAATAGCACATTTGCACATAAATGAATTGAAAATAACACATATTCCATATAAATATTTCTTGCTCTTTTTTTTGTTAACTCCTCTAAATTGACACATCTTACCACACTGCAGCATGACTGCTAAATTTGCAAAGATATTAACACCAAGAAATTCTTTGTAGGTATTTAATTCTGCTTGTAGCATGCATTTGAGAATTGTGAGAGAATGATAAGGCTAGGCTAGATCCAAAATTCTTTGAAGCCTATACATTTAATGTTAGTAGCTACCAAATCAGTTTTTTTTAAATATGAGGCCGAGATCCGCTCATCTTTCGCATTTTAAGCCAAGCTGCTAAATGCTATTTTTGTTTTTTACTTAAGTGAAGCAAACTTGCATATGCTATAATAACCCTGTATATTCCTTTACTCCACTTCCTGTACATATTTATTGATTTGACACTGGTAACAGGCACTACCTACAGCAGAACTTCTGGTGAATCAATCACTATTAACATAGTGGTACATTACAACTCAGTCCAAGGTTTTTGTGTTCACAGCCCAAACTAAAGAATGTTTATGACAGTGAAACAACCAACTTCAAGCCAAGCATGCTGTGTTATTGCGTATTTTATTATAACTTGTGATACTAGCCCATGTTCAGCATGCTCAACTGCAAACTGGCTTTCTGAGGGAGGAGATGGGGGAGTCTCTCCCTCTGCCAAAATGAATATAAGAGAGCAGCATCACAGCTAAGTCCATAATAAAAGATTGTGCTGTGCCATCCACAGTTCAAGTTATTTTTTATATTCTGCTGTATTCAATACTTAGTTTTAACATTGAGTAAGCTACTTTTCTCTCCCTTTTTAAGAGACCTGCCAAAACCTACACAGCTCTTTCTCTTGCTCTGTGCAATCAGAAACAAATTTTTGTTGAAGAGAATAACACTTACACTACCAGTCCAATAGTTAGTGTAGGTACAATCAGAGCTCATGAGGGATGCTTCTCAGGATGATTTTTCTGAGCAACACCTAAATACTACAGTGATGGTGGCTACCCACCTCTGCCAGAGTCTGCCTAAATAAACCAAAATCAGCAGGTTTTACTAGGGACAACTGTTATATTTTGCTTCCAGTAATATTATGTTTCCTATGAAGTTTTGCACTTGCTGGGTGAAAACCCTGCTTAGGGTACATGCCCTCTCCCCAGGGGCAGGGAAAATGCAGCAGAAGGAAATAAGCAAGCACAGAACAAATGGTGGCACCACACCAAGAATGAAGAAGCCTTTTGCCATCAGCTCTGTAGTTTCTAAGCAAGATCCTCTCATGGTACTGAACTTCCACTTTGCTGGAGGAATTGTTTCACCTTAAAAAAAGATACGGGCATTATAGATCTTCACATGTGAGCAGTTCCTCCTGAGATTCCTCTATAATCAATTAAGAGATAAAAGAGCAGTCTTGTGACCTGGGACACATAACCAATTTCAGGATAAGATGAAACCTGAATTGAAAATGTCTATTTCCTTCTGTTGACAGTGAGAGGAGACCAGACGATGTAGTAAGAGGTAAGCTTCTACATCCAGCTTCTGGTGGTTAAACTCAGTCTCTTGAGCCTGAAGATTAGAATTGCTACTCATAGAAGTGCTTACCAAGATGGAGTGAGATTTGATCTTGGCTAATTTTTTTGTCTGTCAACACTACAAAGACAGCAATATACTTAATATAAAATACCAACCATATTAAAAATATGTAGAAAAGAAAAAAGACAGTTAAATGATAAAATCAGCTAAAAAAAGCACGCAATAGTACTTTACATATGGAAGTTAATGTTTCTGATTAAATAAAGTGAAGTTTCTTGGCTGCTTGTTGATGACACAGCAGAAGTTGATGTCATTGATTTATATCTTATGCTACAGAATTATGTCAAGTGGCCTCACTGTAAATAAAATTCCTTTTCCAAAGTTAAAAGGAAAATGAATATTAATTTTATGCATTACATGTATGTGCACATGTGTTGGTGAGAGAGTGTGTATGTGAGCTTGCTTTAATATCAAATAAAACAGCTTGTGCACAAGGACATTCTCTTCCTTGTCTGTGTTATGTTACTGTTCTATTAATTTATCCTTTAGCTTAACAGGTCTTATTTCTGACACAGTAATGGACAAATCAGAATGAGAGTTCAGGAAGAAGGATGCAAAACAAAGAAAGGAACCTAATGAAGAATTTGATTGAGACTTCAGTGTTTCTTTCTTTTTGACTTTGTGAAAACTGCCCTCACCATATGGATGAATAAAAGACAGAAATAACTACATAAATTACCATTGCCCCATTTTCTCTACCTACAGAAGACACTTATATTTGACCCACATCCTGGGCTCATTTATGGTATTCAGTCCCTTACCTCTCTTAACCATTCACTCCTTGCATATCACAACAGTCCAGCATTGCAGATGCTTTCATTAAAAATGCTGAGAAACAGAGGTGATTGTTGGTCTGGCCTGGAATTTGGAAGGAAACTCAATTTAAAATTAAAATGAGTTTAAATGTCTCTGGATATGGCACTGCTGAAAGAACAATTGCTGAACCTCTCAATTTATTCTACCATGAACTTTCAGGTTAATATATATTAATGTGGGGGGTTTTTGTAGGTTTGCAATGCAAGTTTGATTTGTTTCTCCTAGAAGAAATTTAAATTCCAAAGCTGTAGACATCTGAAGAATGCTTAGGTTCTCTTAATCATGGCAAAATACCATATATAGGGATTAAAAGAAGCCAACAGCCTACAGAGAGTCTGTTTAGAGAAGTAGCCACTTGATAGCATTAAGGTGGAATAAAAAAGAAACAAACAAACAAACCCAAAACCAAAACCAAAAACCCTCTTAAAACTTCTAGATTTCTAAACCAGCAGGCTCCTGGTGTATAATCAACACAACCAATTACATTCAGCAGAAGAGTTTAGAGAAGAACAAAAGTGAAGAGACCTGTTTGAGGCAGCATCTGAAGGGCTGTTTGCAGTTCTGGGCTTCTCAGTACGAAGAGGAGGAGGTCCAGTAACAAGGATGATTAAGGGACTGGAGCATTTCTCTTACAAGGAAAGACTGAGGGAGCTGGGCCTGTACAGTCTGGAAAAGAGATGACTGAGAGGGAACCATACCAACGTCTACAAGTATCTGAAGGGAGGGTGCCAAGAGGATGGATCCAGGCTCTTCCTCGTGGTGTCAAGCAATAGAACAAAAGGCAGCTGGCAGAAAGTGATGCACAGGAAGTTCCACCTGAAAGCGAGGAATAACTTCTTTACTGTGCAGGCGACCATGCACTGGAACAGGTTGCCCAGAGAGGTTGTGGAATATCCCTCACTGCAGGTATTCAGGAACCTTCTGGATGAAATCCTGCGCAATGTGCTCTAGGATGCCTCCGTTTGAGCAGGGAGGTTGGACCAGATGACCGGATGTGGTCCCTTCCAACCTGACCCATTCTGTGATTCCGTGAAAACTGCTGTCACATTCACAAGCCTAATGTGACCCTTCTTTGAATTAAAGAAGGTGTTGGACAGTAAGTTGCAACAAGCATTTCATCTGCAGTGGGCAAAGACTGTGAGCCAACAGCTCTGCTCCATAGAGGACAAGGATTTTTTTCCTATTTCCACAGAATTTGAACCAGGAAAGAAAGCTGTGCCCACTGGGGCTCCTGTGTCATTATGGCCTCCAGCTGGCAGAGGAGGTGAGGGCAAAGTGCAACAGTGGAAGTGGTAGGAGATGCTTAACCCCTACAACCTCTGGTAACAATCACCATACACAGAACGCCAGACCAAAGAGCACTCCTTGGGGAAAGTGTTAGCTGGCTTTTTTGAAGTTTGACCTGGGACACCTTTTTACAGTGGCATAAGAGGAGTAGCCCACCTTCGGTGCCAGCATGGGAAAGTCAGGTCTACTTAACCGAGGTTTCCTTATCTTTATATAGCTGCCTTTACTACACTGGCCACTGATGTAATGGTATTTCACAAATAAATTCACAACAGGCTGCAAGGTGATAATAAGAAAGAGTGGCAGGTTTCCCAGAGATCTATTTTTGGTTTTGCAATTTTGGTTTTTTTCTGAACAAGCTAAAAATCCTATTAAAATAACTTCTCTGTCTTACTTTACTAATCAGACTGGCTAGCAAGTGACTTCTTGGTAGCTGAGAAATTCCTGTCTCCCAGACTTAACTAGTAACACCAATTAACACAGCAGGAAATATAAGTATTTCTACCATGCAAGTGATCATTTCAAGGTAACCACACTCTGTTGATCATGGTCAATAATGACTCCCAATACCTGTGCAAGTTCTTGCTCTTCAGCACTGGAGGAAAAAAAGAATTGGAGAAATGTTTTTTTTTTTTTTTTACCTTTTTCAAAAAATAAAAGCTAAATTCTCAATGAAGAAAAAAAGTTCCCAAACTGTATTTGTCAGAATGTGAAATGTAATGTTTATTAGCTTCTATTTAGTGTCTTCCTCACACCAGGGAACTTTATAATAAGAAGCAGCTGAGGAGAAATCAATGTTGGCCTCTATGGATGTTATGTATTCATAGGGATGGCTCCTCTGATTGATTTGTTGGCACCACAAGATAAAAACAATTTAATATTTTTTTAAAAAAAGAGCTTAATGAGAGCTAAAGTCTGTATGAGAGAAGAGTGGGAGACTAACAGCAAAACAAGGAAGAGATCCCTAACAGCAACTCTAACCTTGCTTTATTAACATATTCTGCACATGAGCAAGGACAATGGAAGGAGAATGGCTTCTCCCCTAAATTTGACCTGCCGAGGTAAAATAATCAGATCAAAACAGTTTAGGCATTGCGGAGTACGAGAGGAACTATCTGGCTGAAATAATAGCAGAGAGAGCCATCTATTCTTTTCCAGTTTGCAAACTAGACAGCCCTGTGCTTATTTTTTTATGCTTTTTTATTTCTTATGGGAGACATAATAATGTCTCCCTACTTGGAGTCCTGTAAAGCCAATCCTCCAAGCTTCCACACAGCACTGCTGGGACAATGCAAGTGTACACAGTAGCTGCAGGTCAATCCAAAAGAAATACTTCTTATAACTATCAAAACATATACAGAATACCCCTTTCCTCTTTCTTTATGCAATTTCATGGACTGTATTATATACATGTACACTTCATAGCCACAGATACCTATTTTAGCAACTGTTTAAATAGGGAGCCAATACCTGAAGGCAGCAGAGGAGGACCTGGAGCATTCACAGAGGTATTGATGAATGAAGCTTGAAAATGGTATGAAACATAAATTACGTTCAGTATGAATGGTATGAAACATAAATTCAGCTCAGTGCCACTCTCCATGTAAAAAGCTTACTACACATTCTTGGTGGGCAATCTTCTGCTGCTTATTTTCTTTCCAATCAGTATTGTGCATCTCTTATCTGCACCACAGGTCCCTGTTGTATATCCTGGCAGCGCCTAGTGTACAGAAATCCTGTTGAGATCAATGAAACTTCTATGCATAGAAGGGGCAGGGAATGAGCAACAGAGATCTCCGAGGCAGATAAGTCTTAAAAACCAAGTTCAAGGAAGGTGAGTTTGCCCTGTGTGGTTGGCAGAAGATTTATTTCAAGATTTATACAATCCACTGAAAGCCAAAGGTCTCGGGTTTTACCTGTCATTGCTTTTAAAGGAACACTGAATTAATTTTCTTTAGAGGCAGATCATGCAGCATTGTACACTGTCCAACAAAGAGAAGTGACTATTGTCATCCAGCACAGACATAGAGTCAGCATATAGATGCACTGAGGTGTAAAAATCCCAAATTGAGTGGGATTCTCAAGTCTAATGTACGGCTGTGCACTTAGTCTGAAGTGCTTTTGGCAGAAAAGAATCAAGATATAACACTCAGGCTTAACAGCAGAGTACTTACTCTTGTCTTTTGTCTCCTGGTGGTGGTTAACTGGCAGAACAGAGCTGGTTATAATGCAAAGTGCTTTCATCCATGCAGGATTACACCCTCCTCTCTTCCTCACAATTTCCATTCACTTGTTCTCCAGAATCAAGTGTATTTTCCCAATACATGACAGAATTATCAGGGAAGCCGAGCTCTCAAAAGCATTCATACCTTACTATCACTGAGCACATCCTAGTATTTCATACAGACTCCCCAGGATCACAGCCACTGTAAAACACTGAGAAAACCCTGAAGGATGCCAAGATTAGGACATCAGCTGACACCACCACCAGAACACAGAGCAGAAAGTTGCTTTAAAGATTATCTGTTTACGTGATTCACTTTGTCTCAAAGCTTTGCAGTTAGATAAATGTCTTTTTTCTTCATCTGAGTTAGTACATTCTAGTGTAAGATCACAGCCTCTTCAGCTCATCCCTTGTAACTCACCACTATAATCAGAATGTTAACATGAATGACCCAGAAAGCATGCAATCACTCAGCATCGACACAAAACTACCTCTGTCAGGCCACATGGGCTTCCAAGGCACAAAAGAGCTTTTTGCCATAAAGGACAAATATTCCAGCAAATACACTCTGCTAAACATCTACCTACAAAAGTTAAAGCTCTTCATCACACACCTCTCACCATATGAGTATTCCCAAACTAAAAAAAATAACATGCCCTTGTATTTTACGCTCCACAGCATGTTTCCACAAATTGTTAGTCCATTCCACTGCAGCGCACATCCACTCAGCTCTATTTTTTCCCTTAATTTTATGATTTAGCACAGACTCCTTACATTTTTAAGAACTGTTTTTTTGTTTGGTTGGTTTGGGTTTGTTTTGTTTTTGTTTTAATAAAGGAATCTTCTCTCTTCAGAATGAGGAATGAGCCTGTTCTGTTCCTGAAGAATATGCCAGCTGCCATCCACTACAGGGCCTTTGCTGTAACCAGTTCAGTTTCACCACCGGGCACCAGACTGCAATTGTTCCAGCAGTCCCCTAAGTCCTAAGAGTAATCCCATGTTACTGAAAAACTGCTGAAACTTAGAAAACATACCAACCAAACAATGAAAATAAATGCATTTATACAGGTACTTTCAAGAACATGTTTAACTGAGCATAGGGCTTGTGCTGTATTACTATCCCAACCAGGTTACCAGCACAGCAACCCCCACTTCGCTGTTTGACCATATAATGCATGAAAAGTGAAAACCCTGAACCCTCAACACATTATGGCAGGGGCCCTTTCCTCGTGTCACAGCCCGGAGTATTAGGAAATAGTTCAAGAAACATTTCTAGATTCAAATCCTTTGTATAGAAAAAGGAAAAATGCATCATTGTACTCAGTGCAGAGACAGCTTTCCACACACGTGGATGCCCACGTATTGCCATGAGTGGTTACGGAGGATACAAGAAGTGCATAACCCTATAACTTCCTACCTTGCACAGAGAGTGAGGCATCATTAGTCTAAAGCATACTATCATAGAATCATAGAATGCTCTTGGTTGGAAGGGACCTTAAAGATCATTTACTTCCAACCCCCTGCCATGGGCAGGCACACCTTGCACTAGACCAGGTTGTTCAAAGCCCCGTTCAGCCTGGCCTTGAACACTTAATGATTCAGCTCACCTGAGGATACATCTGACCATGACTGCTAGGCCAGCCTTGTGAATTAAATTCCCAACTTTGGCAGCAGAATTTATTTATGTATATATGATGAAAAATCAGCTCAAAAATGAAATACAAACCCATCAATCATATATTCAGATACAGCTGTCTGCCACAAATGAAACGACACCAATAGAAATCAGTGAAATGACAGAAATGCTCCAAAAATATAGGACCCAACCAGTTACACTAAAATCAGTTCTCACCGATCCCAAGATTTATTCTCTGTTTTGAGGGCCAGTCAATATAGATCAGGAGGATTACAAATGTATATTCTAATCTCAAAACTAAGACTCAGGTTTAGTAAGCTGGAGATCTGGGCTCTGTTTCTGTCTAGCCCTCAGAGACTCATTTTTGGGAGCTTTCACACTGACCACACAGCAACTGTCTCTGCAATTCAGTGAACAACGTTTAGGGGCTTCAGTTCCCCATGCACTGCTCAGAAAGAGCAGGAGTCTTTGAAAGGTGAAGTCAACTCATATGAGCAGGATGCTGAGTACAAAAGGTATCAAGCACTCCAACCCACCACCTCACTGTATGTTTACTGGAGAAACTGGGATGTTTTCCCCATATACAGGAACTGAAATGAGCTAAAAAAACTCCAACAAACTGGTATTTGGAAAGCATAACCTTGAATACTGCTGAGAGAAACCAGATTTCTTAAACTGTTGAGAAGATCTGACAGAAGAAGTAAGATATCATCTCTGTGCTGGCCCTAAATATGAAAAACTTTCTATCCTCACACATGAGGAAAGAAAGCAGCAGCTGCAGTCATTCTTTGCCACTCTGTGGCACCATCAGCCAATGAAGTCTCCCAAGCCCTGTCCCCAGTAATGGCCATATTTTCATACAGGTTCACCCCACAAAATCACCTAAATGAAGATTAGCTTTTTAAAAGTACCCTGTCCTTTCTAACACCCATATTGGGATTTAAGACTGAACACTTTAAGGATCTGAAACACTGGATATTTTATCTTTAATTAGTATCACAGCAGCTCAAACCATTAAAATCCACTCACCACTGATCACCTAGAAGGAGAGAAAATCCTTCAAAGTCATGTAAAATTTTCAACGTAAAGCACTGGCTTCCTTCACACCCGCTTTGAGGATATCTAAAATGTAATTTCTTTGCATAGTATGAACAAGATCTCCTGGGATTTAGTGTGAGAAGCATGTGTGCATTTTGTTTTACTCTCTCTGCCAACCTTCCCCTCCAAACACATAATCAGGTCTAAGGGATGATTAAATAGGTAAAGGAACGAGGCATAATGTGACATCTTATTGAGAGATATGAGGGCAAACACAAAGAATCAAATCTTTCTTCTAGTTTGTGATAGATAAAGCAAGCACCATTATGTAGAATAGTCTTCATGTTACTTTAAATATCCTGTACATCTCCCATAAAGCTTTTGTGTAAAATCCTATCCTGCATATATAGAAATGAATCATATCACATTATAGCTGGCTATGCATTCTTCCCTGAGCACACTATGTTTTAAATTGCAAAATCCATTTTTATTTTCTTTTTCATTTGTCACCTCACCACTGGAAGGAAGGTTTCCTGGAGCGTATTCCATTGCATGCCTGACAATATCAAGTCTGCCTTCGATACATTAGTATAAAAAGTAGAGGATAAATGATTACATTTACATGAGGTCAATGAACAAGTACAGGAGCTAGAAAGCCTACATGATTCATTGTATCTTCTGCTACAAACATCTGAGACTTTGTGATGAGAATAAGCAGTTAGCAGGGAAATAACTTTTTTTTTTTTAGTACTCTGTTAATTTTCAGATAATTTGCATAAATAAACCTGATATGAACATGTCTTCTTTGTTATCTGCTATCTCACAATACAGCTACATGCTGCACAGCGTTAGCCTATCCTTGTCCTTAATGTAACTCAGCCACTTGGAGATGAGGCACTGATGGATTTTCTTCTCTCTGAGGCATTCTCATTTTTAATTTTGAATTAGAACACCATCCCAATCAATGTATACATTCACAACATGCTTATGCAATAAAGCCTTAAAACTGGTGCAAGCGTAGTTTAATGCTTTGTCACACATGCATACTTGTGAAAAAGAGGTAAAAAAAGTAATGTACTATTACAAAACATGTATGAAGCAGAAAGTGTATGAAGCAGAAAGGCTGAGCATCCTCTGCAGGGCTAAAACACTGTTCAGGAGACTAAGGGAGAATCCGTAAATATTTAACATTACTACAAGCAGAAGGATTAACAGAGTAGAGCTCTTTGATCAATACTTGCAGCGTCATGTATTATTTCCAACATCCAGGAACAGCAAAATGCTCTTTATTGACTAAAGCATGCAACACATCATTGAAGTTTAATACAAGGGGACATGAAATTCTCTCTTGATCAGGAGTAAGCCACTGACTTGGCCACAGCCTAATCAACCATTTCTTGCACTGCAGTAGCACTTGATGGTTCCCAGCCTCATTTTTTGGGAGCTTTCCAAGACATAGACAAATCCAGTCTCTGACATCAAAAGATTAAAATATTAGATAGTTTAAGATGAAATTAAATAAGGCTGGTACAACAGAACAAATGGAAGCATGAGTGGGGGGGGGGAAGCACGAAATCACTTGGGTTCGTAGACTAATTATGACTTCAATTAGCAGTTTGGAATAAGATACATTTTCTAACTTATAAAAGTAATAACAAAGTTTTGCTAGTTTCTGTCCCAGTTTCATTCTATGCAGTGCCATGCAAGCCAAAAACGAACAGCAAAATGAACAAAGCAGCCAGGCAGAAGATAGTGTTTGCTGGGGCAAACCAGAAATCACATGGTCAGACCAATGCCCAGTCTGCCACAGACAGTGCTCTGCATCCAAAACATATAGGGAAAGTTCAAGAAAACAAACTGTGGACATTTGTGAAATAAACAGACAGAAAACATTATTTGCCTTGTCATCCTGAGTATACAACATTGCAGGATTTTCACTCATTAATCTGACTGGGGTACAATGAAATTACCTAGAACCACGTGGCAAAAATCAACCTGTGAACCTAACTCTGCTCTTTGAAATTCACAGGCTTCCAGTAGCTGAAATACCTTGGAAAAAAATGGTATAGTACTCACCTTTCATGCAAAACCCTGCTGCATATACAACCACAAAGGAAAAGCACAGACGAGAAATTCCACATCAGTCATTCCTGAGGGCTAAGACCTTTAGAAGATAACTTATTGTAGTCCACTGTCCTCAAAGTCTGTTCCCAATATTTACCTTTTCTGTTGCTGTAGCATGCAATGTTTACTGTAATTATGAAAAAGCTTGGACTACAGAATATTTCAGCTAAAATCCCGTAAGAATACAAGTGCATTAGTCTAAAGTCCAGCAACATGTAGATACAGGGGCAACACAAACAATAGATTTAGAGTCCATGTGAAACTCTTTTCCTCTTGATGTTGAACATGGATGAATTAATCTCACAACTGTTGCACCTGAAAATTGTGCTTGCCTGCTGCTGAAGAGACCAAACTCGCACTGACATGCAAAGGAAGGCCCTTCTGTGCACAGAAGCTCAGCTGCCTTCAGACCCCAGCCTCCCAGGCTGAGCTCATTTCCCATAGTTCATAACCTACATTTGACACTGCTGAATCCAAACCCACGCTGCTTATTTGGGACGAGGTGATTGGAATAGAACGAAATAACTTTTCCTCAAAAGGGAAGTCTCTCGTCTCTCAATTTTCCCTTCACAGCTGCACTATCTGTTACGCAATTTCAAGGAAACCGAAGTGGCTGAACACACCTGACTTAATCTTTTTAAAGGGCTCATATATGGCTTTCAATCTCTTCTTCACTGACTGACACTGTATCACATCCAGGAAGCAGAGGAGCTTCCCATGTAAACTCTGAATAAACTTTTGCAGTTAAGTGTATTTCAACTTTTATTTCTAAGTAGGAAAAAGGTTATTCAAGTAGACAACTGGTATGTATTTAACTTCTGAATTTCATTTAACATAGGCCTCTCATGAAGTTTCTAAGTAATACCTGTCAAAAACTAAATGTGAAATTCCAAAGAAACCATAAACCACCTACCTAAAATGACATTTATTTCCCAAGAATGATTCTTGAAGATAAGGCCTTAAATTGCCATTTTATGTCTTTTCAAATATGGGCCTTCTTTTCCCCACAAAGCATTTTGAATTCTCTTATGCAGTTGTAAGCTTTTCTTAAGATTCTTCAAGTGTTATGATAACACTTTATGATTGCTTTTAATGATCACACATAATTTTAAACACCTATGAGGGATTTCAGAGAGAAAATTTCAGCAGTCACGGAAACAAGAAGTCACCAATTTCTAAAGGTTGTCACCTCAAGCTGCCAGACAGACTTATTTTCTATATCTGGTTTAAGAAATACAAACAACTCCACAATGCTAAAACAAATGAAATGAAATCAAACAGTAAAATGGTTGAAAGCATTAATGGAGGAAAAGAAACCACGAATGTAATAAAATATGAAAATCAAAATCCTTTCCAGCACTCCAGCCAGCCCACAAGAACTCTTTAGGGCATCTGAGCAAATGACGGATATTCTCTTGACTGATAACAAGACTGATGCACAGAACACATTGCATATACAAGTTATGTGAAGTGATGAAAAGAGGACAAGGAGAAGAGGATGTATGCACATAAAGAGGAACAAAGACATCAAGAGTAGGAGACAATATCCTGGAGGAAATTTCTAATGGCACTAAAGAGATGAGTCATAGAGAAACTCAGATGACAGTATATGCTGAGGTAGGTGGTTAAAGGCAGTCCACAGGTTAAAGGCAGTCCACAGGTATACATTCAATAGACAAAAAAACTAAGGAAAAAAAGAGGAAAAGCCATGTTAATGAACCTCCTTGCCATGAAATTCTTTCCCAATTTTTTTGCTTTTTAAATATGAATCGTGTACATAAATGTGTGTAAGGATTTTTAATGAGATGTACACTTTAAATGTATTAAAATGAATTATGCAGAAAAGCAGTAGGGGAGCAACAGATGTACAGATTCAAGAGTGACATGCTTAGTTTCACTTGATGAATGTTTGTTTTGTTGTTTTGAAAAATTAATGTAATGAAATATTTAAAGTGAACAAGAAACTTTAAAATTGACTTTGGGGATGGATTGCTTCCTTACAAGGACAGGGTTTTATTAAAGAAAATATGCTCCTAGCATCCAAATCTGGACTCTGTGAACAACCATTAAAATAATCTAGTTGTTTTAGGAATGTCTTACAGATGGTGTGTTTTCAAACCATGGCATAACACCTCTTATGGACAATGAGACCAAAGTCTTCGCAGCAAACTTAGAGGACGGTATTTCTAATTTAAAAGGCAGTGAAATGACAACCTTCAAAAACATCTAACAGCTGTTAAAAGACCAGAGCTGTCCACTGGTTCAAAAAATATCTGGACCACTGCTTTTCGCTATACTATAATAGAGACAGTAATAATTCTAGAAACTCCAACTACATTTTACCATCTTCTTTCCAAATGAAGGAATTTGAATATTATGAGAATTCCTTCCATCTCATACTTCTGTTCTTAAAAGTGTCTCTTTTCTCACCTAGAGAGTGATTTTCTGAGACTTCTGTTAGGCAGCAAAATTTTCAGTGGTCTTCACCGTGAAGAACTACCTTCAGGTATTTAAATTTAGGTATCTAAACCAAAAGGACATCTGAAAACGAGACAAGAGATTCCCTGCCCAGGCTCTTCAGCTTTCATTGGCAAGAGCTATGAGGGACTCACATATGTCTGCTTGATTCCTCACTGCAGTCTGTACAGCATACAGAGAAAAAGCAAGTACTAAGCTTTTGACTGCCCAGCCCGAGGTCAAATCCCAAATTCTAAATAAGAGTGAAGTTGTAATGCCCAATGGAAAGTGACTCTCCTCCATGAGAACATTGTTCATGAGGCAAATAAAGAACAGAGGAGGTTATGATGACATAACTTGCATGCCGAGCCTTTGAAACGATAGCCTCGTGAGAAAGAACATGAATCAGAGGGATTCTTTGATTTTTCCTTTTTAAAATAAAACCAAAAAACCTCACATTGTCCAGTACTATGCTCTTTATCATGTAGAATGGCTGGTAGCCAAGAAATGCAAAGTAACCATGTATGAACAATACAGCTGCAAGGTTGTTCTGCAAAAACAAAAGAACTTTTTGTGGCCTAATAATGTTCCGTGACTCTAATTCATCTATGAAGAGATCGCTACCGATAACAATAGCAGCGATGGGAAACCTTCTGGGTAAAAACATCTAAATCGCATAATATGTGGAAATTATATCATTTTTGTAGCAATTTAACCTCAAGTCTTATCTGTAGATCTGGCAGACACCCTCTCTCTCCCCTATATCTTGATACCCTATATACAGGATCCACAAGCAGGACACATTTTCATGGGGGACTTGACCAAAATCTATTTTACTTGCATAAAAATTCAATTAAACAAGAGAGTGCAATTATCTGTTTACTGGCAAACAGGCAGTCCCCATTACTTCAGCTCTGCTTTGCTGAACTGTATTCAACTGCTCAAAGCATTCACATGTTTCATTATGAGATTTCATCAGACACCCCTGGCTCCAGCACCATGGCAGAGAAAATGGCATGCACAATGCCCACTGCTCTCCACATTTTGGCTGCTGATTCTTAAAAGTGGCTCCTGCTCTTTACAGAAACTGTTTACAAATATATCAAAGGTTGGGATAGCTTCACGTACACATGGTTTGCATTACTGACATCTTATCCAGGCTGCTTCCCCTCTCCCTTTTTTATAGCAAGGAAAATTGAAAATTAACTTCAGTGGCTTTGATTTTGCCTCACTTCAGTCATAACTCCTAAAAACCCCAAACAACACAATAGAGAGTATTTTATACTCTATTAATCACATGCAGCCTTAGATCCCGGTGTAACTCCCCACCAGTGCACACGAAGCCACCCTATCCCTGCATGGCTGAGCTGGCATCCACATGCTGATGGCACAAGATGTATCTGACTGAATTGCCATTTAAACCTGAAACTCCCGATGGAGCCAGGAAAAACCTCGATGCTGGGAAATGTTTCAAGTGAGCTGTCCCCCTTCCTGAAGCAGACAGATCTCAGATCTGAAATGTCACGCACAATTACCCTAGAGTCCTTGACTCTGAATCTCCAAATAACTCCGGGCATTATGCAGGCTCTCCACTTCTCCAAAAAATATCAGGACTTTGTTGTAGTGAAATACAAAGATTTTTCCTTCAAAAGTAGTGGTTAAAATAAGATCCATGACTTAGCATGGGGAAAAATAAATTAACTAAAATAAATTAAAATAAAATTCGTTCTTACAAAATAAGCAGCAGAATGCAAACTGTTAGGAAACAAATGGTAAGACTGACTCAGAATGCAGACCATCTAAAGATTCCCAGTCTGCTTTTTATTCAATCCGTGTTTGGGACTTCTCTAATGAAGAGAAAACTCTTTGGGATGGTGGAACATACAAACACTGTGTTTAGAATCAGGTTTGTACTGTGATTCAATATTGTGTATTACAATTGCTGCATCATGCTCATGTTGTGATCTCCACATACTACTGTATGAGTCTTCCAAATCAAAATCCCATGAAATATCAAATACCTTCAAATACCTTAATTTGGTATTAAAACAATAAACAGTCCTGCTGCCTCAGATCTGTTGGATAGGCCACAGTTTGTTGGTTAGGACTGGGATCTGCCAAGTTTCCTTGACGCTACAAGGACAAGGAGATTGATGAGTTGAGGGCCAGAAAGAGGGGCCTGTATTTCTATAGGAGTGAGGTGACTCATGATATCAAAAGGTTGATTTGGTGGCCACCTGCAGGTGCAAATACCTCAGTGACCATCAGAATAGTCTTCCAATGCTCCATGTCTCCAAGGACACCTGGAGCAAATAGGACTGAGGCAAGCAGAGGCTGCTGTCCTTTGACTGGCATGCCAAAGAGGCACTTCACTGAGCCAGGGACTGGATCACTTTGCTTGGCAAGAAAAGGCAAGAGATTACAAAAAGGGACATCCAAGACAAAACCTTTAGCACATGAGTCATCACCAGTGCTTGTGTAAATGATGATGGGGTGAACTCCATGAAGCAAAGACACAGAAATGAACTCAGGGCGGTGGGCTCACCAGAACTCCCTATGTTCCCATATGTTCCCATCCTCACTGTGCCCAGGCAAGAAGGCAAGTCATACATGTAATGAATGGATTAAGTTCACTGCACAGTGTCAATGATCACTAGGGCTGGTTTGAGATGGGGGTAGAAAATTACAGGCCAATAGCTCATCCTTCTTGGAAGAGAAGATGGGCACAGGTGAGGTATGCAGTCATGAAGTTTGGTGAAGAGTATACAGGGTGACCGCTGCCTTGTAAGGAAAGCTGAACTGAACTCAATACAAAGGACACCCACAAAATAAAGAGGCCTTTGTTTTAGATAAACAGCACTATCAGTTGAGTGGATCACCTGTTTGTGTGAACAGAGTTTCTTGAGATAATCCAAAAGGTGCCAATGTCCTCCTGAACCAGCCAGAACAGCATGGAGAAAGTGTCTACAAGTTTCAGGCCCATTTAAAGTATAACATACGGGTAACTAATAAAACTCCCCAACTTGGGGGGAAAAAAGCAATAGGTTTGAGCTGGCTTCAAGCCGCATGTTCTTTTGAGGTGACTGGGAACACTCAGCATCTTGATGGAGAAGCATATAGAGACTGGCCCTGGGAATCATGTTTCTATTGTGATTCTGCTGTATATACCAATTGCTATATCATGCTTGTGTTGTAGTTTCAGCTTACTGCTGTGTTGCTCTTCTAAATCACCAACCCACATAATGTCAAATATCTTTAAACAAATATGGTATTAGAACACTGAACTCTTCTCATGTGAAATATTTCTGAAAGAAACTGCTCAGAGAGTATTGGACTCTGAGAAGCAGTTAGAGTCCCAGGAGAAAAAGTGCTTTCTGCGGGCTGTTAAAATGACACTGCTCAGAGATTCCAAACTTGCCCCTTTTTATTTTTATACAGTGAAAAAACCAATAAGCATAACAAGGAATATAAATAGAGTAGTTTAGAATCTGTTCTCTCAGTCAAGCAGTAAGAGCCATGGGAAAGCAGTGATGATGCCACTAAGTGCCTATTCCCCAGCATCCTCTTCCCGTGAGCTCATATGCCCAAAGATATTCTCAGAACTTTCACCTCACTGTGCATGGAAAAAGCAACAAATTTTAAGGCAAATAAGGGTAAAAAAAAAAAAAAAAAAAAAAGGAGGGGAAGTCTTTTAATCAGGAAATTAAAACCAGAATCTGACAAAAGCCTTAAGCGTGTTTCTAATTTTGGCAAAGGAGGAGACTGAGCATCCTAAAGACTGTCTTTTTGTCTGGAATAGACCTTTGAGATTTCCAAGCAGGCAACAAACAGAAAAAAAATTTCAATACACAGCAAAAATAATGAAGTTGAAGACCAGATAGTAAAAGAAAAACCTATCAGGATGTAGAATTCAAGAGAATGTGCTGAGAACTGGCTGTTTTTAAGAGTGACGCAACTCTTAAAAGCTAGCACCGAAGAGGAGGAACTGTTTTTAGTTGATAGATGCCTTTGAGTTCTTAACAAGAGAAAACAGGAAATACCTAAGGAATTGTTATTCTGGTTTTGTCAGATACTAGGGACAGACCTTTAAAGTGCCACAAGAGAAAAAGGATATCCTCTTTGAAAGGAACACAAGTCCTTTTCTAAGAGCCAAGCTCAATTGCAGAAGCCCATAAAAATGAACTGAGGCAAGTGAATGTTAACATTCATGGCTCAATTCCCCATCCAGCTCAGCTGAGATTCAATTCCAAGAGACAGGTATTTTAGCACAAAAGCCCATGCCAACAAATTAAAGCAGTATCCAGATGGAAGATGCAGGCAGCAGTGGTCTCAAAAATTGGCACACAGGGGTAAAATATCAAGAAACTTAATTCCTTAAAATGGATTGTCTAGGAAAACATTTATAATCACTAAAACCAAAATAAAATTCATCAAAACCATAAACCTGAACATTAAGGAGGGTTAATGAGCTTGAACTAAGATGTAAGATTAAAACTTAGATTTTTTTTTTTGAGATCCACTACTGAAAATGTGCATGAAACAGCTATGTATTAATTATTCTTATTATTCTTAGCACTCCAAACTTCTTACATGATATCTTCCCTTCTTTGGTCTCACCTTCCCTGCCAAAGATTTTTCTCTATATTATCCTGTGATTTAAGTTGTTTGTAAAATGGTCAAATATTAGGGACATTGAATGGAATGGAAATAGATATACATATTCAACAAAGAAAAATGTCCAAAGCATTCAAAATATAAAAAAAACCAGACCTGTTTTTAATGTAACCAGATGTCATTGTGCCTCTGTAAATTTGGAGATTCAGGGGAGTTCTTAGCTTGCTCAAGTAATTCAGGTGAACTGATTTTGAACTATCCAAAATTACGAACTTTCATTTGACTTTAAGGAGAAGACAAAATCATTTTTCAAAACCTTGGCAGATGTTAGAAAGTGAATTTTGCTCTGTCATACAGCTGCTCTTTTACTCTTGATGTATACGGTTCAGACTTGGGAGACCACTGCTGTTCAGGTTAAAAGAAAATGTTTTCAAAATGTGAGTAAGGGTTATTTAAGTATGTGCTAAGAAACTTTTCTCAACCAAGGTCATCAACAAGATATCGGGGGAAAAAAAAACAACCCACAACAAAACATAATATACACATACACACAATCCTGTGAGAATCAGCTTTGATGGAAAATGGGATCGCCAAAAATTCTGGCATGACAGGTAGGACCACAACTCAGATGTTCTGAGGTTGTTGGTTGTATCTTCATCTACAAAAATCAACAATGCAAGGCATATTCAAGTTAATATACTTCACATGTATCAGATCTCAAAGAGCCCATGCAAAATAGACAAAGCAAGATGAGTCATACAGATTTAGCTCCAATGATAAAAACTTGTTATCAAAAGAGGTTATTAGATAACAAGAAGGTTTCTCCCATCTAATCTGTCACAGGCCAAAACATTAAGCAATTTTGACACTGCATTGAGAAAAGGACAGCAACAGTCTGGCTCTTAGGTCACAGTCACTGGCGCCCAGTCAGCCTAGCACGAGTGGAGGAATCTGTACTGTGTCATCATGCAGCAAAACCCTTCCTTCAGCAGAAGGTAAGTGACAAGATGCAGACGGTGTCTGATCTAGAGCTGCAGGCACAGGACATGTAGATACAGGATTGTATTTACAAGAAGTTCGGTGCAGCTGAGGCTGCTCAAAACCCATGGAGGAAATTTTTGATATGTTGGCATAAAAGAGACAGTGACAGCAAGGCAACGCTAGCTGCAGTGAAGACACACTGCACTAAGCCTGCTGGGAAAAAGAAAGAGTGATGGACAACCATTTTATTAACCGAGATACTCTCTCCAAGGTGCTCAGCAGCAAGGAAAGTGAGATGCCGTCAGCTTTTCTCCAAGTGGTTGCTTGTGAAGGTTAAGCTGGTTCTTACCAAAAAAGCAGCATCTTAAGAAACACTAGAAAGAACAAAATGAGGATTAAAACAAAGACCAAACATAGGGTATTTCCAACAGCTGCAGCCCCCTCCCAGAAAACATGCTCTGTGGAGTTTGCACTGTGGCACCTAACAAAGGTGTCTCAGCTCATAGTCTGGTAGAAGGACTGACATTCGAATGAACTGGGTGTCCTCTCTTCCCCTGACTGATCTTTCCATGCCACATCCCTCTTAGATGGTGTACATAAACCGTCGACAGACCCCTATCTGTAACCCATCAGCTGTGTTAGGTAACTGAGTCACTCTGAATTCTTAACCAGTGTTTGTGAGTTCTGACAGCCACATTTCGTTTTATTAAGCGTACTTGTGCTGGCTAAAGCCTTTCACGATACCTCCTTAGGGCACTATTACAGGGTTCAGATTGAGACTGGACTGCTTGGGAATGGTTGTGTTCCTGGAAAAAGGCCTAATTACAACGGCAATCTTGCACAGCAGTTAGTCTCTCTCTGTATTGCTTTTCCCCTGCAGAGGGTTAGAGACATGAAAATAAATAGAATTAAGTTTGTGTTTGTTATTAGAAGATGTGCAGCAATCAGGCAGGAAGGTTTTCATGTTCAATGCTAGGTACAGGATCTGATGCATGAGAAATGGTAATTAGATAGCAAATTAGCCATTGATTCAGACCCATCAGTGGTGACTGAAAACCATTATGTGGTGACTGCTCTTTTTTGGGGGTCTGTTTGAAGTATGTTGGTGGTCCTCATGTATTTCCTAGGAGAAGAACATCTGTTGAACAAAACCACTATCAAAATCAATATAATTAGCATCTTTTTGAAACGCTTGCCTTAAAGGAAGGGTGGATATTTTTTCTGATTCTGAGCTGATCTTTCTTGTGGGGCAAATAGAAGCTTTTAGCTTCCAAGTTGGTTTTTTTTTGGCTAAAGAAACAGCTTTATTTACCAGGTCTATTAATTTTCCAACACTTTGTTATATTAATGTTGATTAATGGTCAATAGTTCCAATTAAACCTAAAAGACTTCGGTACCTAAGTATCCATGTGAATTAATGGGACTGATGTACCTCTCACCCAAAGTACTTAAAAAAAATGCCCACAATGTTAAATCAGGAACAGATACCAGAGGAGCTGCATGCAGCCCACTTACAAAACAAGCCTCCTTTATGTCACTGCTCTGGCATCCAGAAAAACGTTTTGGAATCAATGATCACACAAAATGATCAGAACAGCAGAATCCTGAGAAAGACCTCTCCTTATGTACGTTTTTAGGGATGCTGAACATTTTTTACTTTTCCAAAGCCAGCAAACAAGCAATTTTGGGGAAAAAAAAAAAAAGCTTTAAAATTAAATTTCAGATACACTCCAACTTCCATCTTGAAGTATAACTGTCCCATCTATACCTTGTATTTTCTCAGCATCAAAATTAAATCCAATTTTGAATGAAACTTCCATCATACAATGCTAAAAGCAGCAACCCAGGTCACGAGATGCACAACTGTATTTGGTTGAAACTACAGGCAGGGAAAACATATATAAATGCAAAATTGTCTACCAACACCTCAATCATAAACAAATTGCATGTAAGTTTTTAAATGACTATTCCCTCTTACATTATATGCTGTATGCTGAAATAAAGGTAACTCATATGGAAAAGGAACTGCTCAGCCTAAGCTTGTATCCACCACACACCACCCCTGTTGGAATTACCGCCACCTAAGGCTAAGGCAAGTTTCTTAGTGCTGCTGCTCACGTTCAAGAAGAATACTCTCTGCTTTTAAAGAATCCAGCTCACTTTTGCCTGGTTTCTATTAGAGCCACTCTTAGGGCTTGTCTGAAATAAGATAAATTAGAGATGAAAATAACTAATGGCATCAACTCCTACACCAGTGAACTACAGACTCTCACAGTATATTGACTCCTATGCTACAAGTCTTCTTTTGAAAATCCCAAATGCTGAGGCTTTCATTACATTGTAATGCAAAACTCAACTAATGGAGAATTTCTTGAAGGAGAGCATTTTGAAGGGCAGATGCTCATTCATGGTGCTGTTACAGGGAGTGAGATGGGAGGGGGAAATCCAGACAAGAATACAGTTAGTAGGCTGCTGGGTCATATTTTCTTATTTTGCATATGTATTTCAAACTCTGATAGTGCCAGCTCTGAACTACAAAACTTGACACATGATCACAAAGTTACGGTATGTACTGAAAGGGGAATGGGGTGGTGGACAAAGGGGAAGAGGGGAAGAAATGAAGAGGAGGGGGAAAAGAAGGAGGAAAGGAAGAAAGAAAATGAAGAGAAGAAGGGAAAAGGGAAAGTGATGGGAAAAGTCAGAGGACAAAATGGCTCAGAATTAGTGAATTCAGAGTGTAACCAGTAACCTAATTGAGAAAGATGCTAACTGTATTCAGCAATACAATACTGTAACTGAAGAGCCAGCCATGACAACTGGGATATGTTTTGTTAGTTGTTTTTTGGGAATTTTTTTGTGGTAAAAATTTGCATTTTTTGAAATGTAAAAGTCTTATGTGAAGTAAGGCTTGTCAAACTTGGCCTTTGAAGAGTATTTTCTCATACCATATCTGGGCAATCTAAAAGTTAAATTACTCCTTTCTCCTTTTCTCTCTCATTTTTTGGTTTCTTTTACTTTGCTGCAATTCCAAAAATACTATATACTTGAGGGTTATATACCGGGTGGTAGGGGAAAAGCTACGTTTTAAAAAATGCAGTTTTAATGAGCTTTAACAAAAAGGACAAATATAAAATCAGATATCCATCACCTTTCCCCTCCCTCTTGATGTCTCTTACATTGTAGAAGTTAAATTGCAGACACATCATACAGAGTGAGGCAGTCCTAGCAAAATGTAGGCTGCTTTGCTCCTCTTTCAAGTTCCTGTGATTGAACCTGGGAAAGACCTTTGTATGATCTTGTGATCAAATGCTGCCATTCAAACAAGAAAGGCTAAGAGAAATGGCTAAGAAATGGGGCTTTTACAACTGTTAAGGACTGCTGACCAGCATGATGACATTGTTGTTGTGACAAACAAAGCCAAAATCAAATAGAGTGTCAGCCTCCTGCTTTCCCAGTGCTTTCAGGCTGAATTGCCTTTCCCTGTTTTGCAGTACCATTCGAGGAGGAGAGGGGGGAGATAGAGACTCCAAGTAGCAAGACTCTCCTGGTATTCAAAACAGATGGAAAGGGGAGAGAGAGGCTTCAATTATGCAAGAGGCTTCTGGTATTCAAAACATATGGAAACTGCTGTTGTGATACCACTCATCTTACTTTGTCTGGATGATTCACAAAGGGAAAGATCTTCACATGCTACTTCAGACACTTCATGCCACTCCATGCTCGGGGGGAAGGGCTGCAGAAGAGTCCTCAATGCTCTTCTGGTGGCAGGGACAGGTTTACGTTTGGGGGGAGGGAGGGAGAAAGGGAGAGAGGGAGTGTGGCAGAAAGGCAAGACTAGGAAGGGAGGACTGACTGTACATTTTTCTCATTATATGTGCCTTCCCTCTCTTGTGACACTCCCTTTCTCACTACACAGTCACTCCTAAAAGACATCAGCACCAATTTTTTTCCTGAAACGCTTCAGGACACACCAAGCACCTGCAGGCTAGCTCCTGTTCATAAAAGTACTCAGGAATTGGGATACATATCCTCTTTCATGCCACCAAATTCTTCACGAGCTCTACCAGTAAAAAGGCTCCAGCCCTGATGGAGCAAACCCATCGGAGAGCTTCCAGAAGGCTGTTGGCCACCCAAGAGTGCTTGAAGGGACATTGCCTGGATATTTATTGATTCACAGTGGTGTTCCAAAACATCAATCAATACTCCAAAAAAATCAATACTCCAGTTTAAGAAGAAGACAATAGAAGAGTCCAAACTCGGAGGTTTCCACTTCTGGATGAAATATGGATGCCCAAAAGACTGTCAAAAACTATCTATTTGTACGTTGCTAAGCTTCAATAAAACTTTTGTCCTTGTTAGTTGGAATTTACAGGGCAAAGGTTCAGACTGAAACTTCTAACACAAACTTCTCTATGCTTCAATTTAAAAGTGTTTAATGTGAAAACAAGTGGAAAAGTGTGAGGGAGGCAGGGAGAAGAAAAGGAAGAATTTTTCTAGTAAAGGCCTGAAAGGGAAATAATTTTCCTCAGTTTAAAAAAAAAATAAAAAAAAACCCAACAAAAAAAAAAACTCATGTAAAATGCTGGATATTATCATTATTGAGCATAACTCACTATGAGCTCAAGTGGTTACTTGTGCTCAGTCTTGCTCAAGTTGCCTTTTTAAATGAGTTTTAAGCTAGTTGGCTCAGGTGTGACAACACTATACTGCAGCAGCAGGGTCTGCAAAGCAGATGTACTCCATCATTTAAAGGGTCCAGAAGGGACTAATAAAGTAATGCAGGAGAGGAAGAAACAGGAGGAGTTGTGCCACTGCTGGCCACAGCTGATGCAAAAGCAGAATTCCTCCCTGAAATTTGAATCACGTATAAATTACTTTACAATGTTCCACATTGTTTCATGCTCTGATTTGCATCTTTTTATTTGTTTGCTTTGCTTTGTTTTAAATTGCCAGCCCTTTAGACCTAAACAATCTGAAATTCAAGCTGTGAGTATTTCTGGCTCATAAATTTTGCCTGCCATAACACCTGTGCAATTCGTCTGTCTTGTCTTGGATTTTACAAGTGCATCCAAGGAACAGCACTGTCCCTGGACCAGAAACTTGTCGACACTTCTCCTGCTGATGTATGAGGCAAGACAGAATTCACTACACAAGCTCTCAGCTGCGCTGGTTATGCAGCAGTAACATATAGAAGAGAGTTTTTTGTTCATAAGCAAATATATCTGCCGTTACATATGAAGGGAATGGATTTTTTGAATTAGAAGATTTACATGGTCACTTTTAACAGCAAAAAATGCATTTTGAGTTAAAAGAGAGAAAGTATATATTAGAATTAATTTCAGTAAACTATGGCACAGTTCATTGCCACTAGATATAATGAATTCGAAAGGCAGGCAATTCTCTGTTTATGCTGCAGACTTCCGGAAATCTTGGGAAAGATATGACAGGTGATACTGTGACAGGAAGAAATAAGGAATAATATTTTCTCATTTATATGCCATGTTGTTTTCTAACTTTCATTCTTATAAACCAAGTGAAAGATCTTAATCCAAACTGCAGTAATGCTACTTTATACATCATGATTTGAATTACTGTGGTATCACAAATAAACTGATCTCATGCATTTTTTACTTCTAGTTACAAAGTAATAGAAAGCCCCGACCCTTTGAAAGACTTTGTCCTTAATTATACAGACATTCCAAAACTCAGTATTTCATCATGTGTATTTTTAAAATACAAAAAGATATGGTCCTTTTCCAAGGAAGCTACAGACCAGTACAAGCTTAAATAAAACACAACATAAATATGCAGCATATTAGATCTTTGAGACTGTCCCCATCATCAACAACTTTATATATTTCTGCAAAAGCAGGCTTCAGAAGTTGTCAACACTCTGTCTTCTCTCACACAACTTCCCTCATGAGCTCAAACTACATGATTTAGCACTGATACACATAATAACTGAAATACAAATGAGATAAAATCTTGAGTAGATAGGAATTTATTTTTTTTTCTTTCAGAAAACTATCCCTTGCCTTTGAAGACTATAAATCATATACCATCTTCAAAATCCAAGAAATCTAGGAAATTTGGAATGGATCTTTGCAGCACGACATGGATATGTGTGCTATGAAACCACAAGCATCTACACAAATGTCAGCACAGCAAGGACAACTGAATGTTACATAAAGGTAATTCTGAAGAAATATAAAAAAAGGAGATAAAGGCAGATAAACCTGTCTTCTTCAGTGATACAAAATGACACACTTCACATTTGAAATTCTCAAGGATGCCATGAAGAAAAACAAATACCATAGGGCTTTTAAAGGCTGTCTTTGAAAGGAAAGAAACTTTGCGAGTCCAATAAAAACCTCATTTCAGCTGAAGTCACAACCTATTGGAAATCTGTTCCTGCTGAGTTGGTGCAGGCTGGATTAACTGCAAGGGATATCTAGCCAAGTCCTGTAAGGAGGGCAAAGCCAGGAGCCTGAGATGGTGGCATGGGACAGCCGTGGCTCTAGAAGGGAGAGCAGAACATGGAGCAGCAATGAGGGTGGCCACGTCTGCATAAGCCACAGACCAAAGCCACAGAGATCTAGCCAGGCAGCTGCTTTCTAAGCAAAAGGGTTCTTATTTTCCACTAATTTAGTACTCATTCTGTAGTTTCTTGGTTAGAAAGTCCATCTTTATGACTATCTTCTGGAAAGTCTATGTGATCTTAACCATTATGTGACGTCTGAAAAATGAAACTCTATTTCCCTGGGGACAGTCTCTTCTGAGAGCTGTATATACCACGGAGGCGCCTCTTAACATCCAACATGACCCAGGCAATGGGTCCACAGAGCCCATTCTCCACCAAAGAGTTACAGTGGCCTCAGGGTCATCACCAAGACCCAAGCAGGACAAGGGCAGAAGGAGTTAAAGATTTTAACTGTCTGTCAAAGACGAAGACTGGGAAATGACAGAAGTTAAAAGAATATTCAGAG
>JAWWMP010000081.1:39808310-39916537 GCA_035047865.1 Dendrocincla tyrannina | reverse complement strand
GATTAGCTCATTTATGAAGTATCAATTTCAAATTCCTTTCAACGGTATGTTTGTGGTGCTGATCCTATGAGGATCTAAGAGCATTATTTTAAACCAGGAGGTTTTCTGCAGGAGAAAAAATTATCAAAGCCATAGACTTTTATGATTTTTTTAAAGGTACAGATAATGATCTAACCCCAAAGAAAATAATAAAACTATGAAAATTTATTTTTACCCATGTCTATATATCTCTCAGTTCCCAAATACAACATAAGTAATGAGACTGTCTATATTCTATCCAATTTGTAAGGAAGTAAATTTAAAAAAATAAATAAAAAAATCCCTCGATTATTTTTATGGGTTTTTTTATACATAGTTTTTAAAATAGATATTTCAATATGATTAGTAAAAGAAAAAAAAAAAACCCAAACCAAAACAAACCAAAAAACAGGAGTACCTAAACAAGTATCAGAACCAAATAATTTAATGTCTACATCTTGCTATTAAATATTTGAGATCATTTAAAAACTTTATATTACTCTCTCTACAGACCATAGCGTCACCAAAGTAGTAATTACGTGTTGTTATAAGTAATAGGGAACGTGAGGAAAAAAAAGAAGAGGGAGAGGGAGAGGGAGAGGAGATTTCAAAAAGACACTAAAGCTTATATATGTTTATTATAGAGATTGATGCAGTGGAAAGAAAAAAATAATAAAATTATATACATATGGAATAACATGATGATTACATAATTATTAGTTGAGATATATTCAGTACCATGTAATTACCAGTTAGTGGGAAAATGTGGGTTTGGTTTACATATACCCTATAGTCACTTTGCTTAATAATAACAATGTAAATGAGAATTGGGACTATGCCTTTTTATATCCAGAGTAAATATTTAAATACTTAGTTGTTACTACCACATGTATGGTAGTACATCAACATACGAATACTGTTTTTATTTTGAAGAGCAGGAATAATAAATCTTGGAGGGCAGCATTTCCTTACTGTTTAAGGCATTTTGCAAAGATGGAAGAAGTTAGGTAGTCACAATATTATACTGTGAGTGAGTCCAAAGAACTGAGGCCATAGTTAGAATACACACCAAAGAACTCAATTTCCTTAGCATATCAGAAAGATGACTAGAGGGACAGACTGATAGCAGTGCATAAGTACCTTTGTGGGGAGGCTAAACTAGGTAGCAAGTAGTTCTTTAATCTTCCTGAGAAAGTAGTGACAAGAACCAGATAAATTTGAAAGAGAAATTAGGCAGAAACATTTAACTGCAAGGAAGATAATCCACTGGCAGACATTAGATAGAAAAGAGGTGGCTCTTTTTTTTTTTTTCCTGGTTGATATCTTCAAATCACTTCTGTAAGTCTTAAGACAAGTATTATCTCACTATTAGGTAACTAGGAATATTACAACTGCCTATGATATAAAAGACATCAGATAAAATGATCTTCAGGTCTCAAATACTCTAAAGCTACAAGATAGTTTTGATCAGCATGAGGTTTCTTAGCCCCTCTTTATGGTCTACTCTTCAACCTTCTATGGAAACATTTCACTAATTTTGTAATTTATTTTTTTAGTTTAATTTCAGGCATTCTAAGCCCCTGATATTACTGCACCCTGTGATTTTCTCCTCCCCTGAAACTGACTTCAGCGTTCTATCTCCCCAGCTTTTCAGCTGGTAAGAGACTGCATCAAGATGTTTGTACTCTGAGTTTGGATCCATTTTATGCTGGAAAAAACTATTCCCTCTGTCACTTATAGCCTAGGAAGAGATTTATTTTGACAAGTTCTCCTCATTGCTCACAAATTGTATCTTTCCCCAATATGTCTTGCCTGTATATTCTTCGCCTCTGCTTGAACAACAGGAGGTTGTTTACTATCTCAGATAAATATACAAAATCTACAGAAACAACTCTTCTTCTCCCGGGATACGGTCCACTCTATACCTTCCAGCACGACCCAGTAGGCTGAGGTGACCCTTTTGAGCTGCCTGAGTATCTGTGCACTATAGGAACTGTATCTACAGTGTTCTCTATAGAGAAACCTCTTTGGTTCAGAAGAACTCCAATAAAACTAAATGACACCTACATTATACTGAAAAACTCTGTAAGATGCACAGCTTCCTTGGAGGAAAAGAACATACAAATTACAGGCTTGGCTCTCTTGTTTTACTTCAGTGGAATCTGGAGCACATCCATTTCTACTGAAATCCATGCAAAACTCGTATAAATAGAGTAATAATCCTATGAGGGCTCAAAATCTCATTTCCCATTTTCTGTTGCTCCCATTCAGTTTCTAAGTTGAATATTGTTTCCAAAGACCAAATTTAAGTCATATAAAATGCAGACAAACAGGAGATGAGTTTAGTAAAAAACATATTCAGGCAAAGAAAACCAACCCTTTGGAAGCTCTTCCAGAAGAATAAGATGGGGAAAAGATGAGGATAAAGCTCAAACTTCCAGCAGCACAGTGTTTAAATGCTTCACTACAGACCCTCTAGCTAGGTTACAAAGGGACAGAAACATCTCCTTAATGTGTACCTTTGCTCTGAGATGACAGCTAATTGAGAATCTCTTGACATCGGTCATTTGCTGGAACACCATCATAACATTCTTTTATGACAGTTTGTGTTGGACAAATTTTCTCATGTTACTGGGAAAGAACAGTATGAACACAGAGTTTTTTCCACCTAGACCCAGGCTGATTTATGCTACTGTCTTCCCAGTCTCACGTTAAGTATTATGCTGGTGCCTGCCAGCAGTGCAATACTTGACTGTCTGACTGTCAGCATTTCCATCATAAATTTCTGTTTTCAGAAGCTTATAACTTCGTTGTAAAATGTCGCTTGGGGGGTGAATCTTGCAAGGTCATTTTAAGCTACAAGACAGCAAACAAAATAAAAAAGTTAGTGGTTTCTAACTCTTTCTTTGCACTTTATCACTTAAAAGGACCTATAAAATGCTTGCTCTGCTGTTCAACTGAGTGTGGCATATGCAGGTATGGTATTATTAATATTACTATCTCTATAGGGAGGATACTTAAATAGTACTTGAATGGTATTTTACTGTGGGTTTATAAAAAAAGCAATTTTTACTTCATTGACTCAGTGGTACCAGTCAAGTCCTTCCCCAAGGTATATCTCAATGTCTCCTTGCTCCATTTTCAATGTCCCAAGGAGTTCTTCAATTAAATTCACAGTACCTCAGGCTTTGATTATGCAAATTGCTCAGCCAAATTATCTAATGACTCCTAACTTTCCCTGTTCCTCCCTCATCACCCTTCAAATCCATTTTCATGTTATGGAGTCCCACTGATCTTTGTCCAGGGATCCTGATCCACTTATCCTTCTCCGGAGTTTGCTTCTCCCTGAAACTGCAGCTCCATACCTGTCAATTTTCTAAGGGACATAAAGTCTACCAAAATTGGGTCCAGGTTGCAACACCAGACAGAAATGTGAGGGTCTCCTCACAGAGATCTCCCCAGCATCCTGCAGTGTTGCTCTGAGCCTTTCCCAGAGACGTCTTTCGATGGAAGTTTATTGCAAAAGGCTTTGGAATACCTTACAGGTATCACACAAAGTCTTTAGTGCATGTTTGGGATTTCCAGATTCACCTGAGACATTAAATTATAAAGCAATTTCCTGGGTAAGACATGGGACGTGACAGATCATTCTTCTGACTGAAAGTAGGAATGATCCTCATGATATCTAAGCTTGTACTACCATCCCAGATGACGGATTTGTTCGAGCTAAATTTATAGCATCTTGACTGCCTTCAAACCTTTGAATGAGGAAGAACACAGCATTCTCCCTCTTCACGAATGCATCCTTAAACTGCCTGGATGTTCTTCATCCCCTGGTGCTGCTGACACTTCTCCGTCTCCAAAGTAGCATCATCACTGATGCTCAGAAATCTCCTAAATATTCCACCTTTCATTTAGCAAAACAGCACCATTGTTTTGCCTCCACTAAGGTTGCATTATTTCTTTATCTTCTCCCATTTTAACATCTGGAACTCATCCTTTGTGGGCCTGTCAAAAGCCAGGTCTTCCAGCATATACAGTTACCTCTTTAAAAGCTACAACACATCTTCAGGATGAAGATAAATATTTCCCTCCATGCTCTCAGCACCTTTCCCTATTCAGTAATTCCAGCCTCCCTCAAAGACCTTCTCCCTGCCTCTGATCAGCTTTTTATTCATACCATCAACAACGCTGCTAATGTTCTGTTTGCCAAACTCATAAGATACCAACTTTAAAATTCTATCTTCACATAAGTCTACAAATCCAGTGTTTGTAGCTTTCCTCCTTTGTTTGTTTGTTTGCTTTGTTTCATTTTGGGGGTTATTTGTGGGGGGTTTGCTTGTTTGGTTTGCTTGTTTTTTGAGAATAGGGGGCTATGATTTTTTTCTAAGCTCTAAAGAATACACTTACACTTTTAAAATGACAGATCACATGCTGAAGTTATTAGATGACTCCCAGCAACAGGGATTTAAGAGAAACACCTACAAATTTAAGTGCTGCGGTGAAATCTGTCCGAGGGCATCACTGCGTCATTCCCTCTTTCTACAGGCAATCTTACCACAGGCTGAACTCAAAGCTTCTCATCCACAGTGTATCCCTTTCCCAACATTCTAGTAAGTATTTCTTTCCCCTCCTACTTCTTACTTCTGTCTGCTCTAGGAGAGGCTGTGTTTAGCCCCGGCTTCTTCTTGCCAGTGTCAACAGAAACACATGGTGCCAAAGGTCAGCAGCACCAGCCCTGTGGAATGCCAGCTCCCACGGAGAGCCTGAAGCCAGGTAGGAGTGGCCTTGAAGTGCAAGGCATGAGCCAGGGGTCAGGCAGAGGCAGGTGGCCAGGGATTACAGCATGGATAGACTTCTGTGAAGCCACAGTCGGAGTTTAAAGCGTCCCTTCTCTGGCCCCTTGCTCATAAGTCTCCTCCCCAAAATCTCCCCTGGGGTGTACGCAGGCACAGTTGGCTCAGGCCACAGTGAAATGTTCTGGAAAGTTTTGGGAAAATCTGTTCAGTTGCTTTTGAGGGATGCAAAAGAGAGGAAATACAGTTTCATGGCTAAACTTTCACTCAGAGCTAGTTTTGTATGCACATACTTTAAAAGAGGCTCTTAATGTCGCCAAACATTACTCAGATAATTTTGATCCATGAACATTTGAACATAACATTATTCAGGTTATAAATGATTAAGTAGCCACCTGCAGTATTATAAAACTGTTAATCATACCCATTTAGAAGAAAAATGTGACAATAGCTGCCTACCTTAAGTCTTTACTTCTGATTGCTTTTGAATAAATACAAATATTTTTAGATGGACTATTTCCATAATTGGGCAGACTCAAAAAGTGAATTTTAATAATCATAGAGCTTAATTAATAGCTCTGAAACATCAAATTTCAAAATTGCTGAATGCTGCATTATTTTAGCATGTGCAAATTCAACTTCTCCTCCTGTGCTTCTGTGGCTCAGTTAAGAGCTATGCTAAGCAGCACGGCACAATGCACAAGCAGGCAAGATATACGTGATAAAAGGCTCCAAGTCAGAAGGCGTAACAGTCAGGATCCCCATATGGGTTGCTGATCTGAACTTCTAAAATCTTATTTGGACTGGAAATCCAGCTTCCATCCCTACCTGTACAGCATTGGTACCCACTCCACATGTGCTCACACTGTAGGTACACTAGAATGAAACCTTCATGACTACAAGCAAAACTAAACAAATTAATCTGTTTGGATTGACAGGCAGAGAAAAATACCAAATAGTACTTCATGACAAAAAGGTCAGCTGGTAATGTAATTAAATCTTGTACTGATAATTCTGCAGACAAGAGTCAGCATTCAACCACGATTCTAAATTCCTGGATTAACTCTGGCCTCACTCAAGTCAGTGGGAAATCTGCTGTACACTTCGATGGAATGAAGGTCTTACCCTACTGTTGTTTGCATGGTAATTACACAAACTTCAAGTTCAAGTATTAAAGGGTTCCTGAAACATGTTCCATAATTAAACACATTTTCACAAACTAAGTCAGTTTTTAAAAATGTGAGTTTATCCATGAGTTAGATTAATCTATATTTAGTGAGCTTGGAAAATGCACATTATTTTCTGCAACAATGCATAAGGAATAGCGTGTCATCTTTCAGTATAAATGTTTTGCCTTTTTCCATTTGAATTGAGACTATTATCTTAATATTCTTGGTTCATGATGATCTTTCACATCAAGGAAAAAGGTAACACCACAATGTCACTTATCTTGCAAGCTAACTTTATATCATATGGTACCTCATTTCACTCCGTGGTGCTATGACACCAACAAAAGTGTCATGATATACCAAGAAGTCAATTTGCCTCTTCTACAAAGCACAATGTTATGAATATTCTGTAGAAACAATGATTTGGGATTTTTTTTCCCTTTTCTTTTGAAGCAGAAGACTGATTTACAGCAGAATTGCAAATTTCTGTCCTTATTTGCTTTTTCAATACCTTTCTATATATAGCACTCTATTCCTTGGCTTTTCAAAAGAAAACTATTTGATTTAAGAATGTTTCAAGCTGAAGAGAATCTATGTAAATATTCCCTGAGAGTAAACATGGAAACTTGTCTATCTGTACTAACAATGAAGTACATGGTAATAATATGTTGCCTGTTCTGTCTACAATATCTGACTACTACATTAAGGCTTGTTATATGCAAATATTTCCTCTTAAGCTTTTCTCATAGCTGCAGTTCCATGCAGCTTTCAAGGAAGACACATTTCTTCAGTTACAGTTCCTACCCTTTGCTCTTCCAACTGCTAAATTTACTTTTTCCTGTTGCAAAATCTTTGCTAATTTTTGAACAGTTCCATGGAATGGTTTGGGTTGGAAGGGACATTAAAGACCATCTAGTCCCTTTCCAGATTTCTGGTAGGATCCCTTCAGGCACTGAAAGTCTGCAATAAGTGCACCCTCGGGCCTCCTAAGCCCACTCCTTGGTTTCTTTACCAGGTGTGTGCTTTTTGCTGTGGGACGTTTATAATTATCAAAGCTTGATACTGCAAGGACAGCTCATTATTCCTAGCAACTTTTATGTGCACATACCTACATACAATGAACTGTTTTTCAGAGCAATGAAAGGAATGGCCTTCTGCATTGGCATTCTTCAGTTTGGTGGAAAGAACAGACATGCAGCGTGATAAAGGTGCTGCTCTGCATTTTCCGCAGCTGTAAGAATTCAGAGCTACAGAACAGACAGCATTTGCGAAGGACCAAAGCCAAAAAATGTGCATGAATCAAAATAAGAGTAAAGGTTTCACCTGGCAAAGCCGACTCCTCTGCTGACTCCATTAGCATCTCTTAATATTCTGGTGGAAATGACATGTCCAAAGGGTTTCAGCATATTCTCCAGTTCCTGCTCATCCATGGAAACGGGTAAATTTGAGATGTATAGATTTGTGGGATCTTGCTCTTGTTGCTATGACAAAATAAGAGAAATATCCTCAGTTAGGCTTAGCACAATAGAATAGCTTATGGCTCATACAACAAGGGCTACTCAAAATAGGACCAAGTCAAGAATTTATAGCTGCATTAGAAGCAAATCTGGGCAATCTGTTCACAACGGCAACATATTTGCCAAATTTCTTCAAACTCTCATGCATGTGCTTCATTCTGTGCGTGATTGCTCTTATTGAACTCAGTGACTCTACTTGTTTATAGAAAATTACTCTCATGCACAAGTGTTCTTGGATTTGTGTCCTAATTTAGCAAAGAGATTGTGAAGAAAACGTGATTTCCACAAATGTGCTCAGTGTTAACATAAATAAAGAACAAAAGCTCAACACATATTTTAAGCAGATGTGCTTTCCAGCCGGCAGGCTTCCCATTCAACCCGTTCATCATGAACTGGGCTGGTTGAAAACAGGGAATGTTTTTCATAGTACCTTTTCTCTTTTTTTTTCCCCTAAAAAACATCTTCCTTCATAGTAAGCTACAAGATCTAGCTAAGCAGGGGGTAAGAGGGGGAGTTCTGCAGTTCAGCCTAAGGTCGTGATGAGATAGGTCACATGTTTATCCTCAGACTGAACTAATATATCTCATAAGACAAAGCCTATAGTATGAATAATTGAGAAAACAATTTTGAAAGAGATTTCCCGTTTCTATTTCAAATTTTTCCATTTTTGCAACCATTTCAACTCCTATTCCTGCTTGCTGAACTACCGGAAAAAAAAAACCATGAAAGAGGCATAGATGCCATATGTAAAATAAGTGTACTAAAGCAGTAAATAAAAACCTTGTCTACAGATGACCAGGTCTTGATTGCATTAAATCAACTTAGTTAAGCCCTTGCAAATTTTCACGGCTCTGACCATTTTCATTGATACAAGTTTTATGTAATATCTGATCAAGTGTCAGTGCAAGCCTGACTGGGATTAGGCACAACTACATTACTTCACGTAATGTTTAATAACAAAAATGCAAGATAAAATCTTTGTACTGTGTAGTAATCCAGACAATACCTTACCTGAGAAAGTTCTCCGAGACAGATTTTTTGATTCTTTTTATTACACATTTTAACGGGTAGAATTAATTTGTACTTGTTCAACACTGAATTGACAAGAGTATTACCTCTTTTTGGTATGAGCTGTCCTAAAATCGGATTACTAATTTTGCAGCAGCAGTGCAACCTTGCACTGTTATATGAAATTACACACAATCCTGCAGCCATCTGCCCTGGTTTAACCAAACTAGTTTCAAATTACACTCCATTAAAATCATTGAGGATATGCCCTGTCAAACACAATCATGCATTGTGTTTCTAGAAGATGTATAAAGACAGGACAGAACCAAGATGTTTGTTTCATCGCTGCCTTGTACATTCAAGGCCTCAAAAATGGAAAGAGGAATTGTTTCAAGCTGTGATTCACACCCCCCATCCTTGCAGGTACATGAATGACTAAGCCAAGTCTAATACCAGAATCAGAAGCCAAAGAAAACTTTTAGCTTCTCTTACCCCAGGCTCAAGGGAAATCTTAGCCCTTTTGGATGAGACAAAAATCTGAAAATGGACACTCCGAAAAGGTCCAGAATCAGGAGGTGTATAATACTGTTCTACTGCTTAATTTGGATTCTGACCTAAGAGCTGTGAACATTGTCTTTGGACATACTGCTTAATGCCCACTGCCTTCTACTTTGCATATCCAGACTCATTACCCCCCCACATTACCATGCACACTGAATTCTCTGCTATTTTATAAAACATAAAAAAAAAAGAACAAAGTGTGCATGTTTTCAGGCTGCTGTCCATAAAAGTTATTACCACGTCTTATAATAAGGGGCAGAAGAGAGGCACACCACACACAGGAACAGTGATCTTACTGCAAATTGAACTGAAGTTACAAACCTCAAACCTAGAAAAACATTCTTTCCCTTTCCAGTTATCTTTCCCTACAGTCATCTTGCTTCCTCTCACATCAATTTACATTTATCCAGATCCAAAAGCTAGCTCCTCGCCAGTACCAAAAGATGCTGGTGAGGGGTCAGAACTGATACAGTATTGGCACTGTGAGGAAACTCATGCAACAGTCCTGGAGGGAAGGTAGGCAAGAAAAGAAAGAAATATAGCTTCAGATCACGCTTCTAGCTTTGAGAAAAGCAAACAAACAAAAATCCCAAATATTTTCCCCCACTCCATGTATTTTTTTCCCTTTTCTGTGTGCAAACTGTTTCAGTTTTATTGCTTGTCAATTCCCAGCCCTGCGCCACAACAACAATGAAAGATGTAGAAGTTTGGAAACATCGTCAGTGTTAAGTACTTTGAAAATGGGAGCTCAGAGGTAGGTAAAGCAGAGGTATTCAAGAAGCAAATCGAAGCAGAAAGGTTTGCAATTCCAATAGCACAGTTCTTCAGAAATAATCCCATTGTTATGCAAACCTCTATCCATTGATTGGTTAAGGACTTTGATTAATCCACCAATGAGTGCTCAGGGACTGATATCCCTAGTTAATATTTAGAAAAAATATGCAAACAAAATCCCTGCAGCCAAAGGCCAGAAAAACATGTGGGAAAGTGGAGTTACGCATCAGTAACTTCACGACAGCCTCTGCTTTCACTGAAGCAACTCAGTCCTGCAGAATATTAAAATGAGAATTTTTCTTCTGACTCCTCAGTTTTTAAGCTGGGACAAACAAATAAAATAAACAAGAACCATTGCCAATGTGCCTCACTTCTGAACTGGGAACACATAAGCCTTTTAACTGCGCTAGAGATTAAATGTTGTTTTAAATATCCATGGAATGTTAGCTGCACTCTGAGGATGAATGAAAGACTAGCAGGCCATAGTCACACTCTCAAAAGGATTTGCCAAGCCTATCTTTTATCAATGTGATAAATAAGAGCTGCAAGCAGAGAGAGATGAGGCCACTCATGCTAACTCCATAACACAACAGCGTTTTTTAAGAAAGGGGAAAAAAATCCACACTATTTTTCCTTACTATACAAATACAACATTTGGAGAAATACCCCTTTCCTTTACAGAGAAATATCCCCCCACAAAAGCCATATATCACACATCAAACTGCAACAAGATGAAATGCCTTCACAGTGATGCAGCCTGGAGCTGAGCAGACTTTACAGGAGCCCTGTCACCATTCCGCCAGATCCCACCACCACCTACCCTCACAAGGCCCTGTTTCTCAGGCTTGGCCCCCCTCCTGGTCTCTGGCACTGAGGCTTCTTATGACCTTTTTCTGTTGTGCAGAGATACCCTCTTCAGTGTGGAGGTGCTGACACATGCCTCTTATTTTGCCGAAGCCTTTTCATCCTCAATTCCTCAAACTCTTGCATGAGATATTCTTTTCCCCATCCCAGTGCCACAGCTGAGCTTATCTGTGTCAAAGGTAAGCGTCCTGATGTTCAAAATGTGCCTATTTGTTGACAAGATAAGCCCAACCAGAACGGCAAGTTCATGCATCCCATGAACTACCAGCCTTTCACAACCCTAACTAGTTGACAGTCAGGTTTCTACCTTCAGTGAAAGACCACCTCCCATGGTTGTGGAACTGGTCGCAATGGTGGTGTCTGCATCCACATGGTGTGGCTCAGGCTCCCTCCGATTCATTTAATTATTTCTACAGCTTCTGACAAAACAATAAATAATGCTACTTTCCCACTAGGGATGCTAAAATTCCATTTATTATTGTCTCCAGTCCCACAGTCATCAATGAGAGAGTTGAAAGTCATTCTTTTCATACTCCAAGTCACTTCAGAACTGCATGCTCCTCTTATGCCCCCAGTTGTTTAGATAGGAACTGAAGGGGTGGGATGGCAAAAAGTCACACACTGACCACAAACAACTCTAACAGCACTGTGCCTTCGATGCCCTGCAGCTGGTGACTTGGAGCCACTGCAGTGGGGTCACCAGCCCAGCACAGCCTGGTCTTTTCCAGTCCCTATTTCACAGAATTGTAGAGTCACTAAGATTGGAAAATACCTCCAAGTCCAACCATTAACCTAACACTGTCAGATCCGTCACTAAACCATGTCTGTAAACATCACATCTACACGTTTTTTGAACACTTCCAGGGATGGTTATTTCACCACTTCCCTGGGCAGTCTGTTCCAATCCTTGACCACCCTTTCAGTGAAGAAATTTACCCCTGCAGACCACAGGAGAGACATTGTGCTGGCTCTGCAGCATGGGGGAACGACACATCTGTTCACACAGTCTTCCCAAATCACAGCGGTCTCTTGGGTTCAATCCCCCACATGTGAGAAGGGCATTCCCAGGGGAACCAGGGCTAGCCACTGCAGCTGACTGCCACCCTGGAGGCTCGTAGGAGGAGAGGGCTAATGGGAGCAGCGGAGGGCTCGCTGCAGTGTGGCAGCACAGCTCCTCTGCCCTTCTCAGACCCTGTGTGCCAAACGTGGATAAATAATGCATGCAAGCCCAGGCCAAGTCACCGCTTCTTGAAGAGAGTAGTAAGGCAGTGCGGACTCTGCTGTGTGTGCCAGCTGCAGAAGCATCATGCTCAAGGCATGCAAACTTGCAAGCTCCATCTCAAGCCATGATCAAAAGCCTGCTCCTGGATATCCTCACTGAAGTTTGCTTTAGTCCAGAACTCCCATTTGACAGCCCAAGGATAGTAACATTTTCCAGGTACAGTTTGCACTTGCATCACAGCCCCAAAGAAACAGGGATGAACTCATTCAGTCAGTCCCAACCCTACGAAACCCTGGCACAGCCTCACAGTCTAGACTAAGCTCATTCTGGGGTCCTGATGTGTGCCAGTCTGTGTGGATACAGAGTGCCACAGAATGAGCCAACAACAAAACAAAAAGAAATTAAGCCAATTTAAGCTGCTCTCAAGACAAGTGCATGGCTTTTTGCAACTCCCTTTGCTCCCACCACAGCCTGTTTCACAATCACTGTAGCCCAAATACCTCAGCTGCTCTGGCTTGTGGGCTCCAGGGACATTAGCTGCATGAATACATTGCAGTTGGGCCCTTCTGGCTGGGGATGTATATGATAGAGACTCTCAAAGCGGTCAAAATCTCAGCTAGGAAGGTTTAAAATTGTGAATGCTGCAAACTAACAGTAGGCCAAACCCAAGTTTTTGATTAGCTCAGACTCCAGCAGTTAGCAGCAGGCATCCTGCTGCAAGACCCTGGAGTTCGGCAGCCAGGAGCGGTTGTACCCGGGAAACAGCCAGAAGTTTTGGTCCTGCCTTTTAGCAAGAACTGGGCCAATCACTCATCTCCCAGGGCTTGTGCCAAAGTGGCAAAATAAGTTTGTAATGCAGAGGATTTGAAATGCACTCCACCAACAGCATTTGAAACTGAAAAAAAAACAGTGGAGGGTGCGCTGCAACTTCATGTTTGCTGTTTGCTTTGCTGGGCCCTCCCAGACACTTTTGAAAGAAAGGACAACATTCAGATGGGATTTTCCCTCCCATCTTGACATAATCTTTGGAAACAACACATGAAAAGCTGAAAGAACAATTCCTGCTGGTGCGAGCAGGGGCTGAGCCTCTTTTACGCAGTACATTTAGTAATGCATTCTTTAAAGGCACATGTGTAGGGAGGGGTGGGCAGTTTTTGGCTACGTTACTTTTTCCCCAAAGGAACTCAAGCCTCTTGTAATCTGTAATCTCAGTAGGGCTGGAAACCAAGCATGTTTAGTTTATCTGGGAACCTTATGTACCAATTCTTTTTATTCAACCTCATTTATTTCTCCTTAGAGCAGTTTGCTCTAGGAAACTACGTGCTGATTATGAGTTCAAATGATTTTTTCTTCCAAACTTATTCTGGGAATATAACTTTGTACAAGGATTCATACGACATTTGGAACTCCTCTTTTTAAATATATAATCAATATGCATATTAATAGATCACATGCTTCTCTTGTCTTTAATAAATTGAGACGCCATCATATTAACATTAAAACAGGTCAGTATTACAGCTCACTTTCAGACGTATGGTCCCATCTTTCAGGACATTTTAGACCCAGGTTCAAATCACCCTCAGTCAGTATGTTCCCCAAACTAGTTCTTATGGCCACTCCCCAGATCTTCAGCCTATGCATGTAACTCCTTCTATCCTTTAAAGATCCGGGTTAAACTTCTGTCTCCCCTCAAGGTAAAAATAGTCACACTTTTTATAGAAAAAGCCATTTATGTGGAACCATTTATATGAAACCAGATCATTTTTATGGAAACATTTATGTGCCATTTCATAAATTTTCCAGTGTTTGCTCACTGTTTTGAAAACTGTAGTTGTATGGTAGCATCAGTCTCATCTTCAGTTTATTAAATTACTTCTAAACTGGATTCTGTACAAGCCACTGAGCTTAAATGAAATTTAGAGGAAGCATGTAATACTTTCTCTCAGTAGATTCACATTCAATAACTCTTCTTGTTGTTTTATTTTTTAATATTTACTTTTTTAGTACTGCAGATCGTGAGAACTTTCCAAGACATCTGAAACAGATATTCATTTAAAAGCTGATTTGATGTGCATTTGACTGGATTCACACAGCAAAAGTCTGAATGAAAAGACTTTTTCCCTTATTATCTGTTGTTACTCCATTTATTCCTGCTCATTTTCCACAATAACATGGTATATTTTTTCACATACGTAAAGGATGCCTGGCTTTCAGACAGACTAGCTACTGAATTTAAAATTTAGGTATTTAACTTCAGCTCTAATACCCAATGTGTTCAAGTAACACTTGGAAGGTTCTCTCTTCACTGTTCTATCCCAGTATGGCAGGATGCTCCTAAATTAGTTATCACTGCTAGAATGAATACAGTTTAGTCAAAAGAAAGTCATCCCAAACTCCACTACTTTCTGGTATCAGAGAAGTGATATCAGGAAACCCTTTTCTTCCTTCTGAGCATGGGTGGGAGAGCAGGGTATGATGCAGAGTTTGGGGATGGAGTTCTTGCCTGTGTATGTTCATGTGATGCCTTTCCAATCAATGAAGATACACTGGTTTGAATTAAGTGATAGTAGCCCTGCTTTCAAAGATTTTTCTAATTATGTTTTTTTTAATCAGAAAGAACAAACAAACTAACAAATCCACATTAAACGACTGCTATAGCAATGGTCCAGACGATATAGCCTTCTGGAATTGTCAGTTACATATTTTGAGCCATCACTGCAGTAACACAAAGTGAACAAAATGGATCAAATGCAGCTGCCAGGGTTTCCTTTGACTTTTTCCTTGTTTATTAGCATTCCTTTGTGTGGGCACATTTTTAAAAGTGTAGACAGCTAAATCAATGACCAGTTAACTATTGATCCCTGGTTGGTTTCACTCTCTTGTTGAGCAGCACATGAAAATGCTTCCAAGACTGTATAGAAAGCCTAAACTTTACATGAATTTTATTAGTGCACTAAGTATTAATAATCCAACAGACACAGTTGAAGGGAACTGTTAAAAGTGATGCTGGTCTCCTTGTCAAGAGTCCTTCCAAAGCTCTTTCAAAGAATCATAGAATTGTTTAGGTTGAAAAAGACCTTTATGAGCAGAGTTCAACCCTTAACCCAGCACTGCCAAATTCTCCACTAAACCATGTCCCTGACTGCCACATGTACATGTCTCTCAAACACCTCCAGGGACAGGGACTCCAGCACATCTCTGGGCAGTCAGTTGCAGTGCTTGACAAGCCTTTCGGTGAAGAAATTTTCGCAATTACCCAATCTAAACCTCCCTGCTGCAACTTGAGGCCATTTCCTCTTGTCCTGTCACTTGTTACATGGGAGACCAATCCCCACCTCACTACAACCTTCTTTCAGGTAGCTGTAGAGAGCAGTAAAGTCCTCCTGAGTCTCCTTTTCTCCAGACTAAGCAACCCCAGCTCCTTCAGCTGTTCCTCATATGACCTGTGCTCCAGACCCTTCACCAGCTCTGTTACCTTCTCTGGACATGCTCCAGCACCTCAGTGTCTTTGTTGTAGTAAGGGGACCAAAACTGAACACAGGATTTGAGGTCTGGCCTCACCAGTGCCAAGTACAGGGGCACAACAATTTCCCTTGTCCTGCTGGCTGCACTATTTCTGATGCAAGCCAGGATGCCACTGGTCTTCTTGGCCACCTGGGCTCATGTTCAGCTGGTTGTCAACCAGCACCCTCAGGTTCTTTTTCACCAGGCAGCTTTCCAGCCACTCTGCTCCAAGACTTCAGTACTGCTTGGGGTTGTTGTGACCCAAGTGCAGGACGTGACACTTCACCATGTTGAACCTCTTATAATTTCAGCCTCAGTCCATCCTTTCAGCCTGTACAGATGACTCTGCAGAGCCTTCCTACTCTCCCACACAACTTAGTGCCACATCTGCAAACTGGCTGAGGGTGCACTTGATCCCCTCATCCAGATCACTGATAATGATATTGAACCGGACTGGCCCCAATACTGATCCCTGAGGGACACCACTTGTGACCAGCCACTAACTGGATGTAACTCCATTCACCACCACTCTGTGCTTAGCCAGTTTTTATCCAGCAAAAATACATGCATCCAATACATGAGCAGCCAGTTTCTTCCAGCAGATGCTGTGGAAACTGTGTCCAAGGCTTCACTAAAGTCCAGGTAGACAACATCTACAGCCTTTCCCTCATTCACTAAGGAAGCCACCTTGTCATACAAGGAGATCAGGTTAGTCAAACAGGACCTGCCATTCATAAACCCATCCTGACTGGGTCTGGTTGTCCTGTATGTGCTGTGTGACTGTGCTCAGGATGGTCTGCTCCATAACCTTCCCTGTCACTGAGGTCAGGCTGCCCAGATTCTTCTTCTGTCCCTTCTTGTAGACAGGTGTCACATTTGCTAACCTCCAGTCAACCAGGATCTCCCTGGTTTGCCTGGACTGCTGGGTAATGATTGAAAGTGGCTTGATGAGCACTTCATCAGCAACCTCAGTATCCTTGGATGGATCCCATGTGGCCCCAAGGTCAACAGGTCACCAACCATTTCCCCTTTGATTATGTGGGCTTCATTCTGATCCCAGCTCCACCTTCCAGCTCACCCGAACAACAGCTGGGCTTACTATTAAAGGCTGAGACAAAGAAGGCATTAAGTACATCACTCTTTTCCTCATTCTTTATCACTGTTTCCCTTCACATCCAATAAGGAATGGAACTTCTCCTTAGCACTCCTTTTGTTGCTGATGTATTTATAGAAGCAATTTATATCGTCTTTTATGGCAGTAGCCAGATTAAGTTCTAGTTGGATTTATTGATCCTAATATGACTATTCTCACATGCTTCCATGGTTTCTAACAAATCAATAACCCTTGCATTCTTGCTGTTGCATGGATCTCCATTCCCTACCTCCACTAAGACAGCAGAACTCACTAGCACACTGTCCCTCCAACCTTGGCACGATGCCCCCAGGCTTATCTCCAGTGCGCCTGGTTCTATCCCTTTTCTACTTAAATTATTTTGTATTGGACACTGTTGGAAGCATAAGCTATCTCCTCAACCAAGACTGTCTAAACACGCAAGGTTTCACAGGGAAAATACTCAAAAACAGATGACATTCAAAGAATTTTGTCTTAGACACCTTCAAAAGAATCTCTGTGTTGTTTGATGGCATTCCAAAGGCACCAATACATAAAGATTTAACATCCTGAGATGTTAAATCTCTCTTTCACCCTGACAGATCAACTTCACAGTAGTCACTGTGCCTTTTTAGACTGAATGCTGACTATGTGTTTCATAAATTATCTTTCTTCTGTACCCAGCCCTACCTGACTTTAACACTGAGATGGTTCAAAATTTATTAGCGGTGTGGTGTTTCCAAAGAGCTGCAGGAGATTTGGCCTCAGAATAATTATGCAACCACTATACAGCAATAATTAAGCCAATCCCATCAAACATTATAAAAGTAGCTAAAACTAAACCTGCGGTATTCATTTTTTGCATAAGCTTGATTGTCACCAAGTCCTGTAAAAAGCCTATTAGCAACAAGGACACCTTCTGAAAAGACACAGTGCTTCTGCACATGAACCTGGAAAACACTCATAACTGCTATTCTGAAGAAAACCATTTTCCCAATGATTTTCAAAAGTTTTTTATTGTTATTGGTATAAGTAAATTTAAACACTTCTAAGATTTACAATGACCCAAGAAAAGAACCCTTGCCATTAGAAATTCTTTGCCTGGGATCATCTAGTCAGAAAAGAGAGATGTAACTTGGGCACTCAGCATTACTGTGCCGTCACCAATACACTCTTTGCAGGTACTTCTTAAACTAGGCATAGGCTAAGCTTTCCTTTACCAAATTTTGCCCAAAAATTGCAAATTCCTAAAACACATGACCTATAAAAAGAAAAAGAACAAAGTATTGTAGGACATTATTTGTCACAAATACCTGTATCAGCTCCACGTTGGAGTATTATTTATAAGTACTCTTTTAATTAAAACCATGAACCTTAAAAGAGTTCACGGTTTATAAATGCCAAGGATTTCTTCTCACTGTGCAAACTATCAGAGTGCTGTGCCTGCTGTGTAAGCTGGACTCAGCTTCCTTTTAATTAAGTTTGTTCATGGACAGCACAGCATTTGCTAAAGCTAAGTATTGCTGGAACTGAATTGTTATTGGTCTGACCAGTGCAGAGACGCTGCAGAACCTTCCATCATGCATTTCACCTGCCAATGGTGATTTGATTTGCCCTTTGTCTTGTGTGGGAAATATGGCCTTGAGTCGCTATGTTTTGTGCCTTCAGAACATTCTATAAGATACATGGAACCTCCTTTCATTTCCACAAAACACAATCATAACCAGAACTATCACAGACTGATATAATAACATCTTATTCATACTTCTGCTATTGCAAGGTAAGATTTATAAAACTCCTTACTTCTTAGTTTTCCTAGAAACAAATTTCTACACTTTCCAATTTGCACAGTGCAGTGCAGCCAAAAAGGCAGATCAACCTCTGCAAAAATCCTGGTGTCACTCTAGCTTCGAATGTGTTTAGTTGTCCCCATATTCTCTTTCATATGGTTTTATTGACTGTTTTGCTATTTTTATTGCCAGTAAGTAAGAATCAATGAATTACCTCAGATGATCTGGGGCTAGTTTATAACAATTTCTGAAAATGCTAGCTGCGGACCCAAAATCAGAAACTCACTGATGACCTCTGGAAGCAAAAGCCTAATTTGCCAGATGAACTGCAATCTAAATTGAACACCTCACCTATTTATTTTGATTTGTCAATCGATGGTGTCCCAGTGAACTTAAGACACAGTGTCCTATTGCCCATTAGACAATATTGCCTCAAGTATGTTTGTTTGCTTTATGTTATACTGGGTTAATATACATGCTGATTGATGTATATCTTGCAGGATTCTCTTATTCATATTTAGACAGGAGTCAAGTCCTTTTCCCCCACAAAGAATTGACAAATCTTGTGATTTAACTCCTACTATTCGCATTCTCACTGAATTATGTTTTACATGATGCTGTCCCACAGAAATGGTGCACTTGTGCATGTGCAAAGAGAACAAAGAGGTCACAAAAGGGATTATGTGCTTTACAGAGGACATAGCATGAAATTAGGCCACAGTATAAACTTTCCATTATAAATAATGAAGGAAAGAAAACTAATTCAAACTAAATTGCCATATGCACTAAATCAATAACACTAAATTAACAGCTTAACTTAAAGTGCTCTTAAAAAAAGAACTTAGAAATACGTACTAGAACATCTGATTTTCATGGACCCTTGTGATTATTACTCATTTTGAAAAAAAGTGATATAACAAATAGTACTTAGCAGCACTGCTTACATCAGTTCTTTAAAAAAATGCACAGTGCTAGCGACACTAATTAGTCAATTTTTTTTAATATCTGAAAAAGTCCCAGTGCAAAAATTTCTGATTTTAATTATATCTAAAAAAGAAACTTATAATTATTTTTGCTCTACTTAATATCATAATATCCCAAACACCTGACAGAAACACCAAGCATTTCAAGATGGACCTCACACAATAAAAGTCTTTCAAGAATTCTACAGTTCTGCTTTGCATAAGCTGAAACCTTGAAAACTATGATAACAGATCCTGAAAACTGGCTTTGTATACAAAGCAATGCAGATAGCAGAGTAAATGATTAAAATTATTATAGAATTTCTAGATCCTGCTTTTTTAGTCTACATTTGTCAGGGTGGCAAGTCTCAAGTCTGGTGAGTCCTGGAGCTGACTGGGCTCTGCTACTTGCTTACCTGAAAGTTTCAAGCAGAATGTCTGTGTTCTCATGACAGTAACACTGGATCAAAAGGATTACAAATTGCATTGAAAACAAATGGTTTTCCCCCTAATCTGTCTCAGGTTACAATATCACTTGCTCAGTTCAGACAGACTGGCATTGTAGAGGACAAACTTGGGTTCCTCAAACTGTAGAAATGAAGCATTTAGATCAACTCCTATGTAGCTTGTGGAGACTGTATCAGGTGTTAGGGCAGAGGTTGCATGCTCCTCCTCAAGCTCAGCAAAGGAAACAATGGAACTTTCTAAAATAACAGGAGCATGACAAAGGTAAGGGCTTTGCTGTCTGATCTCCCAGTGGTCAAAGGATGTCATAATGAAGCAGCAGAGGCACACGTTACAGATATTTTCATGTACACATAACCTGTACTTGGCCAGGGTGGCTTTAGGGCTTTCTGTCCACTATTTCTGGCAGCTGTTCTCCCTACGGGGAGAGTATTTGCTCTGTCATGGATTGATCCTAACTGAATCCTATACCAAAATTTTCTTTGTTTTTACTTGGCACTATCAGGAGCTGTGCTTGGAAAATATTTTCAGAACTACATTCAGATTAATAAAGACGCAAATAACCCAGTGGATGCATTTCTTCTGATGATTATCTTGCATTTATATTTTGCCTTTAATATTTCATTTCAAAGCTTCCAGTAAAATAAAGCCAACACATGGGGTTAAATTATTATCAATATTGTATCTATACACAGATCAATAGGAACTGATGTATTTCTCTTCAGAAGCCTCTCTAGATTGGGGCTAAGTCAGGAAGCTCAGATTTCTTCATGTAAAATTAAAAGCATTAGCATTTAACTGTCTACACTTGGACTAGAAAGAGACCATAGCTATTAACAGTAGTAAATTATCAGCACTGGGAAAGCATTAGAAGGTTTAAGAGGACTTTTTGGGACAGTATAATGCTTTTTAGTATCTGACCTACTGACCCAAAAGCAAACTCAAGCAGCACACAGATCCCATGTGATCGCTTGAGAAGAAAATGGAAGGCTTCCTTTTGTCACGTTTTGCATTACTTCCTATAAACCATAAATGAAGTCAGAATTTTCTTGTCTGGGAATTCCTGTTGGGACAAAGGTTGAGGCCTACTTAGCCTGAGTCCATACAAACTGCTAGAGAACAGTTATTCATCTCGATGCACATGCCAGAAATAGAAATCTACTAGTCCTTGAGGATGCATCAATTTTCAGGGAGTCTGGATTCTTTTAACTACTCCAGAATCCTAAGGAAAAAAACCTATACAGTCCTTAAGGAAACCAATATCCACCATAAAACACCGCCTTGACAGTTTTATTTTGAGAAACCTGTATTTAGCACAGACAAAAATACCATTTCCATTTAAGATCAGGCTCAACTCACAAAATATACACTGCAGAAATACTCATACTATATCCAAACGCATCAGATATAAAAAGGCAACCAAGTCATGTTTCAAATGAGACGACGATGGTTATCACTCAGAAGCAATGACAGACACATCATTACCACGCTTTCCCTGTGTGAGAATTTTCAATGCTGAGTCAGCTATTCCCAGCTGAGGCTTAACAAAAAGGCCTTGAAATACTCAATTTCCACTCCCATAGATGAAAATGAGGAGATACTATGAGTAAGGGAAGAAAATGAAACGTTGATTTATTTAAAACATAAGGTACTAAAATAGAACAAAAAGGCAGGATTGAATTGCTGTGATTAACACTGCTGAATGCCAGGCACAGAAGCAGCTGAGCTGCCTGTGCTCTCCTTAGCACCCATCAGAGCAAGTTTTGCTCAGTATGATGGGATTGCCCCGGTAAATGAAGTTGAGATTACGGGCCATTATCAGGAAAGCAATATGAAGGGGTTAATGATGGGGCTAAATTTCTGCGTCTTTGGCAAATCAAGCAGGCATGGTCCTGTGCTGTCCGGACTACAGTCTTAGCACTGTCCAACTAGGTTTTTTAATGCCACAGAAATCCACTGGTCCACAGGTGCAGTCAATGTCCAAAGGTAGAGCCTACAACACGTAGCCTGAAGGAGAGACTGGGATGTGTGAGACCGCTTCTTTCCCTGCTCTGGCCTCTGCTAACCTGGGGCTGTGACCAGCTCCAGGAGTGCTGCAGAGGCTACAACTAATGAACAAGAAGAGCAAAGCAATGACACGAAACAAAATCAATAACCCATGATGGCCATTGGACAAGAAGCAGAAGTCTCCAGATGGGCAATATAAGGAAGAGGGCCTAGGTGTCTGTGCCATTCCTCACAGCTTGCTTGGGAGAAGACGAGTGAAGCGTAAATGCTTCTCTTCCCTCATCCAAAAACCCAGCACCACTGGGAAATAAAAAAATATTTAAGTGTATATTATGCTTCATGTAGACAGAAAATAGGGATCCGAGAGGCTCAATGCATTACCTAGAGGTTTGGGGAAAATTAGGAGAGAGTGGCAGACACTACTATACCTTTAGAATATTGGGGGGTGGGGGGACGGAATGAAGGATAGAGAGACCAGTACAAGAAACATGATTCTTCTCTTGCCAGTTCATGAAAGCAGAGAGGAAAAGGGATTTTATTGTGCTTTTCCATCTACAAAGAACATAGTGCAAGATGGAGGGTGGGGCTGGGGGGGGCAACAAATCAAAAAGGAGTCTGTGAACTCTCTTACTTCCCAAACCCAAGGAAAGTACAAGTTCTTAATGAGTTTTCCTACAAACCTTTCATTAGTTCCTTCCACCTTTACTATCAGCTAGAAGAATGCAGCTTTCTAGGCAGTGAATGCTGACTCAACTTTTCCAAGCCAATGAATGTTTCCAATTGCATATTCACAGAGAAAAAAAAGGCAAAGTCAACAATTATCTGCAGATGGAAGCAGAAAACCACTCTGAAATTAGAACAGGTATAGCAAGGTCAAAAACATGGTCAGTTCTATCCATCTGTGAGGGGTCAATGAAGAGTTATAAAGTAAATTTTCTTAAACCATGAGGAGCCATAATCTGGTCCTAGTGTGGAGGGAAAAAGTAATTTCCCTCTCCTCAACATACTGATGTGAAAGGGCAAAGGTGCTGTTTTGTGGCAGAAATTAAGAGCTTTGAGAGGGCCATTAAGCAAAGATGTCTGACAGAGTTGTCTGCAATCAGCTGGTGAGATGCAGCAGGACTGGGATGGCTGGGCTGGAGCTGAGCAGCACAGGGCTGTTCACAGAGCAGTGAGGAAAAGCTCAGAGGAAAAGCTGTGGGGAGCTCATGCATTTTGTTGCCTTTGTAATCAAGAGACCAGGAGGCAAACTGTACACGGATGGCACAAGATGATACAACAGAACAGTAGAGGGGAGACTGAAAGATAGTTCAAGTCAAAATCAAGACAGAGCACAATACTTGAGCCTGAGTACACACATGACCAGTCCCTGTGAGGTGGAGAAAAGGAAAAAGGAAATGGTCCAAGCCCTGTAACTCTGTCTTTCCCTCTGTTTCCACAAGTCTGGCTGTGACTGGTGACATTAAGGAAGTTGTACTAAACTGGCCTGTGAGAAAATGCTCTAGCATTCCAATATTAAGCTCTCTGAGGCTCACACTTATCTGTTCTTATGTCTATACAGTGTTTCAGCTGTGATTAATGTACATATGTGAGCCTCTGTGTGTGTACATCATGGGAATCACAGAATGGCCTGGACTGGAAGGACCTTAAAGATCATCTATTTCCAACCCTCCTGCCATGGGCAGGGACACCTTTCACTAGACCAGGTTGCTCAGAGCTCCATCCAACCTGGCCTTGGACACTTCCAGGGATGGGACATCACAGCTCCTCTGGGCAATCTGTTCCAGTGCCTCACCACCCACACAGTAAAGAATTTCTTCCTACTATCTAATCTAGAGAATTATCTAAAGAATTTTTTCCTAGTATCTAATCTAAACCTATTTGCTTTCAGTTTGAAGCCATTCCCCCTTTGCCTGTCACTAAATGCTCTTGTAAATAGTCTCTCTCCCAGTCTCTCTCCATCAATGGTGGAATGACGTGTTTAAGTACATAAATATAGCACTATATTATATGTGCTAACAATAAAATATACACATAAAAGTGCATTCCAGCTTAAGTATGCTTTCAGTTTTCAAGATCTGGCTAAACAGATGCCTATTTGTAAAAACATATAAGACTACATCCAGACTTCCAAAAAAAGGAGGCACATTTGCAGTTACGCCTCATATGGGTGAGTGACGGTGTATGCAAAGGAGGTACCCCCATACACAGTCACTTCATGGGTTCAGCTGGTGGTATGCTTCTGTGTGATTAAATATATCTGCATGTAATCATATTTTACATTTACTTGTATACGTGTATAAACCATCCACATAAAACGTGATGGCTGCATCAATCCAACAAATGAAGGATATTATTCTCTTTCTCACTTATAAATCATAAACAACTCTAAGAACCTTCTGCAGTAATAAAACTATGAGAGAAGATACACAGGCTTGAGACTCAGACTGAAAAGGAATTACAATTAGGCATTTTGGATGTAGTGGATGGCTGGGAATTAAAGGCAAAGGGGAATGTGCAGCAGAGTGTAGAGGGAGTGGTACGGGTCTCCTCCTAGGATGCTGAAAGCTGGACCTGGCTCTTGTGTTGGTCCTTAAATTAACTCAGTCATGAGGAAAACTGTGAAAGGCTTCAAACTGAAGGAGGGTAGGTTTAGGTTAGATATGAAGAAGAAATTCTTTACTGTGAGGGTGGTGAGGCATGAAACAGATTGTCCAGAAAAGCTGTGGATGCCCCATCCCTGGAAGTGTTCAAGGCCAGGTTTGCTGGGGCCCTGAGCAACCTGGTCTAGTGGTTCCTGTCCAAGCAGAGGGCTTGAAACTTAATCTTTAAGGTTCCTTCCAACCCAAGCCATTTTATGGTTCTATGACTTTGTTCCAGCTTTAGACTCTTTTTTAAAATTAAAAAAGACAGCATTAAAGAAAGGAATTCAAACTACTGAACACTTCAGGCTTCTGGATTACTTCTCCCAGGTGCTGTATTCATAAGGTGTTTTCAGAATGGGTTTAGTGAAAAGAAAAACCAAAGGCTTACAAGCTGAACATCTTGAACTCTCAGGTCTCTAATATTTCACCACTGGCACAAAGTAGAATGAGAGCCATCTCATTAATCAGAGGTGCACTTTTTATGCCAGTGCTTATCCCTGCTGATATTGATATCAGCAGTTGATGACATAAGCAAAAAATGACCCAACTTCAACCATTTTTTGAGGAAGTAAAATACAGTTGTTTCTAAAGGAGGTAGGACTGAAATGTACCACGTACAATGCCTTTAAGTGCACGCCTATGAAATTCCAGAATTTGATTGTGAAGTTCCCATCATGACTGCAGCAATTCCTAGTGGCATGTGGTAAAACATACAGCTGTGGATGTGTGAGCTTTTTTTACTACTCTGTAAACACTTTAAACCTAAGGAATCAAACCTACTGTTATGCAGCCCTGAGAAATCTGTGCTCAGCTCACCTTTGTCAACAGATCCTGCTAATGTTACATGTATTCCGTGGGCCACTGGCAAAGGAAAAGAAAAATCACAAAATGTCACGTCTATGTTCTAAATACGGAAACGGTCACATCTACATAAACCCCCCTAAAAACTCTTAGGTTCTCCAAGAGAAAAATAAATATCCATTGGATCCCACTGAGTAATGTCTCAGCCTGATGTTGACTCAGTTGTGGACCTGCAGATCAATGACTGTCACAGACGGGCAGCACGTCCAGCACACTCAGGATGGGATCTGACACCCAGAGGTTTCCCAGCCTTACCACACCAGGGAGCAGATGAGGCTGGCTCTGCTGAGAAAAGCATGAACAACCTCTGCAGCTTGTTTGTGTTTTATGGGAAATGGTTTCGTGTTACATGACCCTATTTTTATAGATCAATCAACTTAACCTGCTAGGCTGCATTTCACAGGTTCCTGAGATATTAGACTGTTTCAAAAGATCAAGCAATTCCCAGAGAAAGTGAGCAGTTAAGGACTAGAGCTATTTGCATTTACTCTGCTATTAATTTTAAGACCTGAAATGACAAAATTTATAGAGTTCAAAATAGTCAAGTGCAGGGAAAATATTTTGAGGGAGTCAACCAAATAAAAGGTCATGCAGTGAAATAAGAAGAAAAAACAAAACATGCAACCAGCTTCTGTCACTAGAGATACACCTAGAAAATTGTGTCGCACTGTCCCAATGTTGCCAATCCTCATGAAAGTAACAAATTTACCCACGGTTCAATTCTGCTAAACCTGCCACCCATTCTAAAGAGCTCCAAAATTAATAAGAAGAAAAAGAAGTACTCTTCAGAGACAAAGCCCACTTGAAACCAAGGCCCTGACCACTGCGGGACAATTAAAGTACAGCCTGGGTATATTAATCACAGCCTTCTGGCCTAGTTCCAAGTTGGTCAATTACAACCTGCCCACCTCAAATTCTCCTCAGTTTCAAATGCAAGAGTTATTTGCGATTTCCTTCCTATAAAAAGTGTTGTTTAGCACAGCCAATAAAGACTGGTTTCATTCAAGTGATGGGTGAATGACCCACATTAACTATAGAAAATGTGTAAAAGCACTTTGGGATCCTTCAGGAAGAAGAACACTTATTACATAGTCATTTTACAGTGCTTTTATTATTCTAAGAGGAATTACTGCTATCTAGATGTTTCTTCACATGCCTCCTGGTAACCAAGTAGTTTAGAGTTTGGACTTGTTTTTCTAAAATTAAATTATGTTAGGTCATTTTTTCTTTAAATTTAAGATGATAGATTTGAAATGCAAGCACTGCATCACAAAGACAGTTTAGGAAAATATACACAACTTCTTCTACTTTGAAAACTATTCAGACAATTTTCAAGCCAAAAAAGATTAATGATTTATTATGGGGCTCATTAATCAAAAATTGTGTGTGCATGTTTTTTAAAGGACCAATTCCACTGTTCAAGTCAATTAGGTCCTCTAAAGCTATTACATCGGGAAGGAGCCACAATATTACCAAGACTTCCTGCAATATTGTTGAGACTTTCCCGAGTGTATTTAGAGTATAAAATAAATGCTATTATTCACGAGATACTGAATTGCTAAGCTTCTTAAATTTGTACAATTGGGAACTTGAAGTACATTAAAATGCTGAAACTCATTAAGAGCCCTTTTCACAGCTGCAAAATCGTTGGCATTCACAGCACCGTGCAGAACAATAAAACACTCCCCACACCTTTGAACAGGGCGACTTCCGTTCCTCCAGCTCTGCTTTAATGAATCACTGAGGCAGAACTGGTATCTAACCTCTCCGTCAACCTCCTTCATTGAAAGGAAGAAACAAAAAGCCACAATAACACTAATATTCTGAACAGAAAAGCATGTACATGCATACTGTACTAACCCTCCCCCAACACAAAAACCTCAGCCAGCGCTGTAGCTTTGTTAGAATATAATTCAATTTTCTCCATCAATGCAAAACAAACCATCTTCAGAGGCAGAAAACAATCCATGTTTTTCTACCAAGCCACCCACCAAACTATGCCGAGTAGACTTTGTTTCCTTGGGCGTCATTTTTCTGAATCTGAAACACAGGACTCAGCACTTTGTGGGGTGTTTTCACTAACACTAGCTGGATATGGCTACTCTGCGTGCCAAAAACGTTCTCCTGTCCTGATCACTGAGGGGCTGAATTTTATGCTTCCAAATTGGTACCAGAACAAACAGCAAACTTGTGGATATATATGCCCCCTATATGTTTCCTACACATTCTCCAGCAGACACATGGTGCTGGTCCTGATGATCAGAAGACAGCGACTTACCAAGATTCCACAAAATTACATCTTTTCCAACTGCATCAGCATAACCAGTGTTCAATCCTTCTCAGCCAGCCACTTTGCATATCGAGGGATTACAAACAGTACTTAAAAACAATCCTCCTCTTTGATCTGGTAATGGCATGTTCTGCCCCCTCCTCAGTCAGGAGGGTCATGACTGCGCCTCTAATATCTACAGGTCTCCCCAACCCCAGGGCAAAGAGACCTAAGTCTTATCAACACCAGTGTGCACCAGTCTGATTTCTTCAGCTGAAGAATTTGTAAGTAAGTTTCCATTGGGCCACCTACTGCACTTCCCTTTGGTATTTGAAAAACAGAAGAAAAAAAAGCCAGTAACTGACCAAAAATTAAGGGTAAGAACTACAGCAATAGTGACTACTCTAGAGATTTCACAAGATTCATCATAAGCTTGGTGCTGGACAAAACTAAAAGAAACAGTCTCAGGACTATTATTTAGCTTGTTAAATTCTATGTGCAAAGTCTATCTGTTTATTCCAAACTATTCCCCAAAGCAATAAATGGATTGTCTCCCTGAGAGGGCAAAATTGTTCTCTTTCCTCCTCTAAGCATTTTTAAGAGGAACTTAGGAAAGTACAATGCCAAACTGGTGAAGAAGATTATGTATTTCAGAAGTGGGTTTGAAAGATTCAACAACGAATATTCACATTAAAGATCAGAGAATTAATTACAGGAAAAAAGGGGATGGGGTTCTGTGTGGGTGTTCCCATCTACATCAAACAAACTCAAAGAAAGCAATATTGTGAGGGAAGATTACAGAATGACAAAAACAAGGCATGTGGTTAAAGCAAAAGATGTTTTGATAGTGTACAAGCCGAGGTGTTTTTGTTACAGGCAACAAAAAATGCAGCTTTCAAAGCTTAGCTGAAGAGTACTGCTCAAGCCCTATGGCTCTTTACAAAACACAACATGATTGGCACATGGTTTTGACTCTGTATGGTCACCTGGGAGTACCCAGCTCACACCAAGTTAGGAGAGCGAGAAAAGTTGCCTGCTGACCGACACAGCAGCACACATATGTGTATCCCCCCACGGATCCCCCTACCGGGATTGCATTTCTCAACTGCTTCCCAGATACAGAGACTTGGGACCAGTTGCTGCTGGTGCCTGGTCATCAGCAGGGTGGGCAAAAGAGGTGCGGGAGACACAGCAGAGGCAAATCCCAACAGTTTCCCTGAAAACAGGCCCAGCAAGAAAAGGGCTGAACCAGTTTCAGCTGGCTAGCTTTTTGAGGTTGGAACTGATTGATATTTGAATGGAGACAATAAAAAGAAGGAAGGGAGAACTTTAGGCTTTTCAACACATAACTTTGATAGCACATTTTTCCATCTGAACAGGAAAACAGTGTCCAGAAGAAAAAGAAACATTTTGAACAGCTTTTTATCCTTCAACTGTTTTGGCTTTCCTTCATAAATCCATCTTACTCTTTCTATTGGATCATTTCATTACTACAAATGGGAAGGGGTCACTGTGGAATTTCACCCCCTTTCTGAATCCAACGGAGCTCAATCTTTTAACTTCAGGTCACACTGTAAAAGTTGTGTTATACAAAGAACTCAGGGCTTTCCTTGTCCTTTAATACAGTGATTGAACTTTGCCATCGTGCACTTTACAAACATAAAACAGAATGGCAACCTTCTATCACAATCTTACAAACAATCTTAATTTACTTAGCCTAAGGTTTTGTTCTCTTGGACAATAACAGAACCAAGCTTACATCCAAGTGGTACAACTAAGCATCTCTCCTTCTGCAGTGTGATCAAGTTCACCTCAAGAGGTATAGTAATCTTGATCATTCCAGAGAATGGGTTAGTATTTTTACACAGTAACTACTGCTCTGGAGAGACCTGGCTTGTAGAAATTTTCCCAGGATCCTTTTGAATCTCCAAATCAAAACCTTCTATTTTGCACCCCAAATCATTGGGCAAATAATACCGGGCATTTGGAGTTGAAGGCACATGGTTGTACTTAAAGCTACTTCCTAATGACCGAACTACACACAAAGGAGAGATATGTGGTCAAATGTCTGCATGCCCACACCATGGAGGTTTGGATGTGCATTATGCACCTGGCTCTGCAAATAAAGAGAAAAAGACTTCACTGATTTTAAACACAGTGTCTTCAAGCAGGAAATCTTATCTAATTTTCAAACTGACTTTTAAGAACAGTTTGAATTATTTACTTTCTTCATTAATTATGCTCTGACCCTTAATGTGGGATGTTCTTTCCAGGAAAAAAAAAAAAAAAGACGACCTGAATATTTTCCAGGCACAGTCCAGCCTGCACACTGTGGTAAGAAAAGCATTTACTGAAGCTTAAGGCTCACAAATGAAATATTAATATTTATGTGCAGTATTTGGAGTATCTGGCTAAACTGAATGCTGGTGCAGGAGAACAAGCCCCTCAGGCCCTGCAGAAGAGGACAGACCTTTCACCTTCACTGGTTGCATGGGGACACAATGTCAGAAAAGAGGAGATTTGGGAGTAGGTAGCTCATCACCTACAGTTTCCCTCCAGCATATGTAAGAGACATTTAAGAGATGTTTTATCTTAAGCTACCGTCATAAGGGACCTCAGTTATCCTAATCCAAAACTGTTCTGCTTTAGCATCTGAACCTGGTGTCGAAATCCATTTGAACAGGCAAAGAAGACTGTGTGGATTTCAGGCCTAAGGATTGTGTCTGATTTTGAAAACTTTTTCTTTGCACTGCCTATGATTACTCTTTTTAAGATGGGAATGTGAGGACAAAGACATTCTGAATTACTAGACTAAATGTGTTTGCTATCTCAGAGCAAGAATTTTTGCCGAAAAGTTCAGGTTGTGTTTGCTTTTACTCCTAAGGGAGTTCTAGTTTGATCCTAGAAATCACTTGTGGCAGTTGAAAATGGTACCATCCCTTCAGATCTCGTTCAGATCTCACTATCATCCCCTGCAATCTCCTCTGGTTTTGAGCATCTGGCCTTTCCTTGCCAGATGACATTAAGAGGATGAGCGTAAGGCTCAGAGTGGGGCAAATGAACAGCTCATTCTTGTGAGCAACACCTAATGTGCAGATATGGACTGAAAAGACATGCAACACTAGAACCTGTATTTCTAAAACAGCAGACAAAAAATCCCCAACAATCCTCAAAAACCCCAAACAAACAAACAAAACAAAAACAAAAAACCACAAAACCCCACAAACCTCCAACCAAAAACAAAGCAACAAAAATCCTCAGCAAAGAAACAAAACAAAGAAGCGAATGTATAAAAATATTTCAGTTTCAGCTGTTTCAAGTATATAAAGTTAATCAGCCAACCATTTTGCTGATCTAACTTACACTAGCTATTAAAAAACTTCTAGCAGCAACAGGACCACAGAACCAAAATAAAGCTGTCAGGGAACATCTTTCCTTAGCTTTTGCTCTAAATACTATATGCATAAGTAAATCTAGAAGTGAAAAACTACCTTAATTTTTGATACAACGTAGCTAAGTTTTGGTCGAACTTCATTGAAGCAGCTTCCCAATTACCCCAGTATGAACCGACAAAAAAAACCCCAGAGAGTAAATATTAACTTGGCCAAGCAGATTCAACACCAAATTGGATGGGTTATGTCCAAGCTAAAGTACAATACTTGTTTGCAAATCCCAAGATGAAAGGCTACGGAAACAATAAAAGAGCGCACATCATGAAACTCATAAACAAAAAGAACACCTAAAAGTAAGGAAAGTTTTTAACCAACATTGGGAAAGCATGTGTTAAATGCTCTTTCAAATTACTTTTGAAAACACAGTCATCTGGCTTTAGGTTTGGGGTTTGACTTTTTTATGCTTGTGCCCACTCTATTACAAAGAAATGTTAATTTTATTTTTTTTTCATTTTTTAATGTGTCCAACTTGTAGCTATGCTTGGATTGTTAGACTCCCATGTTCACATGGCTTTAAACAAATTCTTTAAGTTTACCAATACAAAGAGAACCAAATGAAGTTTAAATTTTCTTATGAAAATGTGTTCAAAGCTAGGAACATATTTCTGTTCCTAACAAGCTGAACAGTTTGCAAGTTAGAATTTAAGCATAGTTCAAATCTCCTGAGAACTGCTTCAAGAGCACTTTCTTTCTGAAGATATATAAATAGTTAATAGAGGAGCTAACGGTAAATGATGCTTAAAATGTGGACCTTAATTCATAAACTTTATGAGAATGATATTTTATCATATTATTATAGTGATGGGGTTTTCTATTGGCTTCCACAGTTCAGCCATCATCTCTTAATGGGTAGAACCTCAGGCTTTATAGTAAGCATAAAAAGGCAGCATTTGCCATCCTGGATGAGGTTGCCCATCCACCTAACCTGGAGATTACATCCCTTTACATCAGTCTTTAGATCACAATGCAAGACCTTTTACTAATTTACTAAAAGGAGCTTTTATTAATGTAACAGTGGAGTTTCTCATAAGGGAAAATGAAAATATAACAGCCATCACTGCTTTATGTAGTACATAGAAAATAGCCCAAACTAAGACACACTTCAGACCTAAAGTTTCTTCAGGACTTGTCTTCATCATTAAAATGAAAGGCTGGGTTAAAAATTTCCAAGACCATACATCATGACATTGGTTCCTGCCTGGCCCTTCTCTTCCCTGGCATCACAGCAGCAATGGTTTAGGAAATCCACTGTCCCACACTTTGGAGACCCCAGGACAACAACACAATTCCTGCCACATGGAGAAATGACAAAACGTTTTCAGCAAAGCACATCTTTTAACTTGACATCATCCTTCCAGAACATGTCAAATACAGCCACTAAAACTGCAACCTACATATGGTTTAGATTAAAACTCACAAACAAACAAACCAGCCCTTAAATTAAGAGGCCTTCCAGAAGCAAGAAGCCAAAAGTACAATAATTGCTTTATACTGTACTGCAGGGACCGACAGCAGAGCTGGCTGCGAGCGGGGCACTGCAGCATATCCGGCACCACTCAGAGAAGAGATTTCACTCTGTTTCCCTGTGAGCACAACGGCGGAACACCCTCTCCCAGGGCAAGAGAGCTGCTGGGATGCTCTCTCCCATGCTGCGCCCTGGCTGGCAGATACCCCCAAGGGCATCTGCACTGACAAAGGGGAGAAAAATATAACACAAACCACAGAAAACCCCTCCACGGAGCTGTGTGCAACAGGCTTTGGACCTCAGCCTCTAGGAGCAAAGAGCTCCAGGATGGTTTGGTATTAATGACTACAATGAAGAAATTAAATTTGTGCTGCTTCCTACATTTAGTAAAGGAAATTATGCATTTCCCACAAAGCCTAATGCCAGCTCCACAGGGATTATATTACTATTTATTGTTTTGTTTGCTCAAATAAAACACCTGTTGAGGTCAGCTATTCGAAGAATTTTTAATATACCAGCCTTACACGATGGAGAGTAAGAAATGTTTATAGAGGCACTCCTGGTAAGATTGTTCGCTTTTTTCCCCCTCAGGTAGGTGCATAATGATTTAATAACAGAAACAGCATGCCAACAAACCTCTGAACCTCACATTTAAATAAAAACTAATATATCTGAAATCTGGGTCTCCACAGCTCCTTCGGCTTTCCCTGTCATGGAAGGAGGTGTAACCCTAGGATACGGCATCCTTCTTTTATAAACTCTCATCTTAAAGTGTCAGGAGTCAAGGAATTAAAAACAAAAGCAGCATAAATCGCTGTCAATCATTAAAGTCTTTGATCTGCTCATTGCTTCAGAAGGCATTATGCCTCCTAAATGGAGGGATCAATCACCCTACGCCAGATCTGCTGCTAGGCACTCCTGTGCCGTGCTGCCGGCACGGAGGGCAGCCCATCACAGCGCATTCCAGCTCTCCTTCCAGGCAAACCAAGGGCAAAACCACGCCAGCAGGAAAAGAAAACAACACGACACAAACCCCTGTGTGCCACTACACAACATGACTGCTTCCCCTTTTGGCATTTTCTTAGGCTTTTCTATTAAACAGCAGCTCACTTTGGCCTGTCTTTCTTGATTTGTCCTCACTGCATGTTATACTATCACCATGCCTCACTAACAAATTATTGCTTTCTATTAAAAAAGACAAAAATGTTTATATTTTCACTCATCCATAGCCACATAAAATAATATGTTGTCCTGCCTTAGCTTGTTTGCTCCTTTTTTACAGTAACTAAACAAGATGCATAAGTAAAAGGAACGAAATTCATTCATCTCTTCCTCAACTGCCGAATCTCCCAGAATGCAGCACATTTATCTCACTAAGAAGACTGAACAGTTAAGAGAAAAAAAAAGTCAAAACGGAGGTGAACTTTCTCACCATGACAACTCTCCATAGAGACTTAGAAAGCCCTGGTTCAATCCAGACGGACCCTGCTGTCCTGTGGGGAGGGATCCTGCAAGAAGGCTCAAGAGGAATGCAACCTAAATGTTCTGTACCAGTGCAGGAGATGCAATGAGCTCCAAACAAATTCAGCAGCATTAGGCCCTTAATCACAAAGCTGGCTGCTGATAGAGTTGCACAGATTTGATGGGCAAAAACGTATTTTCATGCTAGCAAATGGTATCAATCAACTGCTGGCCAAGAGACAGTACAAACAGAATACCTCTTTAATAGGGGTATACCTGGTCTGTGGCAAGAGTTAAATAATTTTCTATACTAATTCAAACAGGTTTGTCACTTAAAGGTTGCTATTCCTCATGTGTCTCCCAGGCAATTCTGCTGCCCTTCCTCAGTTTGAGGAGAACTCTTCCACAAACATTCCCATAAATTTCAGGTCATGGCAATCACAAGCACAATCTGGTACTTATAAACAGGGAGTTAAAAAAAGAACAAACATCGAAAAGATAAAAGCAGTATTCTACTTTTAATTATCAAAGAATTTTATTTCTTTTAAAGGAATAGATTCACTGGTCTTTCCAGCTGCCTTGCATCATCACAGCAATGCAAAGCATTGTAAATCCAGTTCAGCTGAATGGTTACAGTGAGTTAGCAGCTGCTTCACATCACTGGAGCAGCATAAAGCATTTCAGTCTAACCCGTAACCTTTCAAGGCACTTTACAAAAAAAGAAAAAAGGTTTTCTTCTCCATCAGTGACTGCTCCTTAACTGAGAGTGCAGAACCATCTAGTTAAGAGGAATAAAAGATAGCAGAGAAAATTTCCGCAAACAATTTTGAGACAGGATTTGCTCACTTTACTCTCCTTTGGCTAGCAAGAATATTTCAGTCTCATCAGCATCACAGGTGAGAGAAAAATGTTTGAACTAGCAGGCCTCATTTGCAAACGTGATTTTAGACAGTTGCCAATATAATGTGACAACACAAGTAGAAGGGCAGATTCACTGTTATTTAGGCTTGGAGCACAGAGAAATCAATACATAAAGACATAAGCATTTTGGGCTGATATGAAATAGGAAGAAAAACACCGCTCTCAAAACCCTTCTGCTTAGCTAATGCAATGTAAGTGCAAGTTTAGTATCTTCCACAAGGTGATTGCAACACTTCTTTCGTTTGATTTCAGTCTCGTTTCTGTTCAAGGCTTCCTCTGTTCATAAACTGCATGGAAGCACAATTAACTGAGCAATTAACTATGCCCTACGTGGTTCTTTTTTCACCTATTGCTTCATTTATCAGTTGGATGGAGAAATTGCTCCTGTTTGGCTAAGATCCTAAGGACCACAACTACTAATTTACCATTTTCTTTTTCAGTGGAAGGCCTCTGCAGCTCAGAGTGAGCATTTTCTTCTAACTGAATGCCATAGAGAATGAGGGAATAGTCCCATGGGAATGGTCTCCATCAAAATGGCCTCCCTCATCAACATGTGCTCCACTCTGCATGTGCATGCACACACACATGCTCATTCACTTTCAGTTGTCTTCTTTTACTCTGCCATGTTTGAGAGACAGCTAGAAAACAAAAGTAGACTACATTCCCATCTCTGAGCAGTAAACAGTGGCTGTTTTATTCTCGTTCCTGGTGAAATGAGACAAACATAAGATCATAGAATATCCTGAGTTGGAAGAGACCCACATGGACCATCAAGTCCAGCTCCTGGCCCTACACAGGACAATCCCAAAAATCATACCACAGGTCTGACAGCATTGTCCAAACACTTCTTGGTGCTATGACCAAATATGCTGTTTGTCTGTGTTCATCATTTCTTAACATAATGGCAGCTTACTGCCTAACTCAATAGAAATATAAGGTTTTCAAAGACAAGCTATAGTTCTACACCTTTTGTCATAAACTATGATGAGAGATCAAGCAAGTTCCCCCCAGCTGTAGGGAAAATAGTATGTGGTCACAGTTTGTTGGACAGCAGATTACCCACATAGGAGAGAGGCCTTATAAATGCCTTCATCATGAAAAAAAGTTTCACTCTGATCTTGTGAACTTCTGGAACAACCCCATCAATCAACTTTGCAACAGAAATCTGCAGGAAACCAAGCTTTGTTAGTTCTGGTGTTCAGGGAATGATGTGTTAACAATACTGTTGCAGCCAACTGTGCAGCATCCTTTCTTGGCTCCTCTCTGCGGAGTGACATGCCTGCACTATGGGTGGCTGGGCTACAGGAACACTCAGGTTGCCTGAGCTACCTCTGTATTTGCATCCCCATTGATCTGCACCGATGCTGCAAAATGCTGAACTTCATTTACACACAGAGCTTCAGCATATGAAATTGTTCATCCTTACACCCCTCTTCTCAAGTGACTGTGGCATGTCCTAGGTGAGGCTGGGCTCATGCATCACTGCTGATGGACATCCCAGAAGCACTGTGCTGGCTTCCCCATTCAGGAAGTGAATATGGAACTTGAACACAGACAACTCTTTACCCAAATGACAGTTACTGGAGCGCTTTCTTGCAAGCCATTTCAACTCAATTACTTCACTGAGCAGTAACATTTAATTTTACAGCCTGGGATCACTGTGATTCTGTAATTTAAATGTTCCTGACAATTTCAATCATACTACAGTTTTCATGTAATTTTGTTCCTGACATCGAGTGGCAGAAACTGCAGAATTGATGCCACTTGCCACAGTGGCACATGCTCATAATCACGCTGTCACAACAACCTGGCACCCATATCACCAGGTCCTGGGCACATCCATAGCTCAGTACTACTAGAGTCCTCACTAACACACCTGCTGCTACTTCAGGAAGACAACTGCAGTAACAACAGCAATTTACCCTTCAAATATCCCATTTTCTGGGTTTCTTATAACAGAGGAACATCAGCACATTACGTGACAGAGATTTCAAGCACAGTCCATCCCGCCAGCCATTTCTGTTGCAGGGATTACCCACTCTGAATTTGCTGTAGGGACAAGCACTCTTTCTTCCTCTCCCTGCCCTGCAAGGAGGGACTCAGCATGGTGGGGCAATACGGCAATTCATTAGGTGACAACAGGGCTGTGCAGGCACTGTTGCATCTGCTCTGTATTTCTCAAGGATGGCTGAAGCTTACATCCCCAATAAACTTGCCTTCAGAGACAAGTGAAGACACAGTCACTCATACATCAGAAATCTGTGTGCTCACAGTGAATGTGCATACCTTATTTTCAGGAAAAAATAATTACAAACAAAATAAAAGACATTACCACTTTAGGTTTGAACTCTAAGAAAATGCAAAGCTTTTAGACCTGTCTTTCTATAACTAACAACAAACAGTCAATTTAATTCAAAATAATTTTCAATACCAATGAAACATTTTTTTATGACTACATGGTATCCATTTGGACTGTTTGGCTTCCTGGTTTACTAGTACTGACAGCCTCAACTTCTATTTTCCTGCCCGAGCCAAGTAAGGATGAGTGACAGACAAGGATAGTGACCATTCAATGTAGACACCAGTCAGAGTTAATTTGCCATGTTCCCCTGTCAAAATGAAGAGGAAAGAGAAGCCTACCATGGCTAGGGATACTTGAATGCAATGCCAATGGCACCATTACCTCTTCCTTACTTCTAAGCTAGATGTGGAGTTAACAGTTCCCAGTTCCTTGCTTTCCCTCCTTTCTCCAGCCAGTTCCTTTCTCCCAGAGGACAAGCATTTATCACTAGGAAGGTCACTTTAGAGTTGCAGAGTGTCTCTGTGGCTGTGAGCATCTCAGCTGAAGTTGAAGTTAGCACACTTCTGGGTGTGAGACAGAGCCCTGCAGACCACATTCAGTCCAAATCCTCAGTGCTGTAATTAAAGTAATTGCTATGTCCAGTGAAGGAGCTTTAATTTCCATGGGATTCAGGCAAAGCCAGAGTGTGTCTTCCCTTCGTGAGGGCTCTGTAACAAACTCTAATGGCATCCAGTTTTGTTCTGTCATTTTTATTAGTTACTAATTTAGGGGAAAACACCTCAATTTTTTTCCACAATTATGATCAAATATGCTAAGCTGTGGGAAATCTATCTGTAACTGAAAGAAATTATGGACAATATGTAAAAATGCATGACGGCAAGTGAATTCTTTCTCAGAAAGAAAATAAAAGTCTACTCCAAATGAATATGCCTCCCAGGAAGCAGTGGTTTTACCTACAGAAAATTTTTTGTGCTGGACCAAGTATTTAGTCTTGAAAGACAACAATTTTTTGAGTTGTTGATGAAAAGACTAACAATACAAATCAACCCTTTTTTACAAAAAAAGAGACCCAGTACACAATATGAGTGATCTCAACACTACTATCCATACCTTCTGAACTTATTCTCCTGTGTTAACTCCAATGATTTTCACCCAAAAATTTTCTGGAGAGAAATCTATGCCTATAACTATTGCACCTATTTGATAAACTCACTTTAGAAACCTCATACTCTATATGTTCTTTACAAACAGTCAATACGTCCACGTGTAAATCCCAACACAAGTGCTGGATTTACTTTTTTTCTCACAAATATCTGGGTGACACATGAATTACTGTGAATTGCAACACAGCAAAGCATGCATTGACTTCAACCACACATCTGCACACTGCAGGCATGGCTACAGTGCAGAGTTGCCCCAGGGATCCCTAGGACAGTTGGCAGTGAAAGTGGAGTTGAGTTTAACAAAGGTCTCATATACTGCCCAAATAAAAAGCCTTGAAAATACCCCCAGACAATTATGTTTGCAAAAGAAAGACATTAATGGGAGAAAAAGTGGGTAATGATCCTTCTATTAAATTCTTCTCTGTACCCCAGTTATCAAGAGCTGACCATTGCATGAGCAGGACTGCTTGGGTGGTTACATGTTGCCCAGGGAGGCACAGGAGCTCTCTGCAATGCACCCACTCCAGAGAAGTAAACTCAAAACATCTGGAGCTTTTCTTTCTTCCCAAAGAAAAAAATGAGTTAAATGCTTAAGAGCCCTGGGAGACTTGACATGCAACTACACATTAAACATCCACTCCCCTCAGTGTGTGAATTGGCTGCCTGATAGAGCTATGTGGAAACTAGGGGGCTGGAGGAGCTGTTGGGTAAAAAGGATGAAAGTACGTTCTTCCCTGAGGCTGCAGTTTCAGTCCAGCTCCAGAGAGCCAGAGCTGTTGCTGCCAGACACCATTTCAGTTATTCCTGCAGAATGATGGATGGCCTCAACCCATTCCCTAATGAAGATTTCATCAGGAAGGCTGCCATTGCCATCAGCTTCTTTTTTAGAGCAGCCCTAAAGCTAAAGGAGGGAAAAAAAAAAAACCCAAACCAAACACCCCACCTCCCCACACACTGATGTGGTGGCACTTTTGTGAGGTTGGAGTCAAAGACAAGGGAGAGGCTGAAATCCGGCATCCCTGGGCTGCTGAGCTCTCCCTCTGCCTCCTTGTGCCACCATTGTATACAAACCCAGAATCTCAGAAGCTTGCACCATCTCTATACACTTCTTAAAAATTAGGTGCTAAATGGGTGCAAGAACATCTTCAAGGGGTTCCTCTAGTATGTTTGCTAGCATCTCCTTCGTGTAAAGGAGAGAGAGAAGGCCTCTCCTGCAGGCTAAAAGACCTCAATGAGCAATAATAAAAGATAGCGTTGGAGGAACCAAAACATGCACGTGGAATAGTGGAACTTAAGCTTCCCACTATAATGCTGTGAATTCATCTTTCCACACAGCCTTTGTATTTATTAATAGGCTCCTCCTCATTGAGTGCTCCCCTCACATCTAGAGTACACACAAGGATGTAGACTTTAGCATCACAAATAGGGGTGGCTCTTTCAGGTATGTGTTAGCAGTTCCAACAATCAAATCATCTCCCTTTGTTATTGTTTTTCTGTGGATAAGCTTTCCTTATTAAAAAGTGTCCAGTAAAAGGAGCGTAGAAAATAAGAATAACTGAAGATGTTTTAAAGTCTTACAGAAAATTGGGTTTTTTCCTTGGCAATAACAAAAGTTTAAAGTCATTCAGGGACAAAACCAAATATTAGATCACTAAAATGTTGGGTGTTTCTTGTTTCATTTTACAGAAATAAATTCCCCTCCTAACTACCAAAAAGTGTATTATTGTATTGTTTAGAGACATATCCTACTATACTTTCCCAGTGCTTGAGCCTGTTTCTTTCGGATCTGCTAAGAGCCACTCTGATGAGCTGCCTTTGGCCAGGTTCAGCACAACTGCTTTTACCTTGCAGTGGGCAACACTCCAGTCCAAAGTTGTAACTTCCATACTTTTTAAAGTGGAAAGAGTACCCTCTCTTTTTCAGATCATCAAAGTGATGAGTGCTTTATGCTGTTCAAAACTTTCAAATATGAAAAACAAATTGTAGGAAGGATGAACTAAAAGAATATGCAAGTCAATATGTCCAAATTTCATCATGTACACGAGCTGGCACGCTCAATACTTTTTTTTTTTTTGGTGGTACATTTATTTACCTTATAAATGCAACTTCAGAAGTATCTGTGATATTCTGCCCTCAGATGTACAGAGAGACATGTATAGACAAAATATTACCTTCACTGGTAGCTGGTCCTATACTCTAAGGTATACTCCTATAAATTATTATTGTTTAAATAAATCTGGTTGTTGTTCTTCTCCTGCTTACATTAATCCCAGTTTTTACCTAAATGCTATTTTATTCTCACTTATCAAATCCCTTTACCGAACAAGAAACAGGAAATGTCTCTCTTTACTAGGCACATAATATTATAAATGCAATGCAGCTAAACTTTAAAAATGAAAAGGATAAAACTGTAATAGATGACAAATTGGGACTGCTTTGTAGCTCACTTGGGCATTGTGAGGTGCACATCCAGCCCTGGCATGCACTGCTTAGTTTCAGCACATTGTAAAGTTATCTCATATTGGGACTCAGAGAGAAATTGAAGCTTCCACACAATCCAACAGGCCATGTTAGAAATATATCCTGCCTGGTCTTCATTAAACTTGTAAAACATGACTGCTAGAGTGCAGTGCGTAACACTCTCTAGTAACACCATTTAAATACCAGTCAACACAATAGAAGAGGTAGAGAAATGTGACAGAAGCATTAAAGCTAAGTCAGCCCTGAAATGTCTGGAGTTGTTTAAATGTCTACCCAAGTCTCTTTGGACCTGAAGTCAAGAAGAGAAGTCTTGTGTGAACATAGAAATGTTTTTCTCCAATACCTGTTTGCAGTCAGGCTTCAAATACCAAGAAAAAAAGACTTGGAATAACTAGGAAAAAAATAGATTGTTGGAATAAAAAGAACCATATCTTTACCTTTTCACCTTTCACTGGCTGAAGTCACTCTTACCCCACAGAATACTTAATTCCAACGAAATGCTTCACTTCAAAGTGTGCCTCCATTATCTTAAAAGGGAAATATGAAGCAAGTATTCTCCAAGGGAGAGTAAACAGTAATCTAACTTGCTGCTGCATTTTAGAGTGTGAGCTGGGGAAGAGAACATTCAGTAACTCCAAGGCTCCAAAGAAAATGAAAAAAAAAAAAATTCAAGAAAGAGAAGTATAAATTACAAATCTAAGGAAAAGACAAATTGGTTTTGAAAGAAAAGGCACTTTTCTCCTTACTGTTTTCAGCACTAGGAAAATTTTCTTTTAAAAACACTTTATCTGTCATTTGCCTCTGAGCATGTTGAAATTGTATGTGTGGGCTGTTCCTCTAGCCAGATTACTAGTTTACAGCACTATGAATAGAAAGTTAGGTGATACTAAGGGGTGTAGTTTCAGACAGGTGTATCTAGTAGAACTTTCAAGTTTTGCAGAAAAGAGCATGCTTGTCTCCAATGCTTTTCATCTTGGAAGAAATTTCCCCTTTGAGCTGAGATCTAGTAAAATTTCAGTGCTGTTGACTTCATGGAATTTATTTGACTTCAAACTTCAATATTAATAAAAAAATCAGTGCAGTTATCTGAAAATGGGCTTACTGTACTTATATCAAGCTATATTAATGGATAGGAAAGAAATGTCCGACACAAATGTACAGAGCATTCATAAGGATCTGAAAGATTCCTGTCCAAAAGAAGATTGTTTCAGTAATTCTTTTTCTACCTTTCCTGCTTAAGTACTACAGGCAATAAAATTATTTCTAAAATGTTTCTTCATAAAGTAAGTGTTCAAGTGAATCAGTACTTGTAAACAAGCTCAACTGAGGATTCATGCTGCCAATTTAGGATAAACTATTTTGTATATTCAACTCCATTTCTCTGGTAAAATTTCCCTAATGAAATGTAGTAAAACTCACAAACCATCAGATCAACACACACCAGCAAAATTAAACCCCTGGGAATATTCACTGCTTTATTTTTATTAGTACTGCTTTAAATATTCAAAATGTATGGGTCATAAAATTATGCTTAGGGCAACATTTTCTCATAAGTTCATTTGTGCATGTTTTAAAATAGATTTAAGAACTAAATAATTTCAATCTCAACCTTAACACAGAGACAGCCAGAAGTAGTGATGGGGGCAAATCTTAATAGCCCCCTCCTCAAATTGTAATTTTAGCATATTTTAGGGCTAAAGAATGCCACAGGCAGCAGAAGGAATGTATTTAAATGCCTGAGGCAGTTTATATAACGCTTCAGATTTCCAGAGCAGCCCCCACATTCCCTTCCTTGCAAATACAAGATAAAATTACTTGGTATTTCCTTATATTATTACTGAATATAGGACAAACAATAACACAGTCAAGAGTCAGACAAGGTGACCCGTGATTATTTTTCATGGAAGGATCACAGGACAATATAAAATCTGACCAGTCGACTAGAAAAATGGGCTTCCAAGTAGTTTACACACGTATGCCTCAGCATACCATTTACCATGCTGTTACCCTGATCACAAAATGCAAGAGGAAAAGTTCACGTGTGCTTTCTTGCAGGAGATGTGGTGCAACATCCTGTTCTGGCACACTGAGCTGCTCTTAGCACACTCAGAGAGAGCAGAGCACTATCAGCAGCGCCCAGCCTCAGCCTCACAGACTTCTACCATGTGTATCTCACAGAGGTATTGACTGGCATCCCTGACACCCTATGCACAGCAGAGTCACAATATGATTTAGAGGGGAAAATGTATTTATTTATTTCCTCTCGAGGAAGCCGAGTCAGCCTGTGATATACATGGATAGTGTCAGGAGATAAAATAATGCATTATCTGCAGTAACTGGGAGAAGGGTGCCCTCACTTTCACCTCAAGAATCAAAAGACACCTGGGGAATCACAGAGGACAGCTTTGCAACTCCTCCTGACTTTTTTGCCAGGTCTTTGTGTGAAAACAAAGCTGAAGAAGAGATGGAAGGTGGTGGCAGGTTGTGCAGTGAGCCTGGCAGCACTGGGGAAAGAGAAGCTGCTGCTAGCAGGATCAGTAGATGGGACACCTCATATTTCTCCAGAACAGCTTGAAAACATCAGGGACAATAGTCAGCATAAGCCAGGCAGCCCCACAAAGTCCACTCTGATCTAAACTGCAGTCTGCCCAGATTTTGGGTTAGCATGAGCTAGACAGTAGACAGGCCAGTATCAAAGCCTTGTAGGGACAGCAAAAGGCAGCAACATACTGTTGCAGGACTGTGTATGCCATCACGAGAGGATGCACAAGCTGCAAGTCACTATGAACAGCCACCTCAAACACACAGAAAAGCTCCTTCTTTTCATTCTTTCTTTCACTCTTCTGCCCTCTCCCTCCCAATCCCCCTCCCCCATCACTGTGTCCCCTAAGAACAGACATTAGTTTTCACTTTCTTTTACTTTTACTTGCAGGCAGGAGCAGAAGCTTCCACAAACTGAAAGTCCGAATGCCAGTGACTCCTGGGTACAGACAGTGCAGCTGCCCAGGACCGTCAGGGACCTGCTACATGAAGAAATCAGCTGTGAATATCTGTCCCTTGACTTAGTAAAAACTATTGTCACAGTGAAAACTGGCTGGAGAGTCCCTAGAGCAGAAGACTGCCTGGCTGGAGCCTTTCCTTGTGTTGAGACAGCTATGTAATCACCCACAGACAACACAACTGGCAGTGTGGCTTAAGAATATTGGGAAGGAGCAACAGGTTGGGGGCTTGATTCCAGCAGTTATCACCAGAAGTTTGGAGAAAACCCCAGACTGCTCCTTTGATCTTGAGTTAGATCTAGGGTGGAGTTTCATCCTTACATGTTATGAAGTTTTGCATCCAAGAAAAGCCTGTCTTGGCGCTTACTCAGAACAGGCCCTAAACGTAATTTCAAAGGAAATTGTTCTCAAGGAGAATCTGAAAGTGCACATCTGGTTATCAGGACCTGCAGAGAAGATAATTTTTGTAAGGAAAATGAATGAAATCCACTGCATGTCACCTAGCACAGAGTTTTAAGAGAGATAAATGGACCAAAATGCACAGCTCATGTTGCTTTCCTTTGGAGTCGTTCGTTTGTTCTTTTTCGTTTGTTTGTTTGTTCAGTTCAGAGATTTCATGCCCAAAAATAAGATATTTGGGTAAGAATCCAAACTGATTTACCATACAAAATCCACTTTATTTGACTATGCAGTGAGGTAAAAAGAAATTTTTGGCTAAAAGATGTTTAAACTTTCTTGTGGAATACAGTGAAGTCACAGGCCGGACAGCAAGAAGGAATGACACTGGGTAGGTGCAGATCATTATAACATTGGTTTAGGAAGTTGTCAATGTTCAGAAGCGACAGGACACAAACCCACAAATGAACACATACAAAGACCATCCCAGAAACTCTGTGTAACGTTACAGCTGGCTGAAACCCATTTTTAATTAAATAGGCCTTTCAAATGCAGAGGGAAATGTAACAGCCAAGAAATCACCTAAATGCCTTTCATAATATTTAAATAATATTCTACTGAGAATCTGTTAAGACTTATAATTGATGGAATTGCTATTATAAAATATTATGTTAGCAATAATATTTCCCAAAACCTCCTCCTTGCATTATACTGCTCTTTATCCTATTTTCAGGCAGCCTCTCTAACATGAAATGCCAACATGGTACACATCAATGGCCTCGAGGGTATAATTAACACTGTTATTTACATTTATTTTTTTAAATAATTAACCAGGAGCATGTCTAATGAATGGTAATGGGGCTTAAATTGAGACACAATATGTCAACTACCTTGCCATTCGGAAGCGAACTCCCATGCAGCTCAGTGCGATCAGGGGGACTGGGCTGAGGTTGGAGCCCTGCAGACAGCACTGCTGCTATAAAGCAAACTGCACAACACACACTGGCTCTTGGTAGCTCTGAAGAACCTGATTTTCATATACATAGAGCAACAATCAGTTAAGGCACTGGCTTCGTTTCTGTAGGCTTCAGGGGTTAAACAGAGACTTATCCATACATGAAACTAAAGCTGCTGTGGTCCTTGGTTACTATGCTCTCCCTGTTTTCCACTATTCATAGGTATGTCCTCAGTTGACACAGTTTATAGGACATGGCATAAGCAGCTACTCATGCCAGAACAAGCTTCTGACTCAGAAAAAAGCTATGCATAAAGAAAATCCTCACACAGTGATGTACTTTCAAAATCCATGACCTCATTCTTCCCCAGTCTGGCTCTCAAAGGGAAACATACCCAAACAAAACATTTTGTGGAGTGAAACATGAAACCGGTGCCTGCTAGTGCACTTCCAAGAGTGAAAGGCAAACTGCAAATGTGTAATCGATGTAACAACGTTTCTGCCCACTTAGTAAAGGTATAAATCAATTTTCCCAGCATTCTGGAAGATTTTGCCACCATGGTACGCTTGGGGCAAAAGCAAAGAGCTGACTTATAAACACCTGTTCATCCAAAACTGATCACTGGTTGAGGTGCTGGTAGTAATCATGTCCAAGATTTTAAAAAAAATTAAAAAAAAAGTGATTTGCAACATTTTCTCTAGTAGACTCATAATCAGTTTGACTCTCATAAGTTTACACAAACTCCCTAGTTTTCAAGTATGGCTTCAAATGTATTCTCATAAAAGCTTAGCAGCTGTTTTTGTGCACTGCATGTATTCCACAGGGTGTACAAAAAAATCTCAAAAGGAAAAAACCCTGAAGGTCCATGGGTCAAGAGTAGAAGCTCCAGGTTGTAAATACAGTAAGAGAAGAAAGTAGAAGGAACATGATATTTTTCAAACACAGCACTCAGAATAAGTTAGATGTCTTTATCTTCCTCCCCCTGCCTTTAACTTCTTCCCCTAGGTCTGTCCATTTTCAGGATATTCTTTCTTTTCAGACTCCTCTTGGTCTTCCCTCCTTCCAGGTAATTTTTTGACCTATTGTTCTATATTTGATGAAACATAATTTAGGCAAGTCTTGCACATATCAATACTCATGAGTTGGTAGTGAAGGCTGCAACACCTGACAAAGCTAAGCTGGCACGAGCACAACTACATTATATAACTCTGTGATGACAAACTAAAGAAACACAAGATGATGATAAAGAAATACATGGATTTATTTAACTAGGTCTGTGTTCTGGTGTGTGCTATATACAAGGATACAGGAGAAACCACTTCAAGTAATGAGGTAGAAATTCACAAGTTCCTTAAAACAACTAAAGCAAAACTGTGGTGATAAAAATTATCACTTCAGACTGTATCAAGTCTACTCTTTTGGCCCAAGGGTCTATTCATTTTTCTTGAAACATAAACATGCATGCACGTCCAAGGTGAAAACAGAAGAGAAACAATGCTTCTCTTCCAACACAATATTTAAATTTTCAAAACAGCCAAATATTTTTGAATTATTGTATAAGCAAGAGAAGTTGCTCTAACTAAATAATGATTGTTTTGACTACCATGTATGATATAAAAAAACCAAACTAAAGTGCATCACAATCACATGTATACAGGTGGGTGCATTTCTGTGATCAAAGTGGGAAAACAGCAACCACAATGCATATGCTAAGAGAAAGTAGAAGGTGGTATTCCAGACAGAAAATGTACTGTACCTGTAATATCTGTCAGTGTGAATAATTTCTTGGCTGCTGGCTAGAATATATTCTGCAGTTCATTTTGTTTTATCACATTATTCACCCTTTTTTTTTTCTGGAACAAGCCGTTCTCTTCTTATAAGACTACACTCTAGTGGAACAAATGAGCTCAAGTCTATGATTGATTCTCCAACATAGTTGAGATGCTATAGCTTTATTCACTTTTTTTTTTTAAAATGACTTTATTCATTTACTACCTCCAGCATGACTCCAGAGTGTCAGCTGCTGAGAAATGGCATTTTGAAAGGTTCTCTCCACGCTCAAGGAGGCGCTGGTATTTTTTTTTAATAGTAAATTCCATGATAAGGAGGAGGAGAAGTGCCCGATACAGACAGACTGTCTCTGCTCACCAGTTCAAAAAGTGCACTCCCAGAAATATTTTCTAAAAGCTTATCAGTCTAAACATTCCTCTTCAGCTCTGTTTCCCTGATGAAATGCTGTGTGAGTCTATTTGGATCAAGGCAGCAACTCCCTGTTTTATTTCCTGCTGAGGAACTGGCAGGGATGGGAAATCAGCAGCTCCTGAGCTGGGCCCCTTAAGAAGCTAAAGCCATGCTATAGATGAGAAAGTTTTGTAGAATGCTGTTCTGTTACAGCATCACCAGTAAAAAAAAAAAATATAAAACCAAAAAAGGAAAAAAAAACCCTCTTTTTTTCAAATCTATATATTTTTATTTACCTCCATAATAACCAACAAAAATAAACATATTTTGGGGGATCCAAAATTCATGTAGAATTCACCATATTCTCATTTTGCATGATTCTCATGTTAAGAGCAGAATCCAACTACCTTTTTTTTCTGGACTTCCCTGTTTCGTTCAGTGCCATTTTCTTCTGGGGAGGAAAAGAAAAAGAAAAAAAAAAGCCATTTGTCCAAGATTTTCCTCAATGTCTCAAACCTGCAACACATCAGCGGAATGGCTCATGCACAGCTATTTCTGCTCAGGAAATCCTGTGAAGGACTATGGGACACATTTATTTATTTACTCTCATTTTCAAATCCAGACATTCAGAATAATCCTGGACAAATAACTGCATTGCTGAAACATCCTAGTAAAGGAAGTCAAAAGGCCACCAGAAATAAAAAAGAAGTATCTGCTAGCTTGACAATTCAAAACACCAGTAAAAGAATTAAAGGAAAATGTGGCTGTTCTTCAGGTACAATCTATAAGTGACCAAAGTTGCTCTTCCTTATGACCAAGAAAAGCACCTAAACTTAAACTGAGTTGGGCTCCTTCAGCTGGAAACAGAATCAACATACAACCAGTTCTACAATGTTAAGATCTGTGATAGGTGAAATTCAATGGCAAATAAAACCAGTTTCAGAAAAAATTGTGAAAATAATTGCATATGTAGAATGATAATAGCCACTAATATATCATAATGCTTTTGCTCTTATTTTTCAAAAGTATTTATTTGCTTTTTTAAATGCAAGAACTTTACGTGGTTTACAGTTTATAAAAATGCAAGTCTCTTCAAGGGAGACAAGAAGTAAAAACATGCATGAATTTAACTCAGATCTCATGTAACAAAATGACCTTTTAAAGTTCTGCTAAAAAAAAAAAAAAGTTGAAGCAGCTGCATAATTTACTCTACCACAATTTGTAAAAGGCTCAGAAGATTGGATAAGGAACAAAATTCAAATATTTGGAACTCAACCACTGGATTTTGGACTCTTTCCTTTTCCAAAGTCTTAACTTTGTTTATCAGTAACTCTCCTGTTGTGCAAATAAAATTTTAACCACTTAACTGAGCAAGCAAGAGATGCCTTAAATTAAAAACATTCTGTGAAGAGAACAACTGTTTAAAAGCACTACACAAACTCAAAATGGCTCAGAGCAGAAGCAAGCTAAGTAAATTCATCAGCTGAAGGATATCAAGCGGAGAAAGTCTTTATTTTCAGAAAGTTCTACCTCCCCACTTTTCCAACATTCAGGATAGGAAAAACGTGAGGAGAGTAGGACTTCCCAGGGCCTGCAGGGGCAGAGAAACAGAGGAAGCCACAGCCGGTTCCTAAGTCTGCTCAGAGAAAGGGTCCTTAGAAATATCTTATTGTGTCAGATACTAATCCTCTTGCTGGGAGACTGAGCCTACCTCTCTGCTAGAAAACTAATACTAGGTGCTACAGCTGTAAAATAAAGAAGAAATAGTAAACATCACCTTTGTCTCTCTGACAGGCATAGGGGTGAGAATCACTGATTTCACACAATTTCCTTTAAACCTGACTTTCAAACAAACACCAAAGCCTCTCTCCTGCAGTACGGGGACAGTCCTAATCCACTGCACCCTGCCCCAGTGTTACATACTGCTCTGCCACTCTGTATTATTACAGTTTGTATGATTCACCTCGGGTTTGTACTCAACGTGAAGTTTTTTTATTTCTTCCCATTTTTAAAATCAGCAATGTAATTTCAGGCTTAGGAGAGAAGCTGTAAACACCTCTGGACTACCTAGAAGCCATTTGCAATTTGTGGCTCGCGTGTTTGCTGCATTTGACTTCTTTTGACATCCTTGTCAGCAGTTTTGGAAGAAAGGGACTTTGCAGTTACTGAATGACCTGGAAGCCTTTCACCTCATTGAGACGGCTGCGGCAGGCTCTGCAAAGCAGCAAGTCACTGCAGCAGCATCTTCACTCTCTGCCTGTGAAAGAGACTGAGCATTTAGCACTCTGCTGAATGTTTATTTAAACCACAACTATTCAGAAAGAAATGCATCCTTGATCTTGGCCTGCTCCTCACAAACAGGGACTTCTCATGTCTCCTCCCATCTCTTCAGCACTGTAATTTAGAGCACAATCCTGGGTCTGTTATATGCTACTTGGAAGTTCTCATTGCTCCAGCTATTCATGGCTCATAAAGTATTGTTCTCTCAATTGCACTGTAGGGCTCTTTGTGTGGAAATGATGGATGAAATGGGATACATATTACTTAATGATTAGACTTCTGCAAAACATGTTCAAACAGATATGCCAGGCTTGATGATCCCTTATTATCATCAGTGAAACAGAGACAGCATAATGGTGCCATGTATGTATTTCTCGGCAGTAAACGCAAGCAAAATGTTTCTGTTTCAAACCCTGACAGCTCCTTAGTCTCAGTTATTTCAGTTCAGCTAAAGATGACATGCTAAAATGAGGGCATTTATTACTAAGTGGCATTAAGAAGGGGGATATTTAACCTACCATTGCTTACAGCAATGCATGGAGAAATCATCTAATGTGTGCTGGCAGTAATTTATGACATTGGAAAAAATGCTATCATCTTTTTTTCCACCGTCTGTGGTCTGGCTTTGCAAACTACAAGCCCTCAGGAGCAAGTTTGATATAATACAGCTAATGAGAATAAGTGAGCACACTGCAATATTCTTAAAGGGTTACACTGCTGAGTCTTTGACTCTTTATACTTTTTAATTTCCTTGCACAAACAGTGCAGTGAAAAACGGCAAAATCCATTTGGCTGGTCTGCGCTACAAATTAAATCCTTGATTAAATTTTGGCAATTACTTCTCTGGGTCTTTTTCATTTAAACATTTTTAATTCATTTGAATAAGCTTCTTAATCATGATTCTGGCAATCCATTGTGTAACAAGACAAACTCTAATAAACACTATAATGCAGCAAGAGACAAACAGAAAGATGGATGGATGTTGAAAAGGAAGTGTTCTTTTGGGCCTTTTTTTTTTATCTTGGTAAGTGTTGCCTACATTCATCTTTCGTGAAAGTTGTATTCCAGTCTTCTGTGATGTTGAAATTTATCTCATTATATGTTGACATTTCCCTTTGTGATGTCAAAAGCTAATAAAGACTCCAGGTAGGGTTTCAAATCCTCTTAATAAGAGGGTGGAAGAAAGATTAAATCACCCTTAATGCACAAATCAATACTATAGTCAACCAAAGGGTACAAATTAAGAGAAAAATGTGAAGGGCTGTCACTCTTGTAGCAGGAAAGATGCTGGATGGACATTTTTCAAACAAAGTTGCTTGAATTTCACTACTCAGCCTCTACTGCTCAGCATTGTATTACCTACTGAAAAAGTATCACAGAATTTGAGCTGTTCTCTGGAGGTTTTGGGTGAGGGGTTTTTTTCATTTGCAAAGACGTAGGAGATAGCAGGAGATAAAATAACTCCTTTAGGCAGAAAGGAAGGTCCAGAACTGTTTGAGCATAGAGAGCAGCACAGGGCCATTTTCTGTGCAAAAAGGACGTAAGAAAAAGCAATGGCAACTGGGAGAGCAGAAAGAGTCAGGAAAGAACAGAAATAAAAATAAACTCTACAGGACAAACAAAACTGAGTGGAACTAATAAAATGTTAACCATTTATTTTTAATTATTACACTAATAGTTTACTGCTGCTAAAAAGCATGGAAGCTACTGATATGGAGGCTCAAAATTCACACATTGTTTATCAGTTGCTCTAGAAAATAAAGAGTTAAAGTCTTACTGCAAGGCCAACTCTGTTGGACAGGAAATATGCTAATATCTAACCTGCAGTACCCCTACTCCTGTAAAGTCTGCAAATGCTTAATCTCGCCAAAAGAGAAAAGAGAATCTCTGTGATCCTGAGAGGATAAACAAAGGGAATGCAGATGCCCTGTTTTTTTCTCCCTTTCCTTTAAGCCAGAAGATACCTGAAGACAGATTTGCTTCTTTTTCCCACTGCATTCCAGAGGCTTGGCTTTATGTAGTTCATAAAGGAGAATTTAAAAGCTGTGCACTTCTTTAGGTGCACTTAATTGCAATTTAACCTGCACTTTATATCGTGAGCTCAGTGTGAGGTAAAGGCACAAAGCAGACAGAAAAATAGAAGAGCGATAAATAAATAAATGGATTATATTAAGAATTAAAAGAGGGGAGATGCTAGATCTTGGCAAGTTGTATTAATGTTTTATCTGTCCCCTAATATAGGAAGGCTGACTTTTGGGGATATAAGTTGAAAGGTGAAGGTTCTGAGTACAGATTAGTTGGCATGCAGGGGATGCTGAGAGTGAGTGAGCTCACCTGTTCAGTACGAAGCAGCAGCAGATAAAGATATATTACCCAAATGATAAGTCTGTCAATGCCATATAATTATGCTTATGCTCCATTTCACCAACACATAGAGCCATTTTAAACTTCAAATGTTGGGCCACACAATTTAGTCTACAAGTTAATAAAATCGTGGTTTTCTTTTTAAAGCCTCTTCTCATGTCAGAATTTCATTCTCTAGAGTGCTCTTATCAAACTTCTGTTATGATCCTGAATAAAAAGCTAGTGCCTGAATAATACTCCAGTGAAGAGGGGAAAAAAATCCCAAACGAAGCACAAGAGAGAAAAATCCTCACCAAGATAAAAACCTTCAGTACATCACAACAAATCATATGAGAACACAGGTGACAAACACTCCAAATCCATCACCAGGAAAGAAAAATAAGCTACCATGATCTATTTATACAAGTATAGTGATATAAAAGGAACAAGGAAAGAATAATTCACAAGGAAATTACAAGCTCTGAGCTTCTAATTTTGTAGATTATTGTCATTTTCTCTACAGATGTTGGCACAAAGAGACTTCAAGAACCAACTTCAACCCCGAATTCTCTTCTTGCATAAATGAGGGACTACAAGGCTCCTGATACTGGGTTCAATATAATATGAAAAGTAAGTTTGGCAAAAGTAAAATGTCATGTATAAATTGATTGAAAGGCTAAGACACAGAAGTCACAGATATTACCTTCAGGATGAGTATTCTACTGTAAATACATTTTATTTCTGTAGAATCACTTAATTTAGTAAAGACTGGTAGAAGATACAAAGACTTTCTCACTGTGATTAGAAACTAAGGTCCAAATTATATTTCTTGATGCACAGGGATGTCTCTAAATGAAGCGTGGTACTGTAAGGGAGACATGCAGCTCACTACCTTCCATAAGTAACCAGATGATGTCAACAATGATGACAACTCAACTTCTGCTCTCAGCTGGGCTCTTCACAGGTGTCTATCATTTGCCAGTAAGACATGTCTATTTTCTACACCTTCTGAACACTCCCTCAACTTTGGTGTAAGGATAAGACTCTCTATTTAGAAAGCAATGAAAATATAACTACTGGATGATTAACTGGTGCATCAATACATATGTTACATGAATTCTATGTATTAGAAGCTTGGCCATAGGGCTTCCATAACCAAAACCCTATCTCTCTGCTAACCTGTCTATGTTCAGACAACTCCCTCTCTCAACTAGCCATCACCTGGCAAGCTTTTTTCACAGTTCTATTTTTTTCAGGTTTTAATTTTAAAATAAAATCTTCCTATAAGCTTCAACCCCAGCACATTGCCAGCACATTGCAGCCTGCCAAATTCATCTGCTTGTAGCCTTAGGCTGAAACATCTTCTAATACAAAGCCTTAGAAGGACAATTCTGAGGCCTGTGTTGTATCCACTCATTCCCTACCCTAGTCTGCCCAGTTGGCACCTCCTGCCCAGCTGGAGTGGCACCTTCAGGATCTGGCACTGGCAGAGAGACACCCTTTGTTAATAAACGCTGGGCGCAGGCTGCAGCCCAGCACTCATCAGGACATTACCATGCAAGTCAGCATGCTACTCTTCTCTTTTCAGTCCCTAAAGGAATCGTGTTTGACAGAAGTGAACAGCTGCTGTGTATTTAGAGATGTGAATGTATTGCATTATTTAATGAATTGTGTCATTTTAATATAATTATTACTAAAAGTCTGAACGTAAGCCTATTTTTATTTATGCTTCGAATTTTTACCCACTAAGCATTTTCAACTCTGTTTGCAGCCAAAAGTGCTTTCTTCCCTTTCCAGATAGTACCAGGACTGTAGCTGCACTGCTTGCACTTGAGCCAGCTCCCCTGCATGCCATTAATATTGCTATCCCACATACAGTATTTCAGGGCTTTTAACAAATTACATCCATGCAAGGATTCCTGTTCCTTCTTTTTTTTTGTAAAATTCTTTTATTACCCCAGTGCCTCCACCTACATATTCACTCTTACTTAATACTGTGACAGCAATACCTATGCCAAAAAGTCTTGCACATGAATTATTCCTTCACGTGCTAAGAGAGTACCTCATGTGGAGGAAAGGATGAATTTCAACAAGCCACTTGATGCTACCAATTTCCTAACACACTTGCAGCCTAACGGGCACCACTACAGCTCAGCAGCTCTCACTGTCAAGCCCACGGCAGAGCTCAGCTCCCACCACGCACAAGGACGTGACAAGGAGGTTTTGATCCTGGTGTTCGCCTTTCCTTCAAAAAAGCACTGCTAATAAACTCACAGGATTTTCAGAACAAGAGGGAATAAAAAGAGAACACAGGTTGTGACACTTTGCTTCCTTATTACTGGAATCCAAAGTGTGACTTGACTCTGCCTACCTACCACTTAAAATTACAGTGAGGTGAAAGGCTTTTAGAAGTGGTTCTCTGCCTCTAGCAGGAGACAGATTCAAAATGACCGGTTGGACAGCTCTGGGGATCACATGGATTTGCAGGCATCTCATTTTATGCACTTATGCAATAACCTCATTTTTGAAAGTCATCTGGAATCATTCTCTGGGGCCAGGACCCCGGGCCTGATACATGTTCTTTTTGGAAGGTGTTTCTGGTTTCCCAACTGTTGTTCTGCTTTGCTCTAGGGCTTACAGACACTCTAGTGACAGACACAACCTCATGCCTCATTCACGTACCTCTATATTGCTACATTACTGGGTGGATACTGAATTACTCATCACCAAGGGTCACTGAAATATTCACCTATTACTTCATTTGCAGTAGATGTTCCTGTGGATACTAGCCAAGTTAATGCTGAATATATTTTTCACTTGCAGCATTAGACAGAGGATGCCCTTCTTTTTTTTCTAAAATATATGTTGCTATTGGAAGGAAAATATGTAACTATGTATCTTTTCATATATGTCACACACCTCTAAGGTCTGAAATCAATCAAAGATAGGAATGTTGCTAGCTCACCTTATAAAATGCTTAAGTAAAACATGTGCACCAAACTATGCCGTGCTGAGTCTTTTTAAGATACTAAGTGTTTATTTAAAGTAGTCAGACTGAATGGCCTCCCAGATAAAATGGATAAAATCCAATTCAATCTTAAACAGCATGGAGAAAGTGATTACAGAAGTGTAGTGCTCTGTTTCTTTCTAAAGAAGCAGAGAACGCCATGTGAAACTATCAGAGGACTAAAACAATTACACAGAATTACTAAAACTGTGGAACTCACTGGCACAGGACATTTTAGAGGCGTGCATTCGCAGAGCGGTAAGTATGGAAAAAAGATCCCATCCCAGCCAGGGATGTAGTTCTGTGTATGTCTGTATTTGCATACCATACCCCTACAAGTCTCAGAAGCAAGACACAAGTACACTGAACGCCTCTCGCAGCAGTGCACCCAGGCATGATGCTGTTTAATCTGTCCCTTATTACTAGTTTTCATTTGCAAATTGAAAGGGGGAGCTGTGGGCAGGAGGGATGTAGCTTGTTCCTCTCAAAGGGGTGCTTAAAATCCAACCCCTTTTCTGAGCAGCCATGAGTGCAAAAGGCAGCAAAAAAATCCTGACAGGCACTCTAATGAAAATGCAGTCTGTTGTAGTCCCTGTGATAAAGAAAAATTCAAAGAAAAAAAAGAGAGCAGCCAGTGGGGCTTCACAAGGGACTACTCTGAGGGTTTAAAGAAAAAAAAGCAAGCATACTGGAAATAGAGAGGATCCACACAAGACTACAGAGAGTCAGTTAAGACTTGCAGGGAAAGTAAGAGTAACAGAAAAGCAAGGGGAGTTCACGCTAGACAAAGGGATTAAGGGGAGTAAGAAAGGCTTTTACAAATACTTCATGTCAGGCAGAAAAAAGATGGAAGAGGCTCACTAATAAATGAAGGCTGGGACAAAGAAAAGACAGGGACTCTAAACTGAATAAATCAGCTTTTAACGAGGGACATAAATAAGAGAAAACCAGATAATAAAATAAAAACTGGATAATGATAAGAGAGATAGAAGAAAAGGCAGGTAGAGGAAAGCCTGAGTTCTGTGTTTCAGCACAGGGGGCCTCTGCAGCAAGTCCTGTCCCCTCTACATGGGGCAGAGGGGACAGCACGACCCAGCAAGGGCTCCTCGCTGGTGTTATAAGGCACACGTGCCTGCAGGTCTACTGTCACCTTCTGCTGGGAAGTAAGGAGGGAGCGAAATAACCTTCCTCCTCCTCACCTACCTCAGAGACCAAGGGAAGGATGGGGAGTTTCTCCCAGGATCTTGCAGAGATAATGGACTGCACAAAGCTCAAGACCACATGTAGTCAATAGTTCATATTTTTGACCCAGAACAACGTTGTGAGGCCAACGGGCAGAGAACTTAGTGACGATCCTCTACCTATGATGTCAATATGCGTATGCTGTCTCCCTGTGAAGATACACTGGTCCCAATGTCCTGGTTTACAGATCAGACCTGCTGTGGTATCTCTTACGGCACTTCCCTCAAGAGTTTCAAATTTAACCTGCTAATCAAGCTCAGGCCTTTTCCCAAGGAAGCACAAAACCTCAGTGGATAGCAGAGATGGGGTAGCCATCCTCCTCCAGTAGACTTGGCCTGCCAGTCACCACTGGTGGACACTCATGCAGGTGGCTGCCAGCTCAGGTAATGGCTCCCAGATCAAAGCTTAGCTCACTGCAGAACATCTATAATACAGGTAGCAACAGATCAAAATCACCCATGATTTCTAAACTGCCCTTGAAAAATGCCTCCCTGGAAAGAATCAGACTTACCTCGATATTTTATTCTACCAATAAGAATACTACCAATGAGAAGGAAATGTATGGGCCACTTGGTTGCTACATGCCCTTTGCCATCTTTAAAACTAGGGCAAATGGTAGCAATACAGTAAGACACCAGTGCCTGAAGGGCCACACAGCAACTTCTGAGAAACCTCGAGAAACTTTCTTTCAAAGGTTAAGATATTAAATAATGTAAATAAATTTATGGAACTAAATACTTGTTAAATGTAAACTCTGTATTGTTGGGCTCTCCAACTTAATTTTTCTCAGGGGAAACCTTGCAGTTCCCGAGTGCAGCCCAGACCCAGGCAGGGAATGAGCCTGCAGCTCTGAGCCCATTTACCCTCAAATAACCCCCATCTGTAAGCCAGTTTACACAGCCCTGAGTATCTCAGTGCTCCACAGAGAGTCACATATCCCATCAAACCCACTGCTGCTAACTCAAAGACACTCAAAGGCTGAAAACTCAAGCCATAAGCCCCAGCTTTGCCTGCACGACACCTGCTGCCCTTGGACTCTCTCATGTGCACTCTGTCTCTCTGTGTTGACTGTTTCCTGCTTCCTTCCTTGCCTGAAAGAAAAGGCCTTTTAACAGTTTAAGTAATTCTGCAGGGACACTGGTGCAGCCAAGGAGGGCTGCTGAGCCCCATGGGGAGGCACAGCTCACCCCTGCTGTCAGCAGGGACGTGCCCCCTGCATGCCGAGCCCACCTCCTCCACTGCTGCACTAACTGCTGGGTTCCTCCTAATGGTCATCTTCTGCTCTACACTAGCAGACAGAGTAAGACAATTTACACTGGCAAATAGAGATGCACATAACAAATGTACCGATGAGATGCAGCTTGTTCTCAGTTGATTCTACTTCGAAATGCACCTGGTCTCAAATTGCTGATCAGAGATTATTAACTCTTAGTACTTCCTTTCATTTTGTCCAGCTTTCTCTCTTGGCTTTCCCTATCCCTTGCCAGATGAACCCACTATATTTCTACTAGACTTTTACTCAGTTTAATAAATTAAAAATGAAGAAAGAATGAATGGGGCCCTAACACAATTTGTACCAAGGTGAAAGTACTCAGAGCCGAGCTATCACTTTGTTGGAAAACAAGCAAACCCAGCCATTTACACTGAATCTTTCTCCATCTATCAGTCTCTAGACAAAAGCATCTGAAACCACTTCTCCTATTTCAGATAGGACATACATTAAATTCACTTTAAATGAGGATTTAACCTCAGGATGGATTAAAACCTTGAAATCCGATTTCAATTACAAGTATACATGAAACAATACGTGTCAAAGGCTCCAGAAATTTCCAGGCATTAGGACACAGGAGAAGCAGAATAGTGCAGAGCAGTGACCCAAATTAGTTATTCCACTGGAAACCCAGAAATCGTCAGCATTACTCTAAGTATGGACACAACAAACTATGTCAGAAAAAGAAAAAGTTACCTCAAACGCTATCCATTACTCTTTGTTAATACACCTAACCTTTCCCTAGGTCCTTTGATAAGGTAATGACATAGGCTGCTGGGAGAAAAAAAACCTGCCATAAAGGGAGAATTGGGTAAAGCCAGAAATCACACCTCATACGGGAGTCAGAAAATCAAAACGTTTTTTAGATCCAGACTAATTTATGCACTAACTTTGCTTTTCAGAATAAATTTGCTGCTGAGGCCCCAAGGATGTCTCTCACTAAGGCAGAATATTATCAAACAGGAAGGAGTGCTTTGCTTTCTCAAAATCCCAAGCAACTCAAAGAAGAAAAGCCAAAGCTTATTTACAAGCATCACTTGTACACCCTCAGCCATGAGTAACAGATTTCCATTAACACTCTGAAAAAGAGCATTTGATTTTTACAGACAAGCTACAGGCTATACTTAACTTTGAATGCAGCCAGTGACCAAGCTAGATGCTTCAGTGATTAATTTTATGTGAACCACAATTATTATGAGAATGTCTCTGCTGTTTTCTTCATTTTCTGATTTTTCACTTTCATGTATTTATGTCAGAGACTTCAACAAAACAGATTTATAAACAAGGACTTGCATTATTACCCTTGACTCTTTCATCTTCTGAAATAATGTAACATCTAGTGTAAACTTGGACAAAACCAATATGATATACACAGTTTATCTCTTCACAATAAAATTACACAGAATAAAACTGACTTAAAGATTATTTCATCTTTTCTCATCTTTCATGTAAATTGAATTTTGCTTCTGTGAGCTCTTTCTATACACACAGAGGTGGAAAACCAACTACTTTTTATGGCATAATGAACACTTAGATAGCTGCAGAGAGAGGCATTCAATTGCATTTACGTTTGGCAATTATTTAATGTCACCTATTAATATCCAGCTACTGTCTCCAGCAGTCCTACCCTGCAAGGTGGCCAAGCATGCTAAATGTGCTAAAAAGGAATTTCCTCCTCATTTCCATCTTTGTTCTACTAAGCATGGCTCCCACTGTCCCTGCGCACCAATGCAGAGATCCATGTAAAACTGGGCAGAGTGATCTGAGGTCTGAAGCATTAGAAGAAGCTTGTAGTATCACTGTCAGAGCTTTACTATTTACCCTTTTCTCTCAATCAGGCTTTGCAGTTTTAGTTTCTTAACACACCTTCCTTCAACCAAATCCTCAAGCTGATCAGCATCTCCCTCAGGAGCCCTCATGTCCCCTTAAAACAAATACATATGAATTCAGATCAGCTGGTGACTAATCCCACTGTGGTTCTAAAGGGTCAAAATGTTGGCAACAGAAAACAATGGTTAATCATGTAATGACCTCAGCAGGACTCTGATTTCATGAGTACAAGAGAGACTACACAGAAAGCTTGCTACCATGTGGATCTGCTTTGGAGCCCCAGGGTGCCACAGAGTTTGGAAGCCAGAGCAAAGATGGGAAAAAATTCCTTCAGACACATCTGCAGATGGATTTGTAGGTATGCTGTAAATAAGTCCCAAACCCAAGAAAAACAACCCCCAGATTTCTGCCTAGTGTTGTTTCACTGCTGATGACTGACAACATTTTTCAACTCTCCTCCCTTCTCCTTTGCTCTATAAAAACTGACCTGGCAGAATAGATCCCAGTGCATGAATCCATGAAGACCAGTGTCCCAAGACCTTGATATGTACCTTCATTCACGGATGAAAGATGCAGTGCCAGTGCAAAAATGGTTGGTATCCTCTGATAGGGAGAGCCCAGACCAGATGGAGGGGGCCTCTCACCGTACAGTGCCCATTGGGTGTTAGGGATGGCACACCATGTCATCTGCCTGGCAACCAGCTCTGAATTAAAAATATGGAAAAATCTTCCCTTGTGTTTTATTATTTTAGTGCTAATTTTTCATTCCATTAGGTAAAAATTTGTGATGACAGAAGGACTTTACCTCAGGTCCTGTGTTTCTCTGAAAATTAAAAAAAATCCACCAAAATTATCACCTACAAATGTGCAGCAGCTTTTGCCTGCCTAAAATTATATGAGTAAAAGAAGTTAAACTTCAGTCCCTGCCTTGCTCATGCTCATTTGCATATTACAGTTGTTTCTTCTGCAATACTACTAAATATCTGCTGAAGGAGACCCCCAGACCGAGAAGCAGAATAGGAGATAGGCAGAAGAAATCAACTCCTACATACAACACCTAATACCAAGCAATTTCTTGTTTAATTGGGCACTTTTGCAAATATCAGCTATGGCAATCTGGTATCTCATAGTGCAGAAGGTCTGAAGCTGCTCAGGTCCCTGATATAGCCTTTTTGAGGGAACATCAAGCACATTTGACACTGATGGTGAAACTGTCCTCGGCTTCACTGGAGGCAGAAATTCATCCTCTAAGCTTCATTCAAAGAGCCCTGGGTTTACCTCTGAAAACTCAAATGAATTTAGGCCAAAAGTTGTAGAATTCCTACAAATCTGCTAGGTACTATGACCAGCTGAAAAAAACACATTTATTTTAACTTGGACTATGAAAACAAAACTACAGAGAAAGGCTTGTTGAAGACCAACTGTTCTTCTCTCCAAATTATGAGACCCTCAAATATTTATGCAGCATTCCTTTAGCTATAAATAACTATTCCAGCACTATCTACTGCAGTCACATCTGGTCTGGTCAAACATTCTCAACGCTTTCTGCCTGTGTGGAAATTTATTTAGATACACAGGTCTGAGAAGAAAAAGTAAAATCCAACAATTGCACACTTTTTGGAAGAGGACTGGAGAAACGCTGAGAAGTTTTCTGACACTCTAGTTTGGATTGGGTGGGCCAGCAGCCGGCCCAGATGTAATTCTGAAGCATGACAGGTAGGACAATAATGCAGTGTGTGAAACAGTCTCACCAAAAAGTCGAAGTGCTGAAGAAGTCACTGTGCCAGCGCATGGGCTCTGTAGCATCAGCACTGAATCCATTCTTTCTGAACAGCATTAATTCACAGTCATGTAAAGATAGGAAGGTTTCCATGGATGTCAGGAAAATTCAAGATGAAGTTTGAAGTGGAAAGCTTTCAAGAGAGGTACGGCAATCAAGCCTCTGTACTTTTTTTTTGGGGGGGTGGAATTTTGTTTCTTTTGTTTCCAGTCGCAGACAAAAGAAGGAAGGAAGAAAAGTTCTTAAAGATGGAAATCTGGACATTAAATAAATGTCCCACTGTCTTGCAAGAACCACTCTTTTGTGAAACAAGTGTCCCTCCCTCATATGGGGAGAAAAAAGGGAAAGTTTTAGATCTTTAATAAAATGAATCTATGAAAAACTGACCAGAGCTGCTACTCCTCATAAAGCTGCTACACAAAGACATCATTTTGCGTTGCTGATATCTGACCAAAGGCAAAGAGTCTGAGCAATGTGCCTTCATGTCAGGAAAAATAATGCAATGCTCAGATCTTGCCAAGAGTGTGGTAGCCCACTGGGGCCGAAAGGGAGGAAATGCAAACAATAAGCCTTTAGTTTCTCACTCCACAGCGCTACTCTGAGGCTGAACCAGAGGGCTCAGACCCTTTCCAAGTGCTGCCTTCAGAGCCCGAGAGTATTCCTTCTGCACGGTTGAAGCAGAAAATAAAATAAACAAAATAAAATAGTGAGTCACCTTACACTTCTTCCTCTGAATCACTAGGCATTTCTATTAAATCCATCAGATGGGGGTTTTGCCCAAGAACCTTACAGCCTGAGGCTCCTCTGTGCAGTTATATTCTGAGATGCCCCCACAGATGCTAAGAAGGCTTTGCAAACTGTTAGTCTGATACTCTTCTTCTAAAACTCAGAGCCACTGAGGTACTACTGATGAAAAAAAAAACCCACACCCAAATGCCCCCAAAAGAGCAAAGCCCCAAAACACTGTGCTGCCACCACATTTCTGAGCCTTCTTGCAAACTAAGCTTTGAAAAAATTAACCTATTTTAACTTTTTTTAATTAAAAAAATGAATTAAAATTTCTTAAAGCTTTTTTTTTAAAATTAACCTATTTACCTCTTAAATAAACAACTACCCCGAGACAAAGTGTCTGAAACACATGCAAAAATAAATGTTAAGCTCTAATGTTAAGCTCTTAGTATAAAAATATCTTCTGTGGATTTCAATTTTGCTTTTAGACTCCTCCTGAGAAAATTATTTTAAACACAGGTGCAGATAACAGTAGGCTTAGATAAAAACTGGTTTTCAATAGTTCAGGGCTGGATTAAGGGCTAGTAACTCCTCTATAAAGCCGCAAGAGTAAAGATAGCCTGGACAGGCCATGAGAGCATACATATGCACCTTATAAATCTTACACAAGATTAGATATTACTCTTAAGGGTGTTAAGAACTTAACAAAACCCTCACAGCTCTAGTGAATGCAGCCAAGAACTTGCAGTTTTGGACACCTTTTCCTCCCCTGAGAGGCTGAATTGTCTGAGAAAGAGATTCAGAACATACCATTTAGTCTAAGACTTTCCAAAAAAGCACTCTGGGGCAGTTTTTTTTATGGAATTTCCATGTTTAGGAGTTAGGTACCTATCCGCATTTTAAAAATCTCCCTTCAATTCTAATTGCATTTTTAGATATCTAAAATAAATTTAAAATTCTGGCCAATAGTGCTCCATTTTCTCCCATCTAGCCTCCATAACTTAATCAGCTAACTCATCACTTTGAAAGCAAGAGCAATTAAACCCTTGTATTAGAACTGGGTCCCATTAGATCTCCTCCTGCAGAACATCATCTTAAATGAGATCTGCAGGAAAAAGACATCTGCTGGAAGAACTAGGCTGTAAATTACTATTTGGATGCTGATGGTACTAAAAAAAAAAAAAAGAAAAAAAAACAAACCCTGAAAGCTTTTAAATTTCTATACCTAGAAATGCTTTTTAATTAGATGGGAGAGTTGACAAAGCTTGGAATAAAAATATTTCCATTTGCTCTGCCTGAAAATACAGATCTCTCACTTCAGTTCTAAGAAAACTATCATTTGGATATGACTGTGTGTTATAACTCTATTTATGGTGTAGTCTAACACATTCCATTAATGTGTTCCAAGAGATGTCTCCCTGGGAAAAGCCGGCATCCATGCAAGCAATGAAGAAATTTGTCTGTGAACGGCATGCCTCGCCTTGCAGTGCAGTGGGGGCAGACAACGTGCGTGTACGTCCTGCTCCATTGGATCTGTTCTCAGATTGCCCTGTGCTCTCTGAAGGCAGTTAAATAGCTCCAAAATAAGTACAACCCCAGTGTACCACATATTAAATCAATTTGTCCTGAAGGAGGCTGTGCTAATGATGGCAGGGGAAAAAAAAAAAAAGGCTCTCTCTTTGCCTAGTCTGACTTTGGATATAAATCTGTGGCAAAGGAAACGTTTGTACCTGATCCAAGTAAGTTGTTACTGAATGAGTTTGACAGATTGATAACACTTTTTTTGATGCAGTAATAAACATTTTCAAACAGAAATCAAGATGCCTCCTTTATGTTTTGAACAAGGATCCTGAGAGGTCCAGTATATTCTATTTGATATTCCAGACATATACGGAATTGAACCCAGCTTGGTAATAAATATTTGTATTTTTTTGTCAAGTACTATAACTAAAGAATGCTGTGGAAGGACAACTTTTCCCTCCTTCCCTTGTAGCTAGCACAGAGAGGCCCAGTAACAAGCCAATATGTGAAAAAAGTGGCAGGAAGGCTAACACAGATACAGCAATGTCTTCAAGAGGTCTCCCAGCTACCAACCCAACATAAGGCTAAGCACAGTTACTCACTGTCATTTATAGGGCACGAGATTAATTCCAACTGCTGGATAAGCAACCTAGATGAGTTAGAGGAGGAATCAAGGTTAAGGAGATGGTTTGAGGGAGCATTACTGGATGCAAACTGGATCTCTCCCCATTTGGCAGGCCGTCTGACCAGAGATGAAGGGAACCACTTGCCGTGAACATATTTAGGGTTACAGTGAACCAGCTCTCTTGTTATGAGCAATAAGGGATCAAAGGAGATCCCTAAGGCTGCCATGTGTAAGATGCCAAATAGGTCTCTTACGGACTTCTGAACCCAGGACATTTCTTTCTTCCTTTATCTCCCCCCCTGCCCTTAATTCACAGATGCCCAAAGATGTCTGATATTTTAGTAACCTGCTGGGGACTGCCAGACGAATAAATGGCTGAAAAGCCACAATAACAACATATACCCTCCCTTCTTGCCTGGATTCACAGAGTAATGCCAGGAGTTTCATACACCCCGGGAGCTCAAAGAGCAGCACGGGCGACTGACTGTCTAGTAAAATAAGGATGATTAAGTCAGATCAGAGTCATTGTTTGCCTTTATGACCCACGTCTAGTCTTTCATCACATTTACAACACTTAATCCTTAATAGGAAACGCTCCATTTATTTTGACCACTGATGTATTCAGGACAGTCTAAAGGGTCAACACGGTTTCCATTTTTCTTCTTCCCAAGCTACATTATTATTACTGTCCCATGGGAAAATCAGGCTTCAGCTTATCACATCAGTTTCTTGCAATCTGGTGAAGAAGCTCCCTGAGAGGAAAGTGAGCAGGAGGGAGAGCCAGGGCACTTTCCATCAAGGGCCAGAACTCTTGCCCAACTGAAGTGTGCCTACCAAATGGGTTTACATGAGCTTTGGTTAATTGATCACAGGGAGCTGCCAGCAAAGCTTGGCTAACATCAACAGCATTTCACCCAAAATACAGACTCTGTGATACTGTTACTCCACCTCAATTTGTATTAAAAATGGTGTTTACATAATAGAGCTAATCTGGGGTGATAATCACTGGTATTAATAATTCTGTTCATGTTACCTACATTATTAACATATTTAAATGATTCACATAAGGATAATAATGAGTATATTCCATCTAAGGAAAAAAAAATATTTATTTCTCCCTTCCAAATATGTTATTCTATCTATTATTCACAGAAGACCACGTATTTTTACATCATTACTTTTCCACTGAGGTCTGCTCATTTGTCAAGTTCTGAAGTCACGGATTTCACATCACTGAGAGATCAGAGTTCTTTAAACAGAATTTCCAAACTCTGCTACAGAGTGTTTGACCAGGATAAAATATTTTGCCTCACAAACACAATGTGACAGCTTTGCACTCCACATATTTTATATGTTTCAAATAATATAATGATAGACAGCCAATGGAAAACTGACAGATTAAAATATGTAGGCTTATAAAGGAGGACTACATAGATGAGTACATCTAAAAAAGTCATTTTCCATCAGCCTATGAGTATCGAATATCTAAATTCCTAGGTCTTTACTCATTCACTGTTGAGACATTTAGTTGCCAATTCATTTTGTCAGTCGCTCCACTTCATAAATTTTCATTTTAACTCAAGCACAAACTTCATTCTAGATTCAGAATGGGTTAAGATAGAACAGTAACAAAGAAATGCAAAGAAATTTAATGTCCTTTCAAAAGACTGGAAAATAACAAATATCCCATTGGCAATGGAAACCATTAGCCTGAAGATGAGAAGATATCAAAATGGAGAACACAGAACACAGAAGAAAGGCACCCTTAAAAGATTATTCTTTCCATCTATTGCATAAGTTTGACTGCCACACATTTCTAATACTCACAGAATGGTTTGTGGTGTGTGTACTGATCTTTTAGGTTTATCTTTTCTTTTACTTCAATATTTTTCTTTAAACGTTTTGAATAAACAATTTAACGTGCTGTTAGGTAGAGCACTAGTAAAAATAAAGCCACACACAGAACAAAAAGAAATCCCATGAAAAATAACACTTCAAAACATTTCCAGGTTTGGTTCCACCTCCTCCTCAGAACTAACCTGAGAGCTTTATTGGGGTAGCTTCAGTGTTGTGTTGAAAAGCTGTCTGGAACAAACACTTTTGTATGCAGCCTCTTAGGACACTAAAAGCTTAAGGATTGATGTAGCAAAGGTGTAAGCCTGTGACGGATGTGGCACCTGAGTATTACGCTGGGAGCCAAAAGATGGGTTATAATGTCAAGCTCTGACATAATAGCCCCAACCAAGTGATTTAAGTTCTTCAGGCCTCTTTCTCCTCCTATGGTCTTATAAATACTACACAGACCACAAAGCCTTTTGTCTCTCAACATTGCCTGCTCACACTGTACTCCTTTAGGGACACACAGGCAGTCAAATAGTGGTCTACTGCTGATGTTGAAGAAGAAGGGAAAGTGAACATTTTCACACACAGCAGTGCTATTGGTAGCATTGGTATTTATGGTCTGGCAGTAGGATTAAGCAAGACTGACAAACACTAAATTCACAAATGAGACTGCAATTCATGGTCTGGTTAAATTGAAATTCTGTACTTCCAGCCCAAAGTATTTCCACTTGATGGGGGTAAAGAGATTGAAAGACTATAGCGGCTACATGAATAAAATCAGTCAGGAAAGTGACCACAGTTTATTAAGAAGAAAAAAGGCAAAGTGAAACAAACAAGTGAAAAATTGAATAAAAATGGAAGGTCCTATATATCACATAGAGATTTGAAATGATAACCCTGTCATCATTATCCAAAGTTCAAAGTCCACAGTTATTTCCTTGTACAGAAAGACAGACCGATAATTCCCTTGCGTCAGTTAAGGCCTTTTTTTCCCCTCACTCGTTCCACAAAGCCCTTCTTGTCAGTGGGAAATTCCTTAGACAGCAGTAGGCCCTCTTGTTAAGAATGAACAAGACACAAAGCACAACTTCTGCAAAGCACTGCTCATTCAGCAGATATTAATTTGAACACTGAAATCAAAGTGTCTGCTGACAAACAGCTCAACATCACTGGAGAAACGTAAGACCCAGGGCATAAAGCTGTGAAAGGACCTTCAGATTTGTACATACCTATGCATTGCTGCTGCTCAGCTAAGCAGGAGTTTTAAAATTGATGCTCCAAGTCTCAACATCTCACTCATTAATCACAATTCAAATAACAAATCAAAATGGACCTTAAAAGACAAGGAAGCCTTTAAAGGTCTCCTATCTTTTTCAGAGCTGAAGTTTGAAGATGCTTTTTACTGCTTAATGAGGTTGGTTCCACAGCTCCCTATCTGCAGACTGAGGTAATTTTACTTACAGAAGTTCGTTTAAGAAAAAAGCCAAGCAAAGCATGTGTATCTTATTTATCCACATAGGGAATACTCAAAACAAAGCACAAATCTCTAAGTGCAATAACATGTCCTTTTTCTTTCAATACACTGGTTTCACGGTCTCGAAAAGTCAATCACATAAGTAAATTGTGCTACATAGGTAGCATACCCAACTGTAGAAATTAAATTTATTTGTACTTTGTTAAAGAATAACAATGAAAGATGATTCCTGAAGAACTTCAGAAGGAGAATCTCCCTAATATTTCCAAAAGTTACAGATGACTTCTGGACAGGAAAAAAAAATTAAACTAGAAAGGGAGGATCTGAAGCTCCTGAATATAAAGCAGTGTTTACAAGAACTATCTTTGCATATTAACCTCATTGCTGTTCATTTCTACTTGATATAAAAATATTACTTTGGGCAAACTAACAATTGCTTGAACGGCTCTACTAGATCCCTGTATGTAATGGCAGCACCTTCAGTTCTTAGAAGTTCTCTGTAACTGCTGTTTCCACTAAGTCAAAATTAAAAAATGAACGATGCTTTTGCAAAGCAGGCTCTTGCAAACTTTGCTTTCAAACTTTGTAAATGCATTTTTGAAGAGCAGCAGCTCAGATCTGGTACTCATTTGCAAGTGAAATGCCGAACTTAGCATGAAGTTTAGCTCAATTCATCTCACGAGGTCATTTCTTCCCATTCTCCCTTTTGGCATATAATGCCTCCGTGTTGACTTCTATTTAGTCACTGGGGTTTTAAAGGAGACATTGGTATATCTTCTTAAGGAATTATTGTTATTTTTAATTGGATCCATTTGCCCTTCTGAAAAATCTACATCACTGTTGCCAGCTCTTCTGTTTCTGACCTCCACCACCTCCCTGTCAAACTGCAATGGAAAACAACCAGCTCTTCTATTTAAATCAGCTCCTGCTGTCAGTGACAACACCCAGAGTTACACAAGTAACACAAAAGCTGAAAAAAGGCACAACCAATCTGTACTGCTGCTGCAGAAGCTGTCTTCACTCAGTTCAACCTCCTTAATCCAAGCAAGGTGAGAAAGATGAAAGGAATTCAGATAAAGCAGAAATCAAATTGAACTGCAGCATCTGGATTCAAAGCATTCTTCACATGTGACTGTTGGAGGGGAAGACAAGAAGTTTCAGGATGAAGCTGAGCCCCAATGTAAATAAAGCCCACTGAATAGGAATACCACTAAACTTCAAATATTTTATTAATCAGGTGTTTTCTAGAGACAGGAGAAAACTCCATACCTGTCTTGCCAGGCACAGTTCATGTTCTGGCCAGCGGTGAGAACAAGCAGTAATTCAGGCGAGTCAGCTGCATTAGTGGTCTTCCAATTAAGCAAGGCTTAGGGAAAGGAACTGATTGGGTATTTCTCTTCTCTTTCTTTTTTTGCTTCTTTTATTTGAAATTTATTTCTGCTTTATGTATGGATAACCTGTTCGTATACAGTGATACGGTTCAGACACAAACCACTGCAGTTGCAGGGAGTAAACCAACCTGGTGATATCTAAACCTTCAGTGAGTTCAAACCCTCTGCTTTCACAGGGAATGTTGAGAGGCAAACATTTAAATATCTTCTGGCAGCCCCCAAGTGCCAAGTGTAGGAAAGGCACACACTCAGAATATATCTTCTGCTATTGACATAAAAGCAAGACGTATCTTGCCCACTGATGAGAACAGTGGGTCGGACCACAGAAATAAATACATGACAGCACAAGGTCTGCTGCCCTTGCAAAAAATGATGAAACATTCAGGGATCAGCATTTTTCGCCCCAACTACTTACAATCCAAAGCAGATATTTCAGGCTGGCAAGTTATACCTCTGAGGACAGAGTTCTGAAATAATTTCTCCCCTGGCTTGACAATAAAATGGGGGGGGGGAGAAATGACAGGCAGGACAAATGTGCCTGTCACACAACAAGCAAATGGGAGAATCAAGCCTTAAGCATTCTTAAATAAAAAAAACAACAAAAGCAGAAAACCAAACATCTGAACTTTTGCCACAAACTAAATTAATTTGTCTCCATGAAAAATCCCCCGAAACTACCTTCTATACTGTAGATATGTCATATTGTTTGACACTCGGCCTGAAGTCAACAACTTGACTATTGTTGACTAAGCACTAAGGTTTTTGTTAGGTTTGGGGTTTTATTATTCATTATGCTCTTCAGTTTACCATAGAACATTAAGAAAAATAATAAAAGGATGGAGGAATGATGATTTTTGACAACATTATCAATGCCACAGAATGATACCCCTGTTTGTATATTTTGGGATATCCAAAACTAAAAAGTATTTTTCATAGTTAATGACAGATGATGAACTAAGAAAGTATCAACAGAAGGTTATCTCAAAGAGTGAAAAAAATACGGACAGAAACACTTTATCATAATTTAGAAAAAACAACCTGACAACAAAGACAATGACATGATCCTTTCTCTTGTGTCTACCATGGGCTATGCTGGGCTAAGAGCTCATCCCTAAAAGCTCTGCACGTGCAGTTGCTAATGTATGGGAAATGTGATTATCTGACTTGAGAAAGGCCTAGAATTACTCCCATTCTGACTAGATTACTGGATAATTAGATTGGTGGCACTCTTCCCTTACTGGGCTGTCAGATTAAATCCTGCTGGTTTTCTTCAGATAACTGTCATGTTTCACAATAACAAACAGGGACTGACACCAAGTCTCTTCATGTTCAAAGGAGGCAAATGCCTCTTCTACCTCCACACAACAACAAAAAAATGCTCAATGCACTTACTATTTCATTGAAAATGTCATTAAATTTAATTAAAACATACCTAGTTGGTAAATGTGGTCAGAAGTATTTAATTTGACTTGATAAATGGGAATCACAAGGCTTTGAATACTCATCTGGCAGATTACTTAATGGAAGAGCAAAATCAAATTATGCTTTAATGGGGGTAAAGAAGGAACATTTCGAAGTTCTGCTCACAGAGAAACAAGTCTCTCATTCACATGCTCTTAATGGGGATTTGTTCAGTCCAAGAAAGGAGCCAGCAGGTACATTTGGATCTTCAACAGTTTCTTCATGTGGGAAGTGAAAACTTCATATTCCTGAATTCCCATAACTGGTACTGCACCACATGCTGTTAAAAGAATAATCACTATATTTAAAGTACTTGTTTTCTCTCTTCCCTCCGCGAAGACCTGGACAGAGCTTGCCATGAACTGTGATTTGACCACAGTTGAAAGTCCAAGTACTAGCTCCTCAAACACACAAATAATGCTACTATTCTCAAACCCATACATTTAAATCTCTTGAAGATCACTCAGGTTTTTCTTCCTGAACTGACCAATGGATGAGAAAAGTCTTCTGAAAAACAGCAGTGCCAAACCCCAGTCATTGCCTTGACTCAGCTGAAAACACTGGTGAGTTTCCCATCATCCTGAACAGCACAGAGAAAGAGTCTTTGGTGGCCCTAACCCCATTGTCACCCTGCCTCAAAACCAAACCAGCTACCTCCACTGAGGCACCCACGAGGTATCACAGCATTGCTGTGGTTTTGTTCCTGCAGATTTCGAGAAAGCTCCTCTTTGGAACAAGGCACAAAAGTTTACATTACAGTATTTTTTCTGCTTGCTTTAAAATACATAATAGTGCCTTATTTGGGGTATTACCACAGCTAATTAATAAAGTTTTCTTTTCACTCAGCTGTACTGACAAATTTATGCAATGTGATGAAAAATGTATCTTTTGAAGTTTGCACAAGAAAGAGCAGATACAAGCCAAAGAAAAGGTGAAACATCTCTGATAATGTATGCCAGAATATCAAAAACATTAGAAACCATAAATCTATATCTGCATTTCTTTTTTCTTTTTCTTTTTTTTCTGCCTTCTAATGGCTTTTGGGTTTCTTACTTATTTTAAACTGTAAAAGTTATTTACATGTGTACAAGATTATTTCCAATGAAATAGGGAAGGGCTAGACTTATAAACAACAATGTCAACAGAGAGTAGATAAGTAGCTAAAACAGTGAACTATAAATGTTCAGATCAAAAGCTAATGTTAAAAAAGCCGTTGTTATATAAGCCAATAATATATGTTTATCATATGCAATACGAATAATAGTTCCAAGGGCTCACAACAAGAGTTAGAATAACAAACCTAATCAAGTTAACTATATGGAGATACTTATCTAGAAAACCTTTTTTTTTTTTTCCACCCACACGTTCTGTTTTTTATAAAAGCTGATTAGAATCATTTGTCTTTTTCACTTATGGCTGAAACAGAATCACCTTGCAGGGAAAATGAACTGGCTCATTTACAGTGCCCAGCAAAATCAAGTAGCAAGTTTGGGTAAGAAGTGAGTGACACTTTACCTAAGGAAAACAACATAGGGATTACAACAGATTTATTCAATTAGAATTTGATGAAAATGTTCAAATTAACTATTTCCAATATCAAAGATTGGGATGAACAGTAAGTATTCTGATACCCTCTCTATGAAGGTGCAATAAAAAAGAATATAAGCTCAAATATTTATATTAACTAACTCTATTTCTGAACACATGATGAATTGTTATTTTGATGTTATGAGTTAACCAGAAATGAGACTAGTAACACAGTGCCTTGAAGAGGCCTTGACATTTGCATATGTCTTCTGAATGCTACAAAAATACTAAATTCCCACAGGGAACTGAGGTTCCCAACAATTAGGGCCCTTGTGTCTGTAACAGAGAATCGGTGTAAAACCTCAAATCTCCACTTGCTTCATTGGAGCAGGGCTGATTTGTATCCATCATGGGAATAATTTATCACATACCCTCATCCATTTTGATGCTGGATCTATGACATTACTTACAAAACTATGCATATGAAAATTGCTGAGTGGTCAGAACCTTGGGCTGATAATTTTGGGTTACTGGGTATAAACATGTCCTGACCACTACTCAGGGGGTTGGGATTAAAGTCAATACAGAAAAGGGTTTGGAGTCATCTTTTAATAACCAATCTTTTATCTAAGGAAAGAAAGAAAGGAAAAATCTTTGACTGCTTGACAAAAATAAAATGGTCCTTGTTTAAGGTTGCTCCAGGGGACTTGTAATGGCAAAAAAGACCAGTGAGAGATTGATTAATATAAAGTTAATGCTGCCATACGTACAAATATTTTATTCACCTGTCTATGCTGTTTATCAGACAGATAGATATATGTCTATGCAGTCATGCACCCATGAAACCTTGCCTAAAATTTGAAATACTCTGCTTTTGCTTAATTGTACTGTAATTCTTCCCGCTTTGAGGTTGCTTTGCTAATGCCATTTGAAGGAAACTTTTGCTGGCAGTTGCAGCAGGGGAACTCCGTTTCCCTGGGTTTTCATGCTCAGGCTCATTCAGGGGCAGGTGTGTTTATGCTCACTATGACGGAGGTCTTCTCTGGACACCTGTACAATACGAGTTGAGCGGAAACCCCTGACACCTTTCCCAGTGCCTAACAACTATCAGATGTTAATACATTTGGGCTATTAACGAGTGGGATTATGATTAAAGCCTGTACTGTAGGAGTAGGAGGGTTTTAATCACATTCTTACGTGCACTGGGGAGTGAGTGCTCTTCATTTTGGAAGCCTATCATCCAGTCCCTCCAGGAGAACTAACCCCCACTAAACCAATAATGCGAATAGTATCCACCACTTCGCATACTTTGGGTGGCCTTTTCCAACAAAAGGTTATTCATGCTGTTACATTATGAGGACCTCTAAAATCTCATTAGCAGCAATGAAGCAGATCCAGTGGCAGTAATAAACTCTACTTTAAATTAGAAACAGCTACATTTTGCACATTCACTTGTGTACACACGATCTGTTTGCTGATTATCCGAAATGACCAATTTATTAAAGTTTACATAATTTAGAGAGGAAAAACAATAAACAACCTCTGCATCTAGAGTAATAAATCCTTTATTCATACTACAGCTGAGCTGTTCCTCTAATCATTAAGGAAAAACTAATTAAAACAGAGCTTCATACACCTTTGCAGAAATTGCATCCCAGGGTGAGATGTGGTAGAACCAAAGTAGGCTCGCATTTATTTGCAGTGTGTGGTCCCTGCTGTGAAAAAACACACAACTTACAAGAGCCACTCAGATTTTAAATATTTCCAGCTTGAATGTTCACGGCAAAACATCATTGCTAAGTTTGTATTCAAAAGACACGGCGTAGTAAGAGTTCTCTTTAAACACAAAAGGAATGCCGTTTGTTTTATAGCTACACACTCCTCTCCCTCACCCTTTATTCCACTGAGGAAAACACTGTGTACTGCAAATCCAAATCTAGTCAAGTTTGCTTTTCTCTATGAAAATTTCTTTTTCAACATCACAACTGCTATTAACTTCAAAGCCCGCTGACAGTTCTGCAGTTATTAAGTTAAAAGACAGCCAACTTTCAGCTGGAGTCATTGCAAATTAATTCGGCCTTACAAGGCCACATTAGGTCATTTCCTGAGCTGGTGGTAATAAATAGCCCTTTCCGTAATGTAAGAACAAATGAGTCTAGTGAGGCTCTCCTGGTGTGAAAACAGGAGGACCAGGCTAGGCTGGGCTCAGGGAAATGGTGTAGGGCAGCCTGACCCAGCCTCCCCTGGAATCAGCCTCTTGCTGTACAATGCACTTTGGGGCATGCCTAGGCTGGAGTGGAGCATTAGGTATGATCAAACAGTGCCTCTTTTACAGCCCCCTTTACTTTCTCATATTTTGGGCTATGGATTGTAACTTGCCAGCTACAGGGCAGGGACAAGCTGAAATCCACAGGCTTTGTCTCACAGGTTTGATCTCTATTATGTCCTCAGCTTTGAGGGGAGTTTATATATTAATGGATGTATAGGAAGGAACAGAGTTGGCAGGGACATGCTGAGTAAACAAGCATTGAACTACTGACATTTTCCCTTCGTGCTGAGTAATTTGCCACAGCCATGTGAAAGCATTAGTTAACAAAGCCTAAAAATCCAGGATTTTCTGTTATTGCTAAACTATTCTAGTAGCTTCATTTCCTAGAATGCAATGACCTCCAGGCAAAACATTTCCTCAAGTGGTTGGAAAAAAAATCCTGCCTAAACCTTTCACAGGTTGCTTGTGCAACCCTCTCTCTCTGTATACAGAGGTGCCCCAACACCCAGGTATATGACCACCCTCTAATGCATTGTATTATCCTGCATATTCTATCAGCTGCTGTCTTCCACCCGAATCTTTTCCACTCTTTGGGCCAAGGAGTGCTCTTCTCTTTTGACTCGTAGAGGATCTAGTGGAGTCATGGGCCTGATCCATTACTACTTTAACACAAATAAATTCTTGGTGCTCATGCGACATTCAGGATCAAACGGCACAAGATAGGGCAGAGCCAGTTTTTCTGGAAATAGCAATAAGACTTATGGGAGTTTTACTATTACCTTCAGTGAAGCTACCACTTAACGCAAAAGGTCCACAGCTCACATTGCAAGATGAACGGAAAGAAGGCTCCACCTGCCTTTCATTATGGGAACATGGTTTTCCCTTTCTAGTATTCCTGGGTTTTATCACTGAAACCTCCATATCTGCGCTCTATACTGGTTAAGAGAATTTCAGTGAAGAAGGCACAGATTAATTCTCATTATTACCATTATTATCATTATCACTGAGTTAGTACAAAGAAGTTAAAAAACAAAATCTCAGACTACCTGACCACCAAATAAGTTTAGGTTTAAATGTAAAAAAATGGCCTTTTGGTAGGCTTTTGCACAAATTGTAGACAACTAAAGCAAATGATAAACAACAAGTGTTGCTTACCATGGGATTAAACTACTTTTAGCTTTGTACAAAAGAAGTAAATCTGAGAGCTGGGAGAGCAACAGGGTATCTCCATGGATTAAGCAGTATGACTTACAGCAAACTGAATATTAGTAGGAAATCCTATACAGAGATGGCTAGGCAGCCCATTGCATTGCCTCTTTGAGGGAGAGATGAGAATGCAGGTCAGTAAGGATTATCCTGCCTTTGCCCAAATCAAAAAAGAATATTAAAGCACGGCGTGCACTCCGACAGCACGAGGTCCCACAAGGACTCGGTGCTTGTCCTATGGGATGCAGGAGCTCTGGATTCAAGGCCCTATATCCCTGATACCTAACAGGCTATAGCTTTAGTCTCTTGCATTGCCCCAATGATTATTCAATTATTCATACACGGTGAGAAAGGTCTGGGTAAGAGAGAATGAGAATGTCTTTTTTCAAGACAGCCAATAATGTGACGGAGGGGCAACCACCTGGCATGTAAGAGACCCTCCCTAGAGCCATAGTAGACCCTCCTGAGAGCCCCTGCTGCAAATTAGGCTGACACAGGACTGAGTCCAAGCCACCAAAACCTAAATGAGTTCTTTAAGCTCTGAATTATTAAGTATTCCAAAGAAAAGAGATTCTTTCACTGTTACGACTTCTGAGCTCTTCTTTTTTTTTTTTTTGGATGGGGGGTTGGGTAACGTAAAAAAAAACTCCCTCACTTTTTCATCACCATATTTATGTACTGCTGTAAATGGTGAAGCAAAGTGAGGTTAGATGGTCCAGTGGGACCCATGATAAAAGGTTCTACACAAAAATAAGAGAGATGTACAAGTTTTTAAGTCTAGAAGGAAGAAAGTAGAAATACTGAAAACTGGTAAATGGCCTACATAAATTGAGGTTTCATTGATTCTGCATTCGGACAATTGCACTTGAAAGGACTTCAGGAATGCATCAAACTATTAGAATGTTTAGGGTCTTGATAAGTAGAATTTTTTCATGAAAATAAATTCAGTTAACATAGTTCAACAAAGAATACAGCAACTAGTCAGGTGATACTGTAGATTAATATATACAACCAGGATATTGGTTCACACAACACACTGTAAAATAAATCAAGCAGGCTGATTATCTTCAAGTATCCTGAAGTCAGAGATAATTGCTAATATACAGACATATGTTATTTGTCATAACACTCATATCTTTCATCTCAGAAAGTAGCTACTCATTGTCCTTTGCAACCACTTAGTCTTTTCCATTGCTTTGGGATCTTAATATCCTGGTTATCATATAAAATGCATTATGGCTCCTACACAAATCCTTTGCAACCATAGTCAAAACTCAGCAATACAACGAAGGGAACCTCAAGGAGTTCAAAGTCTCAGGAGAGCTGTACAGTGCAGACAATTAGTTTCTGCTTACCAGTAACATTTTGCAGGCAAACATATGTGAATCAGACAAAAAAAAAAAAAAAGATCCCCTCATAAACAAGGAGAATGGATAGGAACTCTGAAAAGGGAAAATTGAAAAACATAGGAAGAAAAAAAATCTGAAAAAAAAAAAATTAAGATTATCAAAGCTTGCCTGTGTTTCACCTCTGTAAGGTCCCTCCAGTTACTTCTACCCATTAATGCATATCCTGCACTGACATTTTGAAAACAACATGAAACAAAGCAGATCAATTCAGAATAGCATCTTTCATTATTTATTTACTTACAAACCACAAACTGCTATGGGATGCATTTGCTGCGATTGGGAAAAAAAAATACTTTTTATTACAGTCTGAGTCATTTCCTATTTTCTTCCATTACCAAATAATAATTTAACACCATAAACAAATATACACTCATTAAAGTTTCTTAGCAGACTAAAGCTTTGAGTCATTGTTCTGGCAAAATTTACTTCTCTGAAAGCTCTGTGAAATGCTTCATGATCAATATTCCACAGGTAATGAACACAGCACATGAAGATAAACAACAAATGCTGTGTCTCAGCACACTGAAAATCTGACCATGGGCTGCAGAAGAGCTGTACATTCATTAGGTCATGCTCATTTTACAAACCTCCTTTGGCAGCTCTCAGGATGGCAATCACTAACCTTGTCACCAGTTGAGCCCGGAACAACACTACGTGGGTCTCATTAGAAGAAAAAAAACCCTGCTAATTAGCACGCAGCTCTGGGAGGCAAAGCCTTGTGTCCGTGGTGGGCACAGAGACACGAGCGAATAAGGCTGACCGTAAAATCACAGTGAATTATTGAAAATTACTTCCTGACTGCCTTGATTAAGTTTAACACAAGGCAGGGTTCAAACCAGCCTTCTCGAGACACACGGGGGATCGTGACCAGCTTCGGGGGACTGTATCTCACCTCCAGCACAAGCCCAAGTTCACAAGGGCAAGTATCGAAAGCTTACAGATGGAGAGGGAGAATAGCAGTTAAAAAGGGTTGGTAGAATTGAGAGAGGAAGCAGGGAGGCATTTTCAGCTGCTGTTCAAGACTACACATGGCAGAGACCACAGAATGTCTGAAGGAATCTTAAAGGAGAAGGCATGGGCACGCACTTTTTCTTTAGACCTGCACTTTCTCCAGTGTTTTGGTACCCAGAGAATTCTGGTTGGGTTTAAGCAAGGTTTTTGGCATTTATGATGGGCAATGTTTAAGGTGCTTCCAGAGGGCAGCGAGCTGCAGGTGCTGAGTCCAAACAAGGCCTGCTGAGATAATCACCAACACATGTTCCTGCTCAGGGTATTCAAATCAAATATTGAAAAATTGCACAATGCTGTCCCAAGACTTGCAGTACCCAGGATGCTAAAGCCTGGAGAGGATACAGGGGAAAATCATGAAGCAACAGAAGTCAACCTGCAGCACAAACTATTAAAATCCTGATTTTAAAATTAGAGAACAAGTCCTCTAGTCCTAAATATCAACATTCAGGTAACAATAGGAAAATAGTGCCTACGTATCCATGCAAAGTTTCAGCAGACTTGCGGTGTGAGGGACAAACGTGGCCCAGCCAGGGCAGTGTAAGTCAGCAGCCCTGGCCCACGAGGATAGGCTACAGGGCTACACTGATAGAAATAGCTGGGGTTGCACCTAAAAATCTCTCAGGAGCAGAGTGGGGAAGCCAGGGAGTCCCATCAGCATCTTCCATATCCATGTACCTGTGCCCTTCTCTGGCAGTGTGCTCATAAGAGAGCTGCTGAAGACTTCTCCAATTTGCAGCAAAAGATTCAAAAAAGGGAAAAAAGAAGGAAAACAAACAAATCAGGCCAGACAGTCAGGCACAATCCTGTTCTTCCATATGGTGCCAGTGAAGGATTTTGAACCCACAATACACTGCCACAAAGCAGAGCTGTTGTCCTATGGGCAAGCCTACTAGAGGCACATTTCCTGCCCAGTGATGTAGGAAAGGGAGATGCGGCTGGCCCAGCTCCTGCAGAGCACCACAGTCTTGAGGGAAGCAAGAAACAAGAAGCCAGAGCAACACCATGGGCTCCATCAGCAACAGCAGAGGGGGACCTGCAGCCAACAGCCCTCCCATGGCACCCTTCATCCCTTACCATCCAACATGTTCTGTACAACGAGGATTCCAGAGTCTCTCTCTGAGTGATCTACTACAAATAAATAAGGTATTATTGCTAAGGCAGATAGAGAACTTTTACAACTCTGATTTATTTTAGGTTTCTTGCTGCAGGGTTAAGCCACCCAGAGGACTGAAAACACACATGTGCACCAGCACTATCAGGTACCAATGGAACCAGTGCTCTAAGGACGTTTGGAAGCTCTATGCTTTTTTCCATTAAGCATCTGAAACTAGTTACTTCTCAAAACAGGCAGACATTTAACAAAGGGCACCCCTTCTCCTCTCCCTCAGCTCTTTGCAAAACATTTCTTTTCCAAATCATAATCTAAATTTATTTAACAGGTATTTTAGTATCTGGCATTAAAGAGGCTGTGGAGCAAGGAACAAGCTGGGAGAGATAAGGAGGTAGAGCAGAAACAACTAGAGCTGAGAGGGAGGAAGTTGAGATTGTATTTGCACATTTCAAAATATTTTACATTCTAAGATAGGACTGTGAAGCTCCAGATGACACAGAGGTCTACAGCAATATTCTTCACCATGGTAATCTACAGTGCTGATATGAAATACCAGGGGAAGAACAGATGTAGCAGCCAACCATTATAAAACAAACATATATCTTTTTTTTTTTTCCTTTTTCTTTTCTTTTCCATTTTTAAATCCTGAGAACTCAGGAACTGCCAATCTTCTTCTGTCAGGAGTGGCTCCAGAGACTTCTGAGCACACTTTTGAAGGCTTCCTTTTTACTTTATCATCTTTTCTACTTCTTCAGCCTCATGTACTCTCTATTTAATTATAGAGGTGTCAATGAGGTTGATTAGAACATGGTTTTTTGGGAGCCAGGGGACTGCCATGATAGCAAATCTAAGGAGAGACAGTTCTGATGAAAATCTTTTATAAATAGCTACAATTTGCAAAAGAATTTACTCTACTTAAGAAAAGAGGCCAGAGGAAAAAGGCACCTTAACTCTGCCTACTTCTCTGCCAGGTCACATCACTACACTTCATGATGTAGCCTTTAAGTACCTGGGCATACCCATTTTTTCAAAACTTCCCAAATTCTTAAAACATAAGGTACAAAATCGTTACAGCAATCCTATGGGAAATGTATATTAAATCCCCCCCATGCCAGAGTCCCCAAGCCTGCAATCCTATTCAAGGTGAGCACTTAGTGCCTTAGCTCAGGCTGTACCGCACCATGCTTTGAGCTCTGTGGCTCCTTAGCCCAGACTATTTGAAGAGATAGCAGGCACTACATTTTTCTTCTCCATGCTTTTAGATAAATGTTATTCTAGGCGGTACATGTCACAATATTCTGTATTGATGAGTTTTATTCAAAGGGCTCAAGTGCCCATGTTAACTAAAAAACAGTCTGCACTGTTATGAGTAAAATAGGCAAAAGACAATCCAGTATTTCTTTTTAACCTTATAAAGCAATCTACTTGCTCTACTAGGCTCTTTTTCCAATAATGGCTGTATGAAGTTATTTACAACATAAATTAAGGCAATTACTAGCTGTGATTCTCACTTACCCAGAGTACAATTATTTCCATAGCCTAATCTACTCTCACTTATTTTCTTCACATTTTCCAAGAGGTGCAAAGCAGCCTTAGTATAATCAGACACGAAGCTCACTGAGGTTGCATATACATTTGCATTGTGTCTGAATCAGGAATGTGTCTTTTATGCAAATTTCCTAATTATTCCCACTTGACAAGCGCTGATTCCTATCACAGAGCGGCAGTGGAGCACAGGGAACTTGAGTCTTTTCCTATTAAATTTACCCAGAAGTTCAGTTCAGGACTCTACTTGATGTATTTCCACCGCTACCAAGCATGCTGTCTCCAGGATCTGATGAGAAGTAATGTGAAATAAAACCTCACTGAAATGCACAGAGTGTCAGCTCTGCAGCACCATTTGTCTCCCCAGATCTGCTCCCATTAGTCCATACTGTTTCTTAGTGTAGCCACGACCTGAATGCTGGACTTGGGCAAGGTTCTCAGCGTAGCTCAGCAAACAGTGCCCAACTGAAAACAACAGACCCATTTTTCTTTCTCTTAATGAATATATCAGGATTATGTTGATCTAAAGATGAAACAAGTCATTGAGGAGTTCAGAATCAGACATAATTTTGGTCCCCTTGTGTCACTCCAGCATTGCTCTTAGCAGCAATGTCTGAGAAGGTAACATACAGAAACACTTTTCAACCCTCACTGAGTTGGTTGCCCAGCAGTGTTCCCAGATCTGGACAGAAATATCAAATGCTTGGGAGCATCAGTTTAAGAAAACACCACACTGGCCACACTGACCTACTTACTAAAAATTCCTTCACGATTTCTGTGGGAGTACTAGTGCTACTTCCAGAGGGGAAAGAAAAAAAATCAATGACCAAATCTGGTATTATTAATGAGGACATAATGATTTTTACAATGCACATGTCCTGAAAAGTGCCAAAACCTTTGTTTAAAAAAAAATGAATAAAAGGTCTCACTTTGAAATAGAACTTATAGCAATTTGGTCCTAGTGACCATTAACAAAGATCTTCTTTCATGGTCATGACAAATGTGTATGATGCCTAGAGTAATGAAAAATGCATTCCTTGGATATAAAGTAGATTTAGTTTGTCCTGACCTGGCACATAAGACATTTAGTAGTACTTGAATTTTAAAAGTCAGCTTAAATTGGTAAGATAAATAACACATCTGTACCTAACCTTTTGTAAAGATAGTAAGCAAATACCTGTAAAGTTTACCTACATATTTGCTGTCTACAAGGCACAAAGCATCATTGTGCTCTCCTGGGAAAAAGAACCCTCTTTTTTGACAGGACTTTTTCTTGTCAAGGACTGTACAAAGACAACATAATACACAGACCACAAATAAAATTAAATACTTAGACGAAACCTCAACCTATCAAGTAATCATTCTGTCTATGTGGCTTGTTTAAAGAGGGCAGGAACATGTCTTCTCTAATTTGCCAGTTCCATGCCATAATTATATTAATGCTGTATGTTTCCTGGCAGTTTTGCTATAAAGGATTTGCACCTATTCAAACATTCTCTTTTGCTTTTGATATACGTGGATTTTCTCTCCCAATTTGTCCACATCTCTATTTGCCTTCACAGAATGGAACGACGGATTTTCAAAAGTATATCCAAGAAAACATTTTCATTGTGGCAAATTAAAGAACTAAAAACACTAGTAAATCACTGTTCCAGAAAAAAAAAAAAATCAGCTTTTTTTTTTTCTCTCCTCTGGAAAGGCTGAGTAACAAAGCAGGTGCACTGGGGAAAAACAAATCTGCTAGCTTTGCACAATGGAACGGAAAGTCCACTTTGTTTTATTACCATTTCAAGCTGCTTACAGACTTCAGTGTGAAAGAAAAAAAGTATTAACAAAATCCAGATTTTTCTTCTATATTCTTCAGGAAATTCCCTTGCTAAAGCAGAGCTGTAGAGATTTTCTCTTTTCACTCCTCCCTTTTGAAAGGACTGTTGTGATCATGAAAACATAATCTGGAAAGAAACATCTGGTCTTCACTTTTTGATTATTTCAATCATCTCAAAAGCTTTCCTGGAGGTAGATCTACCTGCAAGGGTTTACTGTCAAAACCAGAGGAGTTACGGGTCTGCTGTATAAATGGATCAGATGTAAGGGTGGATTTGGGACCAGTCTAAATAAATAACATCATACCGTGTAAAAGTTCAGAAGTAGGGACTGCATACAAGCAGATTGTGGGTTTTTGATGCTGACAGAAACATGGCTTGGGGAAGGGCAGGGAAACTTTCGGGAGGAACATAGGCCCAGGGACAGAAGCAGCATCCAAAGTGATGGTGGGAATCACCTGGCAGCCTGCCTCTGGCTGCTGCCCAAAACTTTTCACTTAGGGAGCAAGAGTAGCCCCTTTTAAAAGGCAAAAGCTGTGCCCTTCCTGACCATTTTCTCCAAATGAAGATGGAGAGAAGAGCACAACGGCGGAGGCAGCGGGGCCGGCAGCCAGGGAGCTGTGCAGGTGGGCTGCAGCAGCTTGCCTTGCGGCTGGTACTTGCTTCCTGAGCCTCCCCCATCACAGGTGCTGACACTCAGGAGACCACACGGTGGGAAGCACGAGAGCTGCCAAGTACAAGGTGTTATCCCGGACACTGAAATGCCTTGCTGCAGCTCTGAAGCATGCAGTAATGTAGATACGAGAGGATAAGGAATTCACAATTTGTTCAGGCTGTGATCCAGCAAAAAGCACTTAAGCAGGTGTATTACCAGCAGAGCCACCAGCTCCATCACACACAGGAAGCTAACATTCAGCTTCCCAACAACAGAATCCACACTATCCTGAGGGAGCAGGGGGATCACTTTGAGAAAAGACTTTTTTTCCTATCCATTTCCAAATTTCATGTCAGTCTGGCCACGGTATCCCCCAGAGTGCAATGGAAACAGCACTGAGTAACAACCAGAGAAAAGTGCTTCTCTCTTCTAATATTTATGCTACAGGAACTGAAGCCAAGAACAGGGCTGCTCTGTGCAATGTTCTGTACAGACAGACAGTAAGAAAGTGTCTGAAAGCAACAGGTATAACAATGAAAAAAGCTAGAGGGAGTAATAAAGATGGTGAGAAGAAATAAGTTGACCATTGTCACACAGCAGACCACCAACAGAGTGTGGAAAAGCACCCCTGCTATCCCAAATTTGTTGCCTCTTAATCTCGGGGGTCAGTACTATCCACTGTGTCATCCATGCCCCAGCCATTCAGAGAGGAGGATCAAAATCTCAAGTAGCAGAAACAGATATTGTTTTTATCGTCAGTACTATGTGCTGTGCTTTAGAGTACTTTGGGGACAATATGTCCTAAGCTAGAGCTCTGAATTTTAGCAAGTATTTTAAATTATCTAGTAGAAAAAAAATGGTTAAATAGTCCTCTCTTTTTCTAGAGCTCTGTGAGTGTATATATATATACACACCCACACACATGTACATATTTAGATATTAAATCTAATACATACTAACAAGACAAAGTTGCTTTCCACTATTTTTTCCTTTACACTTATTTGAACTTAGTGAGGTCCTGCAAGGAGGTTATGTCTCCGAGTACCACCAGTAACAGATAGGTAAATGAGTGTGTCATCAGCACCCCTTTTAAAGATCTTTGCTCACAGTGTCTCTTGCTGGTAAGGTGAACCTGACATAAACCAGTTCTCAGCAGGCATCTCCCAGCTTTCAAAGAACCACCAAACAGGCTCTGCAGATGATAAAGCACCTTGAGTCAAAACCAGTACCTTGTGACTTTGGTATTGCAGTTAAATCTCACAGGCCTGTTCTGAAGTGATGCCATACACAAATTATTTTTGTTTATTACTGGTTTTAAACTTTATAGTGTTGAACTGATTAACAGAAAATCATGAGAGGCTAGAAAGATACCTATGGGTAAAAAAAGAGAGCAGAAACTATTCTCAAATTTTCATTAGCCTTCCTTACTACAGATAATTAGAAAGATGGAAACAGTTGATGCTGTTTGAAGTAGCCTAAGTCATTATAAACAAAAAAAGTAGTTAGATGTCTCATTTTAATTAGCAAATCAAATCCCAGTAACCTCAGGTTTTGGGTGTTCTCAGGTGGCAAGGAGTGCGTATGACTTTTCTTGTCCAAAAGAGAAATGTACTGATCCTGAACTTGACTCAGCCTTACTTTCAGGGGCTGGAGTTTTCCCAGCTTTTACATCTCGTGCTGGTTGCTCGTAGTTTATACAGTGGTTTAGTCTGACACAAGACCTTTCACTCCTGAGACAGTTCCACAGCCCATTTTAAAAATCATTTTCTAAGAAGGGACATCTCTATTAAATAACACCCTTGCAATTTGATCCTGCCACTATTCATATTCAATTGCTTGACCTGTAGTGGCAAAATACTTCATGAACCTACTGCTGCTCATCCAGTAGACTCGCATTTGGCAGGATGGATAGTGCTGGCAGGCAGTGCTGTTGGCCTAGTCCAGCCACACAAGAAGGCCAGTTGGGGTGTGTATGTGGTTTCTTCATTACACTGGTTAATTTCAGCAGCTTAGATGATATGTGATATTTATGGATTAGAGGCAAAGATGGGAAACATTTACTTACATTTTAAAACCACCAAGCCTTAAATGTGGGATGAGAAAACACAGAAGGAATCCCAGCTCAGAGGGCAACTTGCTTTTGAAACCACTGCAGCTAGAGAAAGGCATGTGTTTTGGACAAGATTTATTTTTATGTACTTGGGGACTGATCAAGAGTAGAGCCCTCTCACACTCCTTCCAAAAAGTTCATGAAGAAACAGTCAAAAAGCCAAATTGCTTCATTCCCTCTCCTGTTACCCCTTCTGAACCCCTGCCACACACGGGTGATGCACGTGATGGAAGGATGCCAGAGAAGTTAGTCTGGCCCCAAAATTGGGTTCATACACAGATCATCTATCTTACTAACCACCTACTGAGAGAGAGAGACACCCCCCTGCCCACCCCCCAAAAATAAAGAGAAAAAAAAGTCTGAACTTGAGGTACCCTGAACATTTAATTTTGGGAATAAACTCTCCAGGAACACAGGGTCTTGCATACTTTAGAGTGAAGAACTGTTAAGAAAGATAAGGAAAGAATCCTGGTTATTCTATGCATTTCAGAAACACAGAGTACTTGAAGCAGGGTATTACAGCACAGCAAGTTTGGTGTATTAGTTCTGTAATGCCCTTTGGATTTCCATGAAGGAAAATCCTGTGAATAGACTCACAAAGGCACACAACGCATACAGCTGAGAGCAAGATACAAAGAAGTTAGCAATGCTGTAGTTTGAGCAGCACCACTGACAGTGGCATATGCCTTTTTGTTACCATAACATAAAAACATATGTACAATACTTATATCCTGTGCCAGGGAGCCTAAGCCCTGCAAGCTTATGTTGGGGTGAGAAAAACGGTACAGCATTGCTAACCTGAAGGTAGCCTAGACAGGCACAGTCCTTGGGATGAGCAGTAATGAGGGGTGGTTTTCTGCTAGCTGCACATTTTGGAGGGGATGTGAAGTTACAGCACGAATGAGGACAGTACCTCAGAGCTACTAAAGCTCCTTGCCATGACATGATCCAGACACAGTGGCTCGTTTCCACACTGCAGTCCTGGGCCTCCAACCCCTCTTCCAGCAATCAACAGTGTTCCAAGTGGAAACACAGTTATGGGAATTTGTTTCATTAGCCTTCTGCACAAACATTACATGTTTCCTTTGCACTCCTTTAATCTTAAAACATAAAATTTTTTAAAAAAAAATAGAGCTACCTAGTCTAAAGGCATCTTCTTTGGCAACTCTTCGTTTTTCTGCACTCACCCATCCAGCACAAGACAAGTAACCTGTACCTTTATATTGCCTTCCAAAAGAGTCTCTGGTTTCTACATAGAAAGGAAAATGAAAGAGATGGGATTCTTCCCTACAGTTTCTGTGAATATTTGTTTTCTCTGGATGACTATTATCCTACATTACAGCAAATGGCCTGACTGTGTGACCCTCCCCCTCAGCACCTGGGAAGCACATTGTCAGCTCTGGAAGTGTTTATTCTCTGTAGATTAAACAGCATTTGCTGGACAGTGATCACAGAAAGTTGTAAAAACAGATGGACAATGATCTGTCCAGACTTCCAGAGCTCACCATGAGAAGGCTACTTACATAAAAACATTTTGCTGAAGGATCAAAGGATTTTCTTCTCCCTTTTCTATACTCAGTTACATGAGGTCTGTTATATAAACACGGGAACACAAAACAACCATCTTAAATAATGCCAAAACTCTGACTTTTGAAACTAATATTCCAAATTAGGCTATTAGAATTACTGTATTGGTTTAAAAAAAAAAAAAAACCAACAACAAAAACATACAAAACCAAACCAATCCTATGCATGATCTTTTTCTCATTTCACTTGAAACTCAAAGTATTTTTCCTTTTTTTTTTTTTTTCAGATATACAATCACTCCTTGGTTTGAGTGAAAATAGCAAAACTATTCTCACTAGAACTCCAACTCACACTAATTTAAAAGTTGACATCAGTGTGCTCTCTCATGCATCAACATAACCAAGCAATGTGCTGTTTAAAAGCATACAGGCTTTCATCTAGGAATAAGAAATAGCATTTTTCTAGGTGCTGAGCTCAACCCTGAGCTGTGCCTCTGACAAAGTCTCGAGGCCATGCTAAATGACAAGATGAACATGAATTCTTAGTGTAGCACTGCACCAAGAGGCTAATGTGATGAAAGAGGGATAAAGAATGAGTACCTACCCCACTTTGGCTCTAGTGCCTGCAATACAGGAACTGTGAGGTCCAAGTTCTCACTTCTACAGCAAGGACTTGGAAAAACTAGAGTAGTTGCAGGGAGAAAAGGGAAAAAGCAAAAATGATGAAAGGATCAAAGCCTTTGCTTCGCAGTGTGAGATCCAAGATGATCAATTTAGTTAATTTATCAAAGAGATGGTTTAGAGGTGACTTGATCTCAGCCTATGAGTTCCCATATGGGAAACAGAAATCTAATAGAGGGCTTTCCAATCTAGGAAAAAATTACTGAGATCAAACTGCTAGAACCTGGTTTGTTCATATTATAAAATCATTTGCTCCCTCTCTGCCACCAATCCCGACTGTATAACCATCTGGTCCTTCTTCACATACTTTGACTTATCTCAGAGGTCTTTTCCAACCTAATTGATTCTGTGATTCTGTGTGACTTGAAATTTAAACAGAAAACTGACCAAAGAACAAAACAGAATAAAATAGGAAAGAACTAAAGATGGATAGTACTACTTCTTCATGTACCAGGAAGCTAGAGCTGAAAAGCAGCAATTTTTAAACTGGGGATGGAGGATTGCCACTTTAGTGGCCCTTGAGAGGTTTATCAAGGGGATGAGATGTTTAACATTTCTGCTCCTACACAAAAATATGTCCTCCCATGCTTTCAGAATTTCATGGTACTGTTTAGCAGTACCCATGTAAAATGCATCTTTGTACAGGTAGGGGACTGGGAAAATCTACTGTACAGGAATGTCATAGTGTTACTGTCCAGAAGGCAGTAATGCTTCTTGCCTTTTTTGCTAAAGAGGAATTGTGTATAGTGTATTAAAAGGTCTGAGTAATACTATAAATTTGCATGTGCAAATTTCAGTATAATGTCCATTATTTTTCGAGAGTGATTGAGTTGTTTACTTTCTTCTATTATGGTAGTCAAGCATTGGGCTATCACAGACAGTTTAAAAATAAAAGATAAGGAAACTCCCAGAATAGGTTTTAATCTATACAAGGCAGATAAATGTTGGGAAAGGGAAAGACCTCATGTCAAGAAGACCATATTGCCTGGCATGCAAAGCAACAGCGTGATTGTTTGGAGCTGCACGCATTCTTGGTCACATCCTCAATATCATTATGCTCTATCCAGAAACATATAAGGAACTGGGCAATACACCAGCCTTTATCACAGAAGGCTGAATGCTTCAGCATTAAAAGCTGCTAGTGCAGTATAGCTGCATGCTGTATGCATGAACTCCACAAGCACCAACACTGTGCAAGCTCTCCCATACAAACATTTTGCCTTGGGTTTTTGGGGGTTTTTAAATACATTTAAAACACTTTGTAAGGATAAACAGTCCTGCAATACACACAAAGAAAAGTATTTGCCACAGCAGTGTGTAAAATCCCTGAGCTGGCAGACTGTGTTATAACACAGAACAGAAGAACACCCCGCACTTGACTTACCTAAAGAGCTGTTCATGAGCCGCTGAGTCGCACTCAGTCCTTAGAAGAAGGCTAATTAAGAACTTTACATTGTGAAAAGTTAGGAACAAACTACAAAAGTACAAAGGAGGACAGAGGGTATGAAAAGTGCAGCCCAGGTGGAGACCTGCATGATCATCGCAGGGCACCAGGCTGTGGGGACCCAGTGGTCTCTCTGTACCTGCTCTGAGCCCACGAGCAAGCAGCCTGCCCCTCAACACACAGCGCAAGAAGGGTGGTTGTCTATTCCTTCCCTGTCTCTACTGTCACACTGGGAAAACTCAGATACTCCCTCTGAATGAATAAAATAACAGATACAGGGAGGAATGAAAAAGAATCTGCTCTTGGAAGGTCCCTCAGCTTCCACCCTGTACCATGACTTGCACCTTGGTGGCACAACCACGCCCCTGAGAAAACAATAATTAAATGAACATCCTCAAGGAGGAAGAGACAGTTCAACTGCCTTCTTCAGTGGTGATATTTACAGAAGACATCCTTGGGATCAGGCCAGAGCATCACTTCCCACAGTCCTCACCCTGCCAGCCCCTCTGTGGTGTGAAACTGGGGCACTTACTCTTCAATTGACACCTGTGTGTAAACATGCTCACAAGAAACAAAAGCATGCAGGAAATGTGGGCATTCATATCATTTACTGGTGAGCAGAAGAAAAGCCATTTAAACTATGGAAGCTGGGGATGAGTTAAACCTGTCTTCCACCTTTCTAATGAAGTAAACCAAGTTAATTCTTCTTTTCGTCCCCATCTGTCTCTGCCCTTCCCTTCTCCACTGCTGAGTGGTATTACACATTAATACAAGTTTCATATGGGGTCCTTGCCCCTGGCAATCATCTCTTCTTGCTCCCTACTGCAGGAAACATGGGACATTTGGTTAACCCTTCTCTTCTAATTTATGGACTAAACCCTACAATGCTGACTACCAATTATAAGCAAGATTAATTATTTGCCAAGAGACCCCTTTGTAGTTTCACATACCTATGCAAAAGCTGCTTTTTGTTTATAGAAAACAAATAGTGTTTTGAGAGAAAATAGGACACAGTTACCCGTTTGGAATTTTTTCCCAGAAAACTACAGGCTGAACCTTTCAAGCCAGCGCTACAGTAAGCCCTGCTTTGCCCAGTTTCTGTATCTAGCACACCCCACCAAGCACAAACTCCTCTAGCTTACTCAAACCCTTACATGGCAATGCTTCAGAGGGGGAAACCTCCATCAGAAAGTAGTAAGCACAGTGCAGACACACCATGAAGCCAGTTAAGCTGCCTTAATACTGATCAACATTATATTCAAAAATACTGTTATTCCAGAAATAGTTACTGGATAAATTAATTGATAAATCAAGGAAAGAATTTTTTAATACCTTCTCCCTGTCACTGAAAATATTTTTTTCTTAAACTTAGCAATTTTTCTAGGAAATGAGAAGGGGATCACTGCTTGCTATTACAATGAGGCAAAATATATTTTCTTTTCTCCAAGTCCCTAGAAAGTACTAGTATGGTTTCTAGGTGTCACTGTGTTTGCTGTGAGGATTCCTGAATGTCCTTTCTCTGTGTTGAATTCTTATCTTAGTGTAGCTTAAAATTTAAACAAATCCTTTATATCTCACTGCATGAAAACAAGACAGAGGACTACAAAAACACAGCTAGTTATTTTATTTTCTCAATGTGCCTTTCTTGCTGCTTGTCTTTTTACTCAATTGCAGAAAAAAAAAATTATGAGCAATACTGAGAAAAAGAAAGAAGGGTTATTCAAAAATAGGAAGTATGGCAAACAGATTTATATTCAATAGAATTAAACACAATATGTTCAATACTTCTTACTTCTATCTAATACAACTCTACCCTCCCATGTACACATGCATATAAAGAGTACAGAGATTTTCACTCTACAAACAACTTGCAAAGAACTGAAATCTTTCAAATCCTGCTAAAATTGATGAGAATTACTGGCAATTAATTGTATCCTGGAATTATTCTGTGACTTGGAAGAAAAAGCAGTAGGACAAAAGAAATCCATCCAGTGACTAACATAGAAACATGAGTGATTTGTTAATAAACTCAAATGGCTAAACAGAGGATCATGCTTCCTGCCAATATCTGGGGTGTTTTTTGGTGAAATCTATGAGGGGAAATCTGTGACAGAGAGTCACTGTAGGTATTCTCCTTGTGATTACTCATCATTTCTACAATAAATCTATGCATAATTTCAGACAGCTGCTGATTACCAGTAAAATGGTGTATATACCCAACAGCAATATATGCTTCCTGATACAAACACTTTGTAAGATGACAAACAGGTCTGAGTGTTATGTCTTCAAACATCCCTATCATCTTCCTGGGAAAAATATTCCAAGAATTATGATTTGTGCCACTTTATGCTGGGTACTAAACACCTTGGATAAATGTGATTTCCTCACCCTCTTTTAAAAATGTATCTTTTCCTGTTACTCCGGGTAGTGAAACCAAATACAGTCCAGTATGTTTTCCCCCACACAAGTTGTGGAGGAACAACAGTCAGTCTAAACACATAAGCAAGGCTCACACACAATGACAGTGAAGTCACCAAGCAAGACTACAATTCAAGCTAACACAGTTTATTGGAAACCTCATATCCAGGGCACTGACTAAGCTCACTGCACATGACCCTGTGCTCCCAGGGCAGTGCCAGTTCTTTTTGCTAGCAGGGAGGCTGTGTTTATGGGGTAATTTTGTAAGGATTTCCCCAGGAACTCATTCTGTCCATGTTCTGAGTGAACTGAAACTCAGAGAGCTGAGCTTAGAAAAGAGCTGAGTTACAGATAAAAAGACTGGCTTAGCAGTTCATATATTTAATTTTAAACATAGTTAAGCTCATCTCTTCCTGAACAAAAAAATATGATCGATTACAGTACTAGAATTGCAGCATATTTTAAAATACTTCTCTGAATTATGGCTGGGTTTCAGTGTTCCATAGAACCTGTTAAAAAGACGGAAGGCTTTTCCTACTAAGCCCATGCAGATGTATAAATGTAAATGACTTGTAATCCAGTTACTACCAACAATAAAGCACTTAAGAAGATGATCATACTAAAGGGAGAACATGTAAAATAATGCGAATGGCCAAAAAAGAAAAAGACCAGAAATTAAAAGTTAACCAGAGCATCGCAAAAGCTGAGAAAATAGTGACAAGATATACAAAGAGAGTATGAGGTTTAATAATCAATCACAGTGCTGTTTCCAAAATGCAATATTTTCTTCTTGCTTTTCTCCTTTTATCTTCAACATTTGACCTGCATTTCAAGTAGAGGAGCATGAAGGGAGGGAGTGATTGCTCAAATGAGCATCTACACAGCACTGACTGTTATATTTAATGATGAAATAATTTGCCTTAGAATCTGGTATTTCAGAAATAACACGATAAATGCTGCTGGTTAAAAATGTTTGACTAAGGCAAAACAATTCATGATTATTTTTATGAGACCCAGAGTGGAGTCTGCAGAAACCACAGGTAGTCTGTATCTGGTTCTAGAGTAAGACTTTTGGAAAACTCTGCTTTATGTGAAATAAGCAACTCCAATGAATGAAGGCAAGCTGACTTTTAACAAATTAAAAATTATCAAATAAAATCTATCCAATGAACATCAATCCTCCTTACAGAAATGTAAACCTTCAAAACTATTTCCTACCTCAACAATAACTATAGATTACCTGGCTATGCATAGTAAACACACTGTGTTGTATATTAAGTCTATTTTTTAAGTGCTGGGCAAATAACATCTACACACTAAAACAAGATATTAAGGCAGTGTCATTACAACAGACAGATTGCAAGTTGATTAGCACAACACAGCATGTTCCCACCTATCTCTATTTCTGTTTTTTGCAAAACAGAGCATTTATGAGGGGAAAATCATAACACATGCCACATATATCTACAATCAAAGGTTCATCTCTATTCCTGTTCCTCAGGATGGTGGATCATTTACATCCTAGCATCTCCTGAAAGATTATTATTTCTTCTATAATTGCTCTCTCTTTGATGCTGCAAACCTAAGACACTGCCACACACTGGAAAATGGAATTCAGACAGGGAAGAGGGAATGCTACAGATGTACAAGAATAATGGAATAAATTTCACCTGTTGAAAAGCAAGGAGCATTTCTTTTCTTCATGGGAAAAGGCAAAATTTTCAAAGAGGAGTCATCCTAGGGTCTACATCTGTGTTAGTACCAGCTTCCACTTGACGTGAAACAATTTATACACAAGGATCAGTACTTCTTTGAGGAAAAAAAAAAAACCTACAGCAGAGTTCAATTACCTATATGCATAACCATCTCCCATCACTTCTTGATGCTGGCAAACTTTTTGTGGATTACGTACACAAGGAGGAATCTTACCAGAAGTGCTGTGAATTTACACAGCTTTTTATCTGTCACCCTAGGACCTGACTATTCTCACTGCATGAAGCGCTTGGTACCATTTATGCATTTGAAAATTCTTCTGCCTGTAGTAAAATAAAAAGAAAAGTATTTCTTTCTTTTTTGTATCAATTCAAAAAGTTTCCTTTTCTCAAGTTTCTATTCCTCACTCTCAGTCCTTTCTTAACTGTCTTTTATTTTCGTTTATATCTTTTACCAACTTTCTATTAAAGATTTTCAGGAAACCTCTAGATAAGATAGTGACAGATCCAGGAGAAATAAAAAATGCATAGCACCAAAGGCAAAAAAATACATGAAACAACATGAAAATTGCAGAGCAGGCAAATGCTATCTCTTTTCCAACTTCCCCACAATCAGCTCTAACATACTTCCTATAAATAATACTATGTCACACACTGCATAGATAGGGCAAAAGCCTTATTATGTAATTAGACAAAATCTTTTAATGCCGCAATGTACACTAAATGTCCTATTTGACACCCAATAAATATGTGGGAGGCTTTCCATTTACTTCAAAGGTTACTGGACTAAATTCTGAGTGTGTGGGCTCACTAATGAGCAACCTGCTCATGAGCCAGGCAGAGGATAGCTCCTGGAAAATGCAATCCCTACAGCTCATAATTGTTTAGCTGCTGGAAAATGAAAACCCACAGAAATAATGAACTGGTAGAGACATAGCCCATGACAAATTTGCTTTTCACAGGTATTCCACTTAATCAAAATTCATGGCTTATGATTGGAAGAGCAAAGCGTTTAAAACAATAATAAAATAAAAAAGAGCTTAAATTAGTTATGTAGAGTGGACTGACAGCTCATTCACAACCTTAGGAAGAAAAACCAACCATCTATATCAGCATGGAGATAGTGCAGAGGGAGGCACCCTTAGGGACATGTTTACACTGCAGCACAGGAGAAACACAGCCATGGGCTTGGAGAGTTCTCAACAAGCTATTTTAACTTGCTAAGCAAATTAGATATACACCTAACAGGAGTTATTTTCTCCAAAGCATCTTTAACCCTCAAACATCCACTACCTAGGATCAATCTGTAGCTTCTCAAAAGCACCAGGTCTTGAAAAGATTAAGTTGAATTACAAACATTAGATTGGGACTTTGATTTACTTTATGCTAAAATACAGCCAGCATGCAACATTGTTTTTTTACTGCTTTATGGAGTATACAATTACATGAAATACACATCAAATTCATCTAAATACCTGGCCATTTAACTGTCTGTTTGGAGAGGCTGCACACTTTGTCTTCCTGTGTGATCTAAAGCACAGAGTCAAGTCTGGCTGCTGTTTGTAATTTAAGATAGGTAGCTCTGAACAGGGCCTTTCCCCCTCCTCCCTCCCTAGGAAGGGAAAGCTCTTAAAAGGTCAGGCACCAATGCAGTTTACTGAATAAAGCTCAAGTTTGAAGAATGTGCCTTCTAAAGTGATTTTACTACCTGGGATGTAATGAGTTTTACAGGCTCGCTTTGTTAAATTGCCCTGACAATTTCCATTTCCACTTGCTTCAATCATATTAACAGAAGCTAAAGTTCACAAGTAGTAAAATATTTCAGTGTACTGAGTTGGGTCTCTAAAAAATAGATCACACACTTGACAAACATATAGGACATAACGTTTGGCATTTCATTTCATGTTTGGCTTGGCATGTCTCGATTAGGGCAGGACAAGATGCCCTATCACAGTATCTCATTACTCATGGAAATAAAACATGGTTACACTAAGGACTTGACAAATCCCATTAGAAACGTCAAAAGGACAAGATTGTCCCAATGAATTGGTACAGGACAGAAAACAGAAATACTGGAGATGATCCGCCATAGGGAAACGTAATTAACATCACAAGAAGCAAACATACAAAACCTGGGTAAATAGGTAAAAATCTGGAAATTCCTCACTGAAATGAGAAAAGGGACAGAAAAAGTGAACACAGTGAGGATAATTCTTGTTAATGAGGTTAATTCTCTCATTAGAGGAGCACACATACTACTGTTTCTACACTGTGTATTTGCCTTTGCCTTGTTAACTCACACAGTCCTTGAGGGATGGACCTCTGCCTTTGGTAAGTGTCTAGTGCTTCTTGGAAGGTACCGCAATCCAAACAACAGTGACCAAAAAATAGTTCAGAAAGTTGGTTTTTGGTTTTGTTTTTTTGTTTTTTATAGTTTGCAGAATATAGGAAAGAAAACTTCATTGAATGATTATGCCATGCAAAGGAGGATTTGAAAATGATCTTGCACTAATTCAAAGCAAAAGCTTATAATTTGCAACACAAGAGGCTCACCCATGTGTTTTGATTTATAAATTTTAGTTCCCAAATGTTTTTCTACGTTATTGTCTTTAAGTGCCATAGCTCTGGCTATCCTGCAAGATACATCAGCACTATACTGAGTTTTAAATTGATTTACTATGACTTCAATTTAAAGTGCAACTTGGTGTAACCAAGAGAAGAGCTGGGCCAAGAGATGTTTTTGCTAAGATAATCCATGCCAAGTGACACAGGTAGCAAATGGAGCATCTTGACATATCTGACGCATCTAGCAGCAATCTACAAAGTCCCTGAGGGAAGAAATCTGACACAGATCTTTAGGATGCTGGTTAATGGGCTACCGAGGGTCTTCAAAGGCAAAAAGAAAAAAAAAAAAAAGGAAAATCAATGCTCTCAAAACAATTTTAAAATAAAAAATTTGGAACTATGCATTATCATCCAATTATTCTCAGAAGCATTAATAATGCTGAAGCAAGTTCAGATACAGTCAATACTTAACATAAAAAAAAAAAAAAAGTAGTACTTAAATAAGTGCTGTACTCATCACTCATTGCTCCTCCTGAGTTCCAGACCCAGTAACTGGCTCAACAGCATAGCAACCAGACCTGATGTAAAAGGTCTTGATTATGTATACTTATCTGGCGGCACTGACTGAAGGTGGCAGACAGTATGTGAAGGGAAGATGAGCGCCTAATGGGAATCCAGTTCCCCAAATCCCAAGAGGAATAAAACCTGTAGCGATCAAGGTAAATCAAAGCTGCATGAAAAGAAACGCTCATCTCATTTAGATGCAAATATATCCAGATGCCACTATACACCACCTCTAACCACTATTGCACAGACAGTATTACTTCCATTGCACCAACAAATACTTATCTTCTCTGTAATAATGTTCCCTTTGATGCACATGCTGTGGAAGAGTTAAGGCATATTTACATTCAATCAACAAAACTTCATCAGCACAGCAAGATGAACAGAGATCATATCCATATCTGACCTTGTCCTCGCTCTCTCCCTGAACGCATGTGTGAGGCAGGCAGGCACACAATACACACCAGCAGAAACAACATGTAATGCCTGAAATCAACTTTTGGACAAGGCATCACGATATTTTCTCATGTGCTAAGTATTTTATTCATTTCAAGCACTGGATTTTCCTTTGCACCATCTACAGAACAATGCACAGTGTTCATGCTCAGGTAATGAGCTTTGAATGGAATTAATAGAAGGCAATAAACAGAAAATACATTTGCTAAATACATGTAATACCTTTAGTTGAAATCACCTATTTACTAAATTACTTATTTACTAATTCACAGTATTCAGCCAGGTTCATAACCTACTCATTACAGACCATTAAAATTAAACCTGTGTGTATTGCAGGATTTGGTCCAAGAAGAGGTTATTACCTATCAACCACTTTCTAGAAACCATCTACGTGAATTTTTTTCTCTGAAAATACATGTAACAATTTCAGGTAGTTTATCCTTCACTAAAGGAATGATAAATCACCAACTTATTACTATGAAATGATTTGTTGATGTGTCAGAACCTTTAGTTTTTCACAGTTGGTCTCTGATCCAATCTGCCATTCAGCTTCTAGAAATTAAAGCTTTACACTTAAAGTGAGCAGAAGAAGTCAATACTGCTCTTGATGCTACAGTTTCAGCTTGTAAAACTCAAGACAGCAAACTGCAACCGTCTGGCAGGGCACTGGATGGAAAGCTTTGGTTACAAAGGCTTCCTAAATTCTTCACTGTGTAAGAAGCGGTTGACTTCTAATTTGCAGTGAGCAGATTAATTGTGGATTTTTACTTTGTTAGGACTGGTTTTGAAAGCACTAAGCTGGCTTAAAATAAGTAAAATATTTGCCTTATTGTACATTGCTTATACAAATTGGATGTGATCCTTTATCAAAAGAGATTTTTGAAGAACTGGCTGGAACCTTACCTATGATTTAGATCCCAACATGCCCCAGTTGCACCTCCTTTCAGCATTTGAGATTTATGAGGAAGGAGACAGTTAATGGATTCAGCAGGTCAAAGTGCACATCACTGACTGTGGCTGATAATTTCAGAGCTGCCCAGAAGGCCAGATGCTTAGATTTTGGTTTCAGCTTGATGGGCCAAACTGACCTCTGGGAACAATTGTGTTATCTCAGCTTTGCCTTCAGGCTTCAAACTATCCACAGTAGACATGTAGGTCCCCCATTGATAGATGCAAGAGTTTTGTGGTATGATATTTTCCTCTATCTGGGAGCTGAGTTTGAAAGGCAAATCTGACCCTTCATCCCTAAATTCTTCCAGAATAAAATCTTGCACCACATCACTAAGAGTGAAAAATAAAAGCAACGTCTATACCAAAGCAATATTTGTTGCTTGTTTCTAAAGGAAAAAGGTCTTGGCCATTTTTGTTTGTACCAGTATTTGAAGTTGGGGTGGTTACTTTATTGATGACCAAGAAGACCAATATCAAATATTTGAGGGTTTCTTTGCCAAATATATACTGCCTTGGATTATTTTTTCGAAAACAAAAATTAAGAACAAGGGAATTAAAATTAAAAGTTCAACAGAGATCATTTGCTGGATCAAAAAATTTTAATATATTCCATTACTGCTGCAAAGAAAGACAATATGCACAGATGACACAGCAAAATATTTTACATAGGTGGAATATCAGCTAGGCATGCAGGTTGCTAAAATCTTGAAACAATCCAGCACATCTTCCTAACAAAAGACTTTATTCTCCATTATTGCCAGCTGAATATATGTGCTACCTTTGGGTCCAAAATACAGGTCTGCATTTTAAACCAAATGATTTCAGAACCACAAATGACTGCTATGTGACTCTGAGCAATGTTATTTTTAAACATGATTAGAAGTGGCAGTACAACAAGGCTGAGGGTCATCTAAATCACCTAAAATTCCAGATTTGAGCTCCTGCTCACAAAAATTGTGTTCTGCCTTAAAACAACTGAACTTGATTTCCTGAAAAATATTTGCACATGTATTTGTCATCTGGATAGTTATATTGAGACAACAAGATGTCATAGTTGTCTAAAACAAATATTAGAGACAGACATATCTCGAGAGTGCATCTCTTAAGAGAGCCAATTTGAACAGAGTAGATAATTCTCTTAGCAAATATTTTCACATCTCAAGGCTTTTCTCTACATAATATTTATGTGAACAGTAATTCTGACAAAAAGAGCACAACACCAACAGACAAAAACATGAAAGAAAAAGTAATAAAATACTCATTTTCTTCTTACGGATCTACAACTCGCACCTATTTCTCACCATTCTATCTTCATAGTAAAACTTTTCAGCAGTGAAATATCCGCATAGATGATAGAATGTTCATGGTGGCTGCATTTTGGTATGTTTTTTGTTTGGTTAGCTTGGGGTTTTTTTCAGTAATCTTAAAGGTAATAAAACCCTGCTAACTTCATGGAACTTAATCATCATTTCTTAAACCATGTGAGATTTTATGATCATTGAAGCAAATGTTCCTTAGGGCAAAAATTCCAAGATTTAATATGTTACAAACTCATCTACCCTCTATTGCTATTTCCTCATATCCACTTTTCTTCGTGAAATACAGCATTTTCAAAAGCATTTAAAGTTTAGAAACACATTTCTATATCTCCTATTTAGCTTAGTACATTTTTGGAATTATACACAGCTAGAAATTAAGCTCTAGGACACTGCCATGTGTTTCATAGCACAGCTCCATTGCATTGATGGTGTTAAGCAACAGCCAACCACTTGATATACACACTAAAGACAAGTTGAAAACCAGAACTTTAGCTGTAAACATTTGAAAACACTCGTGTCATTTTAAAACTTGCACTTATATAATATCTGTATTTGAGACTAAACTGGGTAGTGCATTCAGAGGTTTGACTTTAAGGGGCCAAATGAAAATTAACAGGACAACATGCAAGATGATGCAGTTTATACACTTGCTAAAAAAAGAATTTCTGCTGCTAACTGTAGGGTGTTCATCAATTGACTAAAAGGTGGTAAAATATACATATTACAGCACTGCAGACTCCCTCTGAAAAATAATATACAGCTCCATTCAACCAGATTCAAGAAAGATGGATTTTAAGTAGAAAAAGTATAGAAAAAGGCTATCAATCCGTAGAGTATCACAAGAACTGTGAATATCCTAGAAAAGAGACTTTTGTCTGCCTTGTGCAACATCCACCGAGCTCAGATCCAAAACTGCAACAGGATGATGGTAAGTGTGTAGGAACACCCTAAAAAGAATGTGTTATATTCACACTAGCAAAAGAAAGGATGCAAATTGGATATTATTCTGGTTTCCCAATGCTTCATGTGGATTGACAGGAGTGGAAAAGACTAAAGCACTCATATGGGACCAAGGGGGGGCGTTACAGAAGGAAGAATATTTGTGAAGGCAAAGATCACTATTAAAAATTTCTAAAATATTAGGTGAATATTAACTGAAAAACAAACAAAAAAATACCAGTAAACAGGCAATAAACAGTATTTATAGGTATCATTCAATGCCTGATCCGATCTATGATCATCACTGGGTGACTTCAGAGTCATGTGTTTAGTGAGAGATTTTCATCACAGTATAAACTGTTTCAGGTCTCAGCTAACACACATTCAAAAGGCCTTGGAAAAACCTTTAGTAAAACCCAGTATAAAGGATAAAGTACTAGATGATGCTCCCCGGAGGGAAGTGCCTAAGTTGCTACTTTGTCAGAGCGTGCCCTTTAGATAAGCCTGCACCAGGCTTCCCAGATGTCTTGTGATCAAAGACAGCCAGTACAACAGTCACTTAGGGGGTGCCCTGGTAACTAATCTAATTGTTGACTGGCATAAAATGTAGAGGTCCTTCAGTGTACTCCTGTAAACCAATCTGGAAATTACTTATATACTCAAGAGAAGCAAATAGCATGCAACAAGGTAATCATGCAAGATGAAATTACTTATTTGAACTTCAAGCACAGTGAAGCAGAGTCTGCATCCAACACTCCTTTTTAAGACAGAAAGACTTTCAAAAGGACTTAGAAGACTGATTATACAAAAGAGAGCCATTACATATTTCAGCTAATGAAATTTTAGTCTGAAAGGGAAACATTTCCATTACTCAGCAGCCCCAGGAGAGAGGACAAGGCAGCGACACTGCTGCAACCCCATTGTAGCCAAATTTCAACCCAGTCGGGATCAACTCTACCTCCGTTACCCAAGTCACAGCTTCACTGTGTGAAATGTGCTGTGTAGCAAGAAGGCAGTCTGAAGCGAATTAGGTCATGCTATTAGGAGTGGCAAACTTTGCCTGATGAACAGTTTTTAAGCAAGGGAAAAGATTTTTTGGAAGCTAAGACACCACGAAAACCCTCACTTCACTGATTCCACATGCTGCTTTATGCTGCATTGCTATAATAAAGCAACACAGACATATAAATGATAGTCCTGGCTTTCAATAACAAGCTATAATTGGAGTAGGTGACTAGGAAAATGTTTAGATAAATGGTGGGATCATAACCTCTTATGCAAAATGGACAAATAAGTTATGGAAATATCTGGGAAACCCTGAGGCTTTGTACCTCTACTGCAAGCCATAGGCACAGTTAAAGCAGACGGTAAATCACTAAATCTCATCTCAGATTTTACAATTTTCTTGTTGTTTTGGGTTTTTTTGCCAGTTTTTGCTGACAGATGGAAAAATACTGGCTGATCGTGACCAAGATTTAATTTACCTCCAATTTCCTTCCTATTTCTACAGCCCATTCCTAAAAAACACATAGTATTTTATTCCCAGTGCTTAGAGGAATTACTAGCAAATAGTCACATTCCTTCAGCACACACTATAAAAATAACACTGTAATATTTTTTTGCTACTCATGAAAATTCCATTATATTATAAAATTTTCTCAATAACATTTCTAAATTATCATCTATAAATGTGTGGATGCATTGCTATACATACAGTTTCTTGAATTCTTATCAACTATGCATGCACGTAGTAAAATCCCATATGTCCATATACAGAGAGACAGAACTGTGACACCTCACCGGAACAGCATCATCAATTAACTAAGTAGGATAGCAAAGTGCCAAAGTTACCTTTGAAGATGGGGAAGCCTTTCTTTATCTGTCTACCAGCTGCATTTAAGAATCAAGAATGACAACTATATGAAGAAAAGGCATCTGAGACACAGATTTCAGTTTCAACTCTCAAAAAACTATGTCCACTTGTTCTAGAATTCAAAGTCAAACTTTATAGCACCAAGCCTTCATTATCCCAACTCCAAAGTTTTCTGTTTGGAAATTAATTCACAATTTCTTTTTTTCCTTCCCAATTTCTTTTTGATTTTGAATTTTGATAAAAGTATCAAGATAGCAGATGACTGACAAGTAGCAATTATTGAGAACACCCTACTGTGTTACTTACTGGCACTGAGATAAGCAAATTTGTATCTATTTTAACAAGGGAATATACCTCAAATACTTATTCTAATGCTTTGTTCACACCGGGGAAGGTCCAACTTTTCCAACTACAAAAATGCCTTTACAACTGCTATCATCAAAGTCTTTGTTGTTCTCCATGGTTTTGGAGACTGCAAAGTTATGAGGCACAGTAGATGAAATAACCATTGTACCTTCATTATTGCAGTGTAAGGGGTGTCTTTGTTAGGTGTAAACCTCCCAGAGGTCCTCGGGACACACCTTTGTGTAGTTTCTTTGGGAGTCACAAAAAGACTCCTTCCACCTGCACAGTTAAAGGAATTCGCTATTTAGGGCCCCTAGGTACTTCCATGTGTCCACTCTTTTGGACTATGACTCATAAGATTAATTTTCTTCCATGAGGATAAGGGAGAGCAGAACAGCATGACTATACATCCCCCCTAAATAAGATTCCTCTGCACAGCATGACATCTGCTGCAGTCCCTTCCTCCTTTTAGATACGAAGCCGTGTGCAGCAGCATTGCTGGTAACATCACACCAAGCAGTGGGCACAAGATAAAATGCACAGAGGTACTGCTGCAGCCCCTGGCCAAGATGAACTCCTTGAGCCTGCGGACCGAATTGGTCAGACATTGATCCATTGGTGACATTAGTTCCAGATATTGTTCAGCAATATGACAAAAGCTAATTCAAACTAATATTTAAGGAAAGCTGGGATCAAACCACCCCAGACCTTAGGGCAGGCATTTATAACTTCTTATTTATACACAGATGTAAGGGGTTCTGGTATATTTCCTTTTGACACAACACAGCGCGTGTCCTCATACTTGGGGTTGCACTTTCTTCAGTTGCTGCTTTAAAGGAATAGTTCTGTTACTTTTTTTTAACACTTCAATTATTGCTGGGGTACATTTTTCTAAAGCTGACAGTTCTTATTTAAAAAAAAATGATCTTCCCAGGTTTAATCAAATATATGCATTTATCCTTGTACAAAATGAGCACTGCCTTAAAAAGTACCTGATACCAGCCAAAGGTGCCTTTTCCTCTGTCCATTTACCCATTTCCCAGGGTGAAGCCCTACAAAGCATTAGCAATATTCATCTCATGTCCAGCATATTGATATGAAATGACCCTCTAAGCTTCTACTTAGCTCTGCTCTCATATTACAAAAACACTTTACCATGCATCATGTTCATTACTTAGCAACTGCTCCTTGCTTCTAAGAACCACATCCTTATTTACGCATGCACACCCTGACACATCTTTCTTAAAACTAGAAACAGAACAGGGATTGAGGGGATGTCGTGATTGCATTTTATAAAATCATAAGTGGCATGGAAAAGATTCATAGGGAACAAGAGCTTTCCGTCTCTTCTGACACAAGAATTAGCAAGCAATCAATGAAATCAATATTACCGGTCTAGAGAAAGCAAAGGAGATGGTCCTCTGAAGAACATAAAGTTAAACTGAAGAATGTTGTATGGCTTGATGTTGTGCTGCTAAATTTTTAAATGGAAAAAAAAGGCAAGCTAAATTCTTTGTCTGGGGTTGGGCAGGCATTTCTACAAAAAAGTACTAATACAAGCTGAGGAAACCCCAGGCTGCAAATTGCTAGAGGCTAGAAGATGACCCTGGGGAAGTATCCTCAGATGCTTGCCTGGTTCTTGTACTCCTTTATTGGCATGTGCTAGAGTGCGCTACCAGAAAGAGAATCTGATGCCAGGGGAACTTTATTCTTGCCTGATACAGCCAGTTTTGCATTCTTATGTAATTTACATTTATTTTGATCGCATCAAAGCTAGTCTAACATGGCTGCAAATAGAATTCAGCCCTTTGTGTCATCATAATCTCCCTTTCTGAACACAAAGGGAAAGTACAAGGACTAAAAAAATATAATGAGCTGCCATCATGACTCAGTTTGTTGTATGCATCATGAGGAGAGCCTAATTTGATAATTTTATACAAAGGAAAAATAGAGGCTCTTTTTAGAGTGACAAAAATTATCATTCATTAGTGAACAGAACTGCATCTAAACCTAAATTTATTTAGATTACAGATAAACCACTCAGACATGTCGGATGAATGGGAGACATTCATTAATAAAGAAATAACAAGCAGAGTACTCACTAATACAGTAACATTTAGATATTCAGAGGAGGATGCATATGTGCACAGGGAATATCTATGCAGATTACCAGTGGATTTGTGTTTGCCGGCACAGTGTGCACCTGTGTATTTGCAGGCTGATGAGCTGGTACACAGGCATGCACATCAACTCAGAAGAAATGCTAGTCAAGTTTGCACACTTGCTTTCCAAATCAAACCAAATAACGTGAAAGTGGTCCAATTTTCACACAAATTGCATTGCTTTGTTGAAGCTGTGTCCGTGTCCAGACTAAGTGGTACCCCAAAAAGCATGCACATATCCTCCTGCTAGTGGTCATATGAATCTCCTCCTCCTGAAGGGAGCATGCTATAGATAGAAGGAATTTTTTGTTTCTCACCTTACAAAAGCATCGTCCTCATGCTGAGCTACAGAAGAACATGATTAAATGATATGTCAGTGAAAGAAAGGCTACGTCCATTTTCTACCACAGTAATATTTTCTAAAACCACACTTTTTTGATCATTTCAGAGTGCACTGGGTTTTTCCTGGTGAGTAAAGATGTGCTTACTGAATTTAGAACATAGTTTCTCTCAGTCTGAGCTGCGGATTCCCAAGCTGCATAGTTGTGGTTGGATAACTCCTCTGTGGGGTGTTCAGAGTTTCCTGACTATGGAGGCAAAAAAAGAATTAATCTGATTCCAGTGTTCAACTCATTTGCAGGACTCAGATTTCCTGTTCTGCAAACATAAAGGGTTTGCAAAGAGTGTGTAAGAGCTTCCAAGATGTATAGCTATGTGAGTGCTAAAGATAGGGAGCCCCATTCTTCTCTCTGGATTAAATTGCCAAAGCTCTGTGGATTTCAGCTGTGTTATTACCAATTCAAATGTGTTCCAAGTCAGAGGAAAGTCAAGAACAATGTGTATTTATGAAAAAGGCCAACTCTTGTTTGGCTGAAGTTCATAACCCGAAAAGAACCCAGTAATTCCACTATTCTTCAGCTTTAAAGTTGGCTACACTTTTCACTTTCAGCATCTGTTCTGTGGTGCAAGGCATTAATAGCATGGAGGTGGATATATTTACTGATTGTTTATATTTTAATTTTCAAAGGCATAGGAATGTTTTAATCTGAGATGAAGTTACAGTGTGAAAAAAATCAAGTCAATCTAGAAACTAAGGCAGCACTTAAAAAGGGAAGAAAAATACCATGGCCAGGTCTATTTGAGGTGAGAGCTAGAGAATAAACAAGACTGTATGTGCCATAAGATTTTCTAAGCTAACTTAGTGGTTAAGAAAGATGCTGAGCTACAATTTTTGGGAACAAAGGAACATAGCACTGACCTAATTCCTCTCAATTAGCCAATAGTAAAGTTCCATTCACTTTTAGAGAGGAGAATTATGTTAAGTTAAGCAGTTCTGAAAACCCCCAAAGAAATTTTTGTTTATAAATCCGGCAGGTGTGGTACAAAAGCTGTGGATGTGCACACCCCCTTTCAGGCTGACCTACATGTTTTTAGGAGCAACACATGCAAGTGAAAGGACTGCTAGATTTCAGTACACTCGGGATTACTTGATTTTCTTGTTTCGAGAATGGCTCAAGCTAACGCATTCTATATTGGCTTGTGAATATATATCTAAAAGCAGGGAAAAGCTCACAAGATCATTTCACAGTGGAGACCAGGTAGAATTATGGAATTGACTATGCTGGATGAGACTAGGAATTCCTTCCATTAATGTCATGTATCTTTGCTATCACCCCAGTTAAACACTCTTTGTGCAAAGCTGCCCACTGCTTTAGTCTTGATTGTCTAAGAACCTTATAGGACATTGTCATCTTCTACTGCAGATTTTCTGAAATTTAAAGTTAGCACTTTGCTAGCACATCTGTGATTTGAATCCTGAAATTACACAGTGTTTCATTTGAAAAAAAAAAAAGAGGAAAAAAAGAAAAACAAAATTTTCAGGTTTGAAAAAAGGGTTAGGGTTAGGGTTAGGGTCTTCCCAAGAAATTCTGGGATAAAACTTGATACAAAAAAATAATTTAGCATCTTCTCAATGACCTTCTTTCATCAATCATTGCTCTTTAAGGAATGGAAAAAATATGTTATGTTTACAAAACTGCACTTAAGGGCCAGCTCTAGCTGGGAAACTGATTTCCCATTACAAGAGTGAAAGATAGCTTATACAAAACAAGAACACAGGTAAGTGGGTAAGAAAGGATGAGGAAGGCACAGCTTTTCTAAGTGGCACTACATGAAACTTGGTACTTATGGTTAATGCTTCTGCAGGACACTTTTGGTATGACTGACTTGATGAAAGCAATCGAAGGAGGGAGACACTCACACCTGTGATTTCCAAATCTAAACTGAACTACCTTTCACTTCTTTCCTGCTATAATTTTCCATTGTCATTTAAGCCAGGATTGTTATCGATTCAGGTTAGCATTGGTCAGCCAGTACGTACTGTGCAAAAACACGGGGAAAGATAGTTAACATTTTAGGAAGATAAGAGGAGCGCTCACTGGAAAATGCTCCACACACACACACACACACACTGATTGTGCCAAACGTCTCTGACAACTGTTGCAGCAGCAGCCCACGCCTGGCTGGGCAATTCATTCAGAAAAGACATGGAAGGTGGCCAGCGTCAGCACAGCCATGTTCTTAGCTTATCCTACAATGCTGAGCTTTCCAGAGTCACCACCTCCTGCTCTAGCAGCAAGCAAAACCAATATTTTATAAAAAGCTGATACAAATATTTGACATTGTAAAACAGTTTGGTGAGGGTGGGGGATCAGATAACCAAAGAACAGCATTAAAACAAAGCCTGACAGTTTCAATATTGAGCTCTGAAACTCCTAGGATCCTGCTTTGGTTTCAAAAGAAAAGTTAGTTCAATAAGGCTGTTATCCACCAATACTATACAAAAACTCAATCAACCAGTATCCCAAAGTTTGGTGAGCTAAAATTTGCAGACATTTCAATCATGAGTTAAGAGACCACTTGTACGGTTAAGTGTATCATGTGTGTAGGCCATACTTCATATTTTGTAAGGATGGCATTTTTATTAATTATTTACATGAATTTTTAAACTGCAAAACACAAAGAACTAAAAATTTTCATTAAAAATCTCAATTAAAAAAAATATTGGGCAGACTAGAAAATCTTTCCAGTTTATGGAACAGGCATTTGGAGTACTGGTATATGACCGAGAAAAAAAGGGAAGTAATTTAAAAAGAAGAGAAAACGAAGCTGAAAAATGAGCAGACAGAATGGACTTATTTGGTCAGCTGACTCATACCAGAGCAATTCCTAAAACCTACGCAAAAGCTTGGAAAATAAATAAGATTCTTCTGTGGGATTTCCTTTTCCTTGGTCCTTGGAGAAAAACTGTCTATTTAACTATACTGCAACAAACTCTCTGTTCCTCTTCAGAAGCTCTTATGCTTGGCTCTGTTCTGTGGGAAACAGCTTCCTTTTATCTTTTACCTAGATGGTGATTACTCCCTGTATTTAAGCTTCTGCATGATGGAGAGATGAGAAAAATATCACACAAGAAGCACAATCACTTTCTGTAATTCCCTTGTCAAGCAAAGTACATCAGAGCCCACTGGCACAGTCCTTTTTCAGAACCAGTACCCTCTGGATGGCAATTACTGCAGCAGAGTAGTCAAGAAATGGACTTAGACAACTGCCAGTGCTAATTAAATATTCCTTCAATGTCCACATTTTTCAGACAGGTCCTGAGGATGTCTAAATGCATTACACATACAAAAGGAAAAGCCAGAGAAGACACGCAGCATCAAATACATTTTTAATCCTTATAAATGCATTTGGAATAACAGCACAATTGAAAACACTTCCTTTGTGAATACATTTGTTTCAACACTCTTGAGGGGCTACTAGATATTAAAGAAGCTATTATATACTCTCTGCAAGAACCTACCTTTGCCTGAACTTCCACTTTATGCAATCTTACAGCAGCACAGGACTGGAAATAAAAGATGGTAGAGAGGACCCCAAAATGTCTGTGAAGGCATAAACTGATTGAACAGTTCATCTTCAGGCTGACACAAGCTTGGATGCCCAAATTTATTTAGACAGCAGACTTCTATTGATTTTTCAGGTGATTTAGACTCCTTGGCATCCCTAAAAGCTTACATATAAACTAGATTAAGAAGTGTTCTCATGAATGTGTAATTCCGGGTGAAGGACTATTGCAAATCCCAGGAATAGATGTGGCTGCAGATTTTATTAGAACATTGATATATTTTTCATGTGTACTAGGCTGCCTTGCCTATTTCTCTGAGCCAAATCCCATATTACTGAAATTCTCCTTATTAATTTTCCATATTCAGTTGATAACATTTTTCTAGAAAATGCAGGAAAGGAGCATATGGAAAAACCCAAACTGATATATAAAACATACACACAGACACTGTCTTTTCTCTGTCATGCTTGTGTAGTCCCTAGCACAAAGAGACAAACAAATCAATAATTCCTGTGAGATTATCCAGGGGCATATCAGTTGTGCCGTTTTTAGTAGGAAAACAAACCCAAAAAACCACCTGGACT
>JAWWMP010000081.1:39723173-39808210 GCA_035047865.1 Dendrocincla tyrannina | reverse complement strand
GGAAAACAAACCCAAAAAACCACCTGGACTCTACGAGCCTGGACAAGCTGGCACTACACACATACAAACGAATCTGCACATCCAAAAGGAAGCAGGAAGCACGTAGTAAAATAAGACAGGCCAGCTAGGAAAACATCCCTCAGCACCTCCAAAGCATTAATTCTTCTCCATAAATGAAACTCTTAATAAGCCCTTTTTGAAAACAATGGACAACTGAAATGCACATTGAGAGACGTGGGACAGTGGCAGTAATCAAAGCTTCTGCCTCACATACCTGTGAGAAAAATGCTAAAGAGGCAAGGTGACAACACACACGTGTACCAGAGCCTCACACAACTCTCCTGCAGGTGGGAGGCTTTGTGGGTCCTTGTCCCACAAGGCAAGCAGCTGTTCCTGGGCCCATGAGACCTCATCTCCCAGCTGCCATCCCCACCTCTGCAGGCGTAACACTGCTGTTCCTCTCCCTCAGCAGAATCTCTCATGACTGCTTCAAAGCAGAACACAAAGACAGGCTCAAATGGTTGGGGTTTTTTTCCCATTGTGGGTTTATAGGATGTAATAGCCTCAACGGAACAGGTTTTCCAATAGTAATGGGACTTGAAGCATCAATCCACCAGAGTTTAACTTTCTTTCAGAGGCAGCACTCTGAAACAAAATCAGCCAAAATAGTGTCCAAATGCTATAAAAAAGGAGGGAGGTGGCTGTACTTAAACATCGATTAAATGAGTATATTTTACTCAAGTATCCACAAGATACTTCTGCTAGCCAACGTGGGTGGGGGTTCAGCTCTGCTTTTTGTTTTTCAAAGAAGATTCCTGGATTTCTAAGAGAAAAATTATATTGTGTTAAAATTGAGAAAGAACCACTCTTTCCGAGCAAGATTTCTCTCCAGGAAAACATCACAGACAATACCGACACTTCAGCAAACTTTCTCTCTATGGAGGAAGGCCAGCACACAGCAAAAGTTGGCCGACGCCTCTTTCACCTTTATTCAAAAGCCTCCACAACTGCACTGAGATTTGTGACATTCACTGAACACAGGTTACAGTCTGTCTTCTCCCAGGCCTCCACATGGGGCAGTTTCCCTGCATTGCAATGCAGAATAAAAGATAGAGGACACTGACACAATTTTTTTAAAAGTATGTACTGCAAAAAGTTTAGGGAATTTCTTCAGACTTACTCTTTTTATTTTGATTTTGAGAGCCGCCATTCACTACTAATTAGAGTAGCTTTTGAAGTAAAATGGCTCTGGATTTCTGGAACTTCCAGAAGCAGAGGCTGAATTTTTCTTCTGCCTCTTTCTTCAAACCTCTTTGAGCCCTCACTGTTAATTCAGACACTGGCAGGTAATGCTGCCTTTCAGTCCTGTTATGCAATTTGGCTTCCAACATGTGCAAGAACTTACATGTTTCTCCAGATAGATTTGCTTTCCCAGGCTCCTGCCTTCTCAGAAATGTGAGGTACTTTGTGTAGTCATCTCAATTTCCTTTGAAACCCAATTTTTCTAAATACTTAGATTTTTTTTCAGAGATAAGAAAAGTCAGTTGTATATTTATCTTGAACTGTCAAACACACTAAAAAGAGTCTATCTGAGATTCCAGGCACCATGGCTAAATAGTAAAAATACAGTCAGTCTTATGCAAACAAATGTGTACACACCAGCCGCCTCAAAACCTCACAGGGCAAAAAACTACTCCTGCCACAGAAAACAAAACAACCACGGGCTGGTACAGCCCTTCCCACTCTGAAAACATCAGGTTTTGCTTTTAGTCCCTAAAATATTGGACAATCCAAACCACAGTGTTTTAAGTCACCTTCTTTTTTGGTGTTTGTACACATACACGTACTAAAACTGTTCATTGTTCTGAATCATGACAACACCAAACACAGATTTATCTTTCAATTCTATCTTTAAGTCTCTAATGTTAAATCTACAACTTGACAGATTTATATGGATTTATATTTGATATAGATTTTATATAGATTTACTCCTCCCTAAAAATGGCTATTTGATGTCAATCAGTAGGACAAAACATATCTCCTGTCCTTGGTTTCTTTTTTACACCTTGACTAATGCATCAAATTGCCTATATTTTAACAAGGAGATGCTGTATATCTGAGAAACAAAATGGAACCGTCCTTAGTAGAAGTTCACATTCTTCAGCCTGCCATCTTTTACCCATTTGAAGAAAATATTTTTTATCACCATGTGTCAATAAAAACTAAGAGCCAATAAAACAGCCTAGCTTGCATTGTGGGGCACTGTTAAACAGAAGTACATGGATGACGTCCAGTTTCTTTCAGGCACAGTGCAGTGCAATTCAGTAGAAGGCAAAAGAACCTCATTTACCAGCAATGACTTTTTTTCTCTTGTAAAAAAAACCCCAAAACTATGTTTTTAGTATGATATTGTTGAAAAACAAAGGTTTAAATGACCAGCATTCCTTTAAAAGTGGTGAATGTTTATTAGTTGATTTGCCTCTCTTTTTTGTATTAACCTATTTGGTTTTACTTTTTGAGATTCTAGGACAGCATCATTTCTACAGAGACTAAATCAGGCAATATTAAGAGCTTTTTGTGATTCACAGGCAAGACATTTTTAAAGTACAAAGCCACACTATTTTTGCTTGCTGACACAGTCTAGAGCCCAAAGACACATTATTATTCCTTCAGAAAGGCAACAGCTGGATCACAGAATGGTCATTTGCTATAACCCCTGTCTCCCCATCAGCCCTTTGCCTGGGGACAAAGGATAATTCCAGGACCAGAGTAATTGAGCTCACTGCACTTGCTATGGCTTATGCCACCCCTCTGAACAGATGCCAGTCACCTTCAGACAACCTTTAGAAACTATTCTTTCAGCAACCTGCTACACTTTCATTTATGTCCTCTAAATAAATAAACAAACAGGAGAAGCCAAGCCAAGGCAGATCAACCAAATTTCCCTTATGCTCAGTCAATCATTCCTTCAGAGAAGCACACCAGAGGCACGTCAGAAAAGGATAACTTTTCCAAAGCAAAGAAACCAAACGAAGACAATGCCAAGGTAAAGAAAAGGCAGCTCTTTTGCTCGGCAATTAGCATAAAGGCATTTCCAATGCTCTTCCAATCTGGTGCCCTCCATCTCACAACCCTCTCCAGAGAGAAGGGCATTGAGGGAGTATCAGAGTAAAGCCCATTACATGAGACAGAGCTCTCAAAAACACAGACAATCCATAGGACGAATAAGGCACTGGAGCCAAAGAATGAAAAAAACCTTGGAATAAGCAATCCAAAGCCTTAATGAAACAGGAGCAAAACAAACTCTTGGAAATTTAACCCAACAGCTGAAATAATCCTGTAATAACATGGTCACTCTTACCTTTGCCATCTGCGCCTGCACGCCATTTGCTTTGAGAGATGCTACTGCTTTCTGTGCTGCTGCTGGACTGTCAAAATCTACAAAACCATAACCTGAAAAAAAAAGAAGCAGAGATTTTCAGTATCATCCACGTGTATGTGCACAGATTAAGATTTTGTTTTTAAAAGAAGGAAACCCTTTCCATTTTCTCACAGTCTTCCAGTAGCACTGCTGCCAAACCTCTATTTCTCATATCTTTTCCCCTGAACCTAGTAGGGTTTAAGGGAATGTGATGACCTGAAGCTTCCAAGTCCAGAAAGGTGTGAAGCAGAGGAGGAGAGTAGGCTGGTCTTTGCCTGTCCTAACAGATAAAAGGTCCCTGGCAGCAGATCACACACACTCAAGGGGGCTCTGGTGATCTGGAGTCCTACCCCACCTCTTCCATAAGAGGAGGTAGCAGTATGGCCCCTCCTGGGATACAAAGCTAAGCTTGCAATGGCAGGTTTCATGAGAAAATAATGCCCTTTTCCTATACCTTGAACCCATACAAGGATCAAGCTTCAGCAGAGGAGGGCAGCAAGTCTCTGTAGCAGGCTGGGACCATCTGTGCAAGATCAGGGAGATTAGCCTTCCAGCAGGTGGGACCAATTGAGGAAGAAATTGCAATGTGGGCTCTACAAACAGCTGTGAGATAGTTCTAGAGGATGGTAAGATAGTAAAGCTGAAGCTTTGGTTAAACCACATCCCTTTCAACTCACTGTTCTGTCTGTTGGAAAAAGGGGCAGATCCCTGCCAGAAGCTGCTTCAGGGTACCATCTGAACAGCAGCTTAGTGAGATCTTAGGGATTGATAAGGGATAATCATCTGCTTTTAAGTGGCTTTCTTCCTTCCAGGATTTGCATTAGTTTAGTATATTAGTCAGCCAGTCACTTCCTATTTTCCTTCCCTCTTCATTTTTACTTCCTCTAACCAACAAGATTGGTATGGTCAAGCAAGACCGGTGTTGTTAAGCCCTACTGGATAACAAAAACTCTTAAAGACATAAAATAGGGCTAGGAGAAAAAGAAATGGGCTTTTCACAACTTCTAAAGCACTAAGCTGTCTCTGATCTTCAACAGCATTCAAATGTCTTGCTCATAAAGATTTCAACTGAATTAGTAAGATTTAAAAATCTCACCAAGCACCTATTTAGGCAGCTGCATATATTTTCCAATCCATCCAGGGAAAACCCCAACCTACATCTTATTAAGCAATTACAGTGCAGGTAGGTATGTGCTGCTCAGACAAACTGTGGCCAGGAGCCACATCTTTGGCATCTCCCTGGAAAGCCATATGGATGAAACTGAACTGCCTGAAAGCTTTAATAATATTAGCACAAGCATATTTATAGCATAGCAGCTTCTCTGCAGACATCTCCATTTACTAGGTCAATACACATCATACAGGAGGCAACCACAGATACGATTTCCTGCTGTATCCATTTGTATTTCTTTTGCCAGCCTTTCTTCCTGCTCCTGGGAGGCCTCATTGCCTTCCTTTCTGCACCAGATCTAGGTATAAAAGTGTGTGCCTGTGATCATCTTGCCCCTTAAGTTACAAATATCTCTTTATTATTATTTTGGTATGCCAGCATTACTCAATGCAAGGATTAGTCCAATGGTGAAAGAATTTTGTGTACACAGATGTTTTTTGTTTCTTGGCTTAAATCTTGTTTGAAAAGTTTTAAGAAAATGAAAAGAAAGAAGAAAAAAGAAACAGACAAAATTATTAAAGAGTGTGAAAAGCACTATTTTGGTAGGAAATTCAAGATCTGAACATTTCTGTTCTTTTATTTCCCAAGTTTTCTGAGGTTTTTTTGTTTGGGGAGAATTTTTTTGGCAGGGCATTACTACAAATGGAGGGAAATTCTAGAACAACTGTACACCGGGACAGCAAATCTAATAAATACCACCACGAAGAAGCACATTAGTCTGGTCAGCCTGAGGATGTGCAGGGTGTTTTACCTGCTCAGATTCCCCCATTTGATTTTCCTTTTTTACTGCTACTGAGCGTGCCATTTTTAAATCAGCTTGTTCTACATCACATTTTCCATTGCAGTATTATCCAAGCTCTCTCCTCACTGCAGAGCAGCGGTAATGCTGCTTTGAACCAAAAAAACATGCGACAAGAGGCCACTGTCCTCCCTGGATTTCTCCAGTGCCTTTGCCCTTTGGGAGAGCAGCTTCTGGGAGGAAGACAGAGATACAATTAGATGCATCTTCTGTCTTCCTAGCTGAGAGATCCTGACAAGAAGCCAGAGCTGCCAAGTGGGAAATCTGAAATGCCTTGAGAAGTCATGGGATGGCTTGGATCAAACACGAAGCAAATTACTTTTTAGGATAGCTATGTCCTCCTATGAGGAGATTAAATTTGTTCTCATTTCTCACCATTTCCATGCCCAACAACTTTGAGGGAAAAGTGCAAAAGTAAGTTTTAATACTGGCATTAAAAATAATAATAGAGTTAGATTTTTATATTTAGCATCAGTGTACAGTGCAGACTTCATATATGAAGCAATAGAAAGGAAATTATTTTTAATATGACTTTCTAGACAGCACAGTAAGTATTCACATCAAAGTTAATTTTGCTTGTAAATATAATCCAGAATGTGTAAGAATACTCTGGTTTTGTATTATAGATACCAGGTATAACTAACATAGTAATTTATCAAAGATTAACATTAGTCCATAATTTCTAAACCCATGAATATCTTCTAAGTATTTTTTCAGTGGGCTATATAGAGAAATCCTATACCAGACAACCAATGAGAGCCTTAAGACAAAACCCCCATATCTTTAGCTGCCTGTTATGCATTCTTGTATTACTACTCCCAGTCTCACTGCAAAGTTGCTCTTTTTCCTTCCCTCAAGCTCATTTCCATTCCAAGTATCTTTTTCTGGCCCTCCCCCCTCCTGACACATCTCTCCACCACACACAGAACATCAGGACAAAATCACTTCATGGCTGAAAACCCATCCAAAGAACATCAATCTGCTGCAAGAGAAGCCAAGTTCCCAGGCTGTTTCAGCATTCGAGTATCCTTACAAGAACCCTGCAATGCTATATAACAGAAAACCAGGCATGCTGCCTTTTTGTACAGTTTCCGATCTTCCACGTAGATGTTTATAGCTTATGCTGCTGACCTACACTAACATCTTTCATTTGTTTATAATCTCACTTCATTTTTTGGGTTTCAAGCACTAACAAAGTGCTAGTTTTTCTGTTTGGGTTTTGGGGTTTTTGTTCGTTCAGGGTTTTTTGTTTTGTTTTATATAGTTGTCCGAGTAGATCAAGTTTAATCCTGACAAAATCTGAACCTGGGTCTTGGAACATCCCCTCCAGTGCTCCCCATAGTGTCAGTGAACGCCCAAACTCCCTGCTGAGGGTCCTTCCCTCTTGCCCAGGCTGTGGCTGGAGTGGGTGTAGCCTGTGTTCCCCACCAGCAGAACTGGGCTGCTGTGGTGCTCCTGGCAGGTGCAGTGTGGCTGGGTTTGGCTGCTCCAGCATTCATCCCTAGTCAGGTAACTATTCCCTGACTCCTCCTGGGAAAAGGTAGGAAAATGGCTGGAATCATCCCTCAGGAAAACGATCAGGGTCTGCCAATCAGACGCTGCTGCTCTAAGAAAACGTCTACATTTCTTTTTCCTCCTTTGAAAACAAGTGCAAGCCCCACCAGCTCCTCCCTCTACTAGCCTCAAATTCCACAGCTTTCCCCCCCTGCCCCCGCTTCTGCATTTTTATTGTGTGTTCACCGCCTTGTAAACATTCTGATCAATGGATTATACATTTTTTCCCTCCAGTTTTTGTGGAGAACATCATGACAAACGAACTCAGTTTCTAAACCGGGACCTTCAGACTCTGCTCACAAGAATCCATCACCACCACAGGAAACCAAAACCAAAACTATTTCCCTTTCTTTCCTCAAGTATCCTGCCATTTTCCTTTAAGAACTCCAAACACAAACAGGGAAAGCTGTGTTATCCCCTGCTGCTTTGAGAGATGGGAACTGAACTTCTTAACTAACATGAGCCCCTCAGCTGAAGTGTACTTACACTGAGAGTGACTTCAGTACTCCAATGCTATAACAAGTATTCCAGGATCCCAAGTGTTTTTCTTGTAGAATGACATATTCTACAATATTGTAGTTCTATTGTAGTTCATACATGCAAGCGCACACACAAAGAAAGCCAGGACAAGACTATCTAGATTGATTGCTAAATCTTTCCTTTAAGAAAAACAATGCCTATAATTTTGTATTGGCCTGATGCCATTAGGGCTAAATAATTAAATGTAATGAGTAAAAGTGGGTTTTTTTACCTGTGGGGGAAAGAAAACAGCTAAGCATCAGCAAACTCAAGTTTACAGCTAGCTGCAGTAAGTGCTACCCACATACAATGGCAAACACTAAACATCTCCATCTCCTATAACCTAAATGGCTGGGGCCTCCGGGTCTCAGTTTCTCAGTTCCATAATTAAGCTTGGCAGCAGGTTCAAATGATTTAAAACTGAATGTCACTATTTCCTCAACAAATCCCTCATCCTTGTTTTTTCTTACTTGTCAGGAGAAGACCAGCAGAACAGCAATTAGTGGTAAGCAGTGCAGTGAAAAAGAACCAAGTATACACTAATTAGGTCACTCGCCAAACACGTTCATTTCATTGGCAGATTTAATCAATGTTTTCCTGAAATGTCTTAAATCTCCTATGCTAATTTAAAGTTTTGTTATTGTTGTTACTTTAAACACAGATGGGATGCCTGGAGATTTTCAATTGCTTTCCGCAAATCCATTTCAAAATAACAACCCCTCATATAGTATATCATCAAAATTTCGGCACAGGTTTTAGGAAATGGCCTCTAATTTTATGCCAACATTTTTGTGCCTGCAAATACCTATGGGTGCAATTTTGTGGATTTAAGTAATTGCAGGTGCGTAGAGCTCTTAAACATCAAACTCTGAATTGCCCTTACTGATCATGTACTTAGGGGTTATGCCAAATAATTTAAGGGCCTGCCTGCCACTTGTGGTTCCCACAATTACTGTGAAGTGCTGGACGGTGGCACACCAAAGCCAAGTTCCCACTGGCACACATGGGCTTTACCCTTCCCCTCTGGGGAACTCCACTTGTGCAGTGACACGAGTGAAGGCCTTGCTGCCTTTCTGGAGAATTGAGGCAACTCTTCTGCCACTGCTGAAGGTGGCATTAGTTACTCAAAATTCATGGAAAGAGAGGTGTCAGGATATCCTGGAAGCTTGGTCCCCCAGCTGGCACACCAATGTGTTTTTCTGGGATGGAAAACACTCCGTCAGTGGTTGTCATTGCTGACGCCATCGGAAGGGGAGCTGTCATGGCTGCTGAACTAATCCGCATGCACAGCAGACCACTCTGCCCTTCCTCCTGTCCTGACTGCATGCTTTCAGGTCCTCACAGCGAATCCCCCCTTCCTGCTGGTGCTGCCCCCAGAACCAGCTCACCCACAGCCCCAAAACCACCAGTGGGTGTGAAAGGGCAACACGCAGCCAGCCACAGCCTTGTACCCATATGATGACCCAGGTGAAGATAAAAGAAAAAACAAAAAGCAGAACGAGTGTGGTTTCCCACATGCTGCTGAGCTGGAGCTCTGCAAAGACAGCAACCTCCGGTGGGGGGGCTGAGAGAGGAAAAGCCGTAACGGATGAGGGAAGATAAGCTGGGGGTGCTGAGGTCTCAGCTTCATCCTGCCACAAAGCCAAACATCACATCTGACCTCTGACCAGGTGCTGCTTTAAATCACTTGAATTCAAGTCAACTAGTACTCTCCATTTTCCAGCTCTCCCCACACACATAAACACAGACAGGAGACCTGACCCATCCAGCCAGCCAGGAGACTGGCATGAAGACTGTGCATTAATTCATCTAGTGTGCCTGGGTAACTAATTTTGTTATATACAAATAAGTACCTAAATATACTGATGGGGAGCTCACACATGCTGAGGAGCTCTTCTGGTTCCACTGATATCAACAAACTCATTTCATCAAAAGTGTTCATGCTTTGTTTCTTTAAGTTAACATCTTTGAATCCTGCCTGACAGATGGAAAAGACTGACTGATGGCTGCCCCATGCAATCTTGTACTGGGGCTAATGTGGGAGTTTGAGAGAAGCTACAGCAAAGGAGGGACTCCAACTCTGACATCTTCCCACCTTGGAGAGTTTGACTTTGTCACAATTACTCCTTTTGACAGCAAGATTTGTGTAAATTTTATATAATATTACATAATAGTGGAGAAATTTCTTTTTAAAGATAAACCCAAATTTGCCTATATGTAATTACAATAATCCCATTATACCTAAACTTTTTTTCTAGGTCTGAGGTACCAGACCACTTGGAACTCTGCTTCTCACTGGGATACAATGTCTTTTTAACGAAAGTTCCCAGTCCTTGTTTCTGATCCTCTAGAATTGAATATATCAGATCTGAAATCCAGAGCAGCCAAGACAGAGCATATCATACAGGTTGGGTCTTCCAGAGGTGTAGGGGCTGTTTGGACAAAAAGGAGTTATTTTAAGAGAGTACTTTCTTTTTTTCATCAATGTTTCTGTGAATGTTGCCCAGAGATTGGAAATTGAAAACCATCCCCAACAGGAGGTGTGCTGAGGGAGAGGAATACCAGCCTAGAGAACAGGCAGCAGTAAAAATTATTTGATGAACTGAGAAAAGATGAAATAAAATATATTTATCACAAATATCTTACTTTAACTTTATGATATCACATCCATACATATCTGTACACAGATATGAATACATTTGAAGACACCAGCACAAAGTTTTTACACAAACACTAGTAGCTATGCACAATTAAGCAAATATATAATAATCATTATCATTTCTCCTTCATGTCTAGATGAAACCACTTGAATTTCATGAAAACCTAAGTTAATTTGAGTTGTAAAGTTCACTTTTGCCCAGCACTTATTTAGAGTGTCTCTTAAAAGACAGTATTCATTCTGACAATAACAAAAAAGTGATTATCCAGTAATTTACTATGCAATTTTCAGACATTGTTTTATGCTCAGACAAAGAATCAAATTAAAGTTGTATAAGCCTTAGAAAATTAGAGTTAGCAAGCAGAGAGGTTGAATCACCCTTGAACACAAAATTACTGAAAGTAGCCTTTTCTTTCATTGTTCAAATTGTGCTAAAATATTCCTAACACTCCAAATGCTCAGAGTAAAACAGTCTACACTATTACTATTTTTAAACCTCTACTGTATAAATATGTTCTGGGTGGCTAGAAAGTGGTGAATCATCATCTTTTAATTAAAACAGCTAATATATAGTTAGAAAAATAATTGGAAATGGAGAGTCTTAAATGCAAGAAAGAAAAGATAGTCCCTTCGTTTCAGATCATTCCCCAGAGATGAACCTACATTGTTATGTATGCATATATAGCTGATTTTTTTTGCTTGCTTTAGCTTGATATGGAAACACAGCACAAAACTGTCACTTTGATTATGTTCCTGCAGTGATTTCTTTTACCTCTTGCATTATTTGAATCCCCTTTATAACAAAAGAACTGGAGAAAAACAACACTGTAGGTAACTAACAAACAATTTTTGGACATCTGTTTCCAAATACATTCTTAATTTGAACGTTCAATTACTTTGATTTGAACAGAGCGTGTATGAATACAGGTTATTATTAATTGCATGAGTAATTAATGATAATATGTCCATGCAAAACTGAAGTATGGAACCTGTCATGATCTTTTCATGTATTTTAAAATGCTACTGAATTGAAACATTTTTGTAATCTTCAATAGGTAAAGTCAACAGTACAAAGAAACCTACGGTATCTTGGTATATGAGAAAGTATTTATACAATAAATACTACCTGTATATGCATATTCATGTCTATTTTTCATAAAGCTAATGCTTCCAAAAACAGTCTCTGAAAGAACAGAAGCAGACCTCAAAACTGACAAAAGCTCTCTGTGAAATATAGTTGCAATAACAGTGAGGGGGAGAGGGGTAAGAGGCTACAAATTTAGCAAATATACCTTTCGAGAAAATTATATTGCTCTTGATTACCCTCTCTCAACATTTACACTGCATTCCTGGCAATTCAGAATCACAAAGACTGGCAAACTGATGAAAATTCTAGAAAGAGCACAAACATAGCCATAAAAATCCAGATTTTGCAAATGGCAGAACTCTGTTTGTTTATCCCTAACAATATGCCAGGTGTTTGGGGCCTTAAAGGTGAGCCTACATGTGAGTGAATACTCACAGGCAACCCTAAATGCAGCACATGACCAGCACAGAGAGACCTGGGACTTCATGGGGACCTGTCAAAGAATGAAAATGCTGGTGAAAATAAACTGAGAGGGAAGTTGAGAAATATTTCCTGGTATTTGCTAAACAGCCTGAACTTGGATTAATCATACAAAGCCAATGATGGAAAATTCATTGCTCAAGTTACTAAATATGAGTTGAATAAAGAAGAGAACATATTATAAATCTTGCAGTGGCAGAAAGACAACAGATAAACACACTTTTCCATCTTTAACTTTTGAAGTTAATCTCTCTGCGACTCCTATTGATTCACTAAGAAAATTGAAAATAAAGATTAACTCTATTTTTCAATACAAGGATAGATCACATTTACAATTTCCATATAAACCAATGTATGATTTCACATTGAGATTATTTACTACCATAACATTTTTTATCAATATATTAGTTGTATGATGTAATCATTAAGATTATTTTCACTAGACTTGTTTAGCATGAGACATTCATTGTAGCTCTGCAGCTGAGCTAAATTTCACACTTGAAACAGTGATTGAATAAAGCAGAATGTTCTCCCTCAAAAAAAGTACTCCAAGAGCAGTGCTTAGTTACATATTTACATAAAAGGGAGGGAAGGATACAATAGCTGTTTCTTTCCTTGACTGAAGAAATACTCCATGACTCAGAAGTGACGATATTTTGCAATACTCAGAACAAAATTGCCAGAACTTGCAGTTTTAGATTTAGATCACCTACTTGGATATACAGAGTTATGGAATCGATTAATAACTTCACTGAAAAACTTGAAAAGAACCCTCACACCCAAGATTGAAAAAGGGTTCACTTTTTAAACACTATTTTTCATAGTCACTTTCCTCTCTCATTACAGCAATGTCCAGATGCCGAAGTTTCAAAATACCACAAGAAAGACTATTTTCTTGGTATTTCCAGCCGGCAGGAAACACTGACACTCTCATGAGAAAGTCTGTCCTTCTGAGGTTTCATGCTCAGTTATGCAGACTCCAGAGCTTTACTTAGCTTGGATAATGTTTGGGTAAGATATGAAACCAAGTCTCTTGAGATTTGCCCATCACTTATTTTAGAGCTGAGCAACTTGAGTAAAAAACCTGGTGTACATAAATGGTTTAGGAAAAAAAATCATTCAGCCTTTACCTCTGAAAGCTCCCAGTGCCTGTATAAGACTGCCAATTTTCTCTTCTATATACTGGACCTCAGTTTACCCAAAGCTAAGCAAGTTATCCTCCAGCTGTTCACCAAAAGTGCATATAACCTAAGAAACTATGAGACTAACTCCAGTGCTCCCACGGACAAGCTAGAAATGCATGTTAATACTGTCATGCATCTTTCAGGCTTGGTATCTGGCATGGCAATCCAGCAGGCATTTATGGACAGCCAAAAGAGAGAATCAAAAGGGGCTTTACTTCCAGTGTGCAGTACCTATGGAAGATAGCAGTGAAATACTGGGAGGAAGGAAATGAAATCTCTCAGCAGTCAACTCTTCCAGCATTCATTTTAAACAATGATACTTTTCTAGGAGGCAAAGGAGGATGTTCTGTATCACCCAGGGCTCTTTGTCAGAAATGAAATATTCCATTCTCTTCCTCCCAACACTGGATTGCTCAGCAATCTTAACATTAAGTAACTGCAAATACTAGAGAGTAGGAAGAAACAATCTGACAAGAGAAGATGCACTTGGTGATCATACTGTGATTACTGTACTTTATTAAAAATAATTTTCTTTTCGGTATGTTTTGACAAGAAAATAGAAAGCATCTTGTGCAGGCTTCAGGAAATATTAAAATAACCCAAGGTGATGAACATGTTATTATCCAGTCTGTTCCAGAGGGAGGATGCTCAAGTACTGAAATGGTTTTCATTTCAAATACACATTCATTTTCAAGACACCGCACTTGAGAAATTGGACTGTGTATTTGTCATACAGTAAGCAGTGATAAAGAGCACAGCAATTTATGTTCTTTATGCAAACCACTTGTAATTCAGAAAACAACTATAGTTTCTAAAAGGCATCAAAGAGACAGCACTTCCCAAGAAAGTGAAATGTTTTTTTTCATGCCAGTTGGCCGATTCTGGCACATCAACCTTTGCTATGATAAACGCTTTGGATAACAAAAAACTCCTATTCCAACTCATCAACACTCATGATGCCTTGGAGCTTTAGACAGAGATGAGCAACACCTTCTGAATATTTCATGATTCTGATACTAAGAAAAGGATCCTGGTACTACCATCACCATAATGCTTAAATCCTGATGAACTTTGTGCAAGAGGTTTATGTGCTTTCAAGAAACGACTGGTGGTCACAAGCTGTGCTATGGAGGGGAAGCAGAGCAGGGATGGGAAGCACAGAGCAGGATAAGCCAGAGCACACAGGTCAGAACAAAATCCCTGTTAAAGACACTGCGTACATTCAGTGACCAATGATTTTGGACTTATATAGTATTTCAGACAATCAGAATTTAAGTATCCTTATAGTTTCATAGCTATACTGCCCAGGGTGGTTTTTTTCTTTTGTGGTTAAATACCAGTTGCACCTTCTGAGCCTTGTGTCATACCACATTTATCTGTAGCCTGAGCTTCAAAAATGGTATTATTATGGTAGCCAAAAATGGCTATTAGTTTTCCAGGCTGAGAGAGGGAAAACCAAACCAAACCAAACAAACAAACAAACCCAAAACTGAAGAAGAAATCACATCAGAAAAATCTCTTTTCAAGATCTTCAATATATTTTTTCAGATTCAAGATAGTTCTACAGTCTAGGAAAGTGGAAGACACACAGAGAGTGGGTGAAACACTGGCTTTTAATCAAACTTGAATTTCTGAACTAGCAGAAGTTTCCTATCATTATAAATCACTATTGCTATATACAAGAAAATACTTATCTATATACTAATACAAGAAAAAGAATAAAGAGAATAATATACTTCAATCTTAAGCAAACTTCTTCCTTCCTACCTTGGAATTAAGGTAGCTATTTAGTGTCAGTTTTCATTTAACATCACCTGCTGGTACAGCACATGAGGGTCACAGACCACAAAGGTCCGATGAAGATGCTATCCAGAGCCCACACTGATGCCACCTGGAAGATGACTGTGAGGCATCAGGAGATCAAACCAGCAGGAGGACAATCCCCTGTGTACAAATGCCAACATGTAGAAAGCTTCTTGCACACTGAAATTCACATCCACAACAAGCCTTCACAGAGCTTGTAGAGAAAAGAGCCACAAACATGGGACTGCAAGAGGCATCCTGGATCTTTCTGGAATGTGGGTGATGGAAACCTTATACTAGATGGCTACATAGGGTTACATTAGTGAATTACATAAGTCTTATAATATTACCCTTTACCTTCTCAAATTTTCTCACCTTGTACATCCTTGGACCATATTTGTTGCCTTCACATTTTTGTCTTGGGCATTGACATGATCATCAGATACTTCCCCTATAGATAAACTTCCAACTTTCCATGCCGTTTCTCCTACCTCTTAAATACATGATTTTGCTATTGGATTTGTTCTCTGTTTCTCACAATCCATTCTTCAGGATCATCTAATTATTTTTCTGTGTAATTGTGTAATGCTTCCCAAGTTTGTGTAAGAAGCAGGTAGTGAGGGAGGTTTGGCAGCAATATCATTAAAGAAGAAAAGGGAAATATGGTATATGCCTTAGAAGTAGAGGGATAGGCAATGTTGCCAATTATGCTGACTGGCATGTCCAATCCTGCATTCAGATATCAAATATTATATCAAATACACAAAAATGTCAACAAGGAGATACATCAGTGGTGACTATCTTCAATTGCTCTTCCTAAATTTTCACGCATCCTCTGAACATAAAACCATTTTGTTTAGGGTCTCTGGAGACCCTTAAAGATTTAATTAAAAAGCAAACTCTTGATATATATTGCTAGTGAAAGGCCAAATATGCAATGGGAGATAACCTTCACCCCATGAAGTCAGTTTAAGGTATGCATTTCATAATAATTTCTGTTATTAATAATAGGAGATAAATGTGATGAATGAGGATTTTATGTGGCAAAACATTCTTTTTAAAAATCAAAGTGAGGACAATTTAGATGCAATCATATTCTGTTATTAATGAGGGATGTTTTATTATTAAAAATACCACAATTTTTATAAATTATACAGAAAATTACCGAAAGATGCCCAGGTCTTTAGTAGAATCTCAGTTTGCAGAGATTCTCAGCTTAGTACATCAAATAAACAAAAATGGAAGAGGAAGCTGCGAGGAATTTTGCTGGGACACACGAACCCAACAAACATATTTTGTCTAGGAAGCCAAAATGCACTCAAAGAGAAAAAGACATTTGAAATGCCCAGCAGGGCATTGAAACACCATATCAAAGAAATAAAGAACCCGCAATCTAAAGTTGTTTTCCGTCTTTCAAGAAATGGTGCTGAATCTCAGACACTTGTGTGCGTAGGTTTTTGGTCACTTGCTCAGCCTACATTTGCTATAGCAGGCAAGACAGAACAGGCAAAGGCACTGCAGCGCATCTCTTTACGCAGATGCCAAATGTATGTTGGTGTTGTCAATGCAGAGATGTGTAAATGTTTTGAGACTGAATGTCTGCTTCCTGTCAACAGCAAGAATTAGCCAGACAAATATCCGGCAGGCACGGTTGCGCTTTCTTAAGAGTATAAATGTTGTACTACAAAATTTGCAAGCTGTTTGCTTTATCGCCGGCCTGCTGCTCTCAAAGCCATCTTTGTGATGAAATGCAAAGGACAGTAACTTCCCACACCACAACTAGACCTGAAAGCAGTGAGTTGTGTGTAGAGGAAGATGACGAGGTACTAGCTGGCCAGAAAAAATTAACACACAGTTGTTACTCAGGGCTCATGACCAAAAGGGTGTCCACAAAAGGCAACCCATCTCATTTCCATTACACAGAGGCAGCACCCTTGGCAGCAGCTTGCTACTCTACCCTTACACCTTCCTACTATTTATTATATGGTAAAATGCCATTTTGTATTGCTGGGGCAGACCTGGGAATCATTCTTCCATAGGTGACACAGGCAGGTGGTGCATCAATCAAGAGATGGCATATCCATGTGTTTCTGTATATAATGCAATCAGAAGATCCTGTACTGGGTATTGCTATTACACGGAGATGGTATTGTGTTATATGACCCTGAGAGCAGGTATATTTTTCACTGCTAAATGGCAAGGGTGGGCGGTACATGGACCTGCTCATTTTATGTGGCTGGAAAAGGATAAAACAGTCCTTGTGTTCTTAACCCTCAGGGTAGCAGGTGTCTAATTTGAGTAATCATTCTCTAGAGGTGCAGATTCCCTCACATGCCAGGCTTGGAACCTTTGAAGGAAATGGGAATTGTCACTCTCATATCTGGTCACGGGGCACAAGAGCCTCCCCTTCCCTAGTGCTCTCTGCTGCTCTGCAAAACAACATGAAGTTCCAGCAACAGACAGGGAAGACATTTGGAAAGAGAAAATCTCTTTAGCCTTCCTATAAGCCCTACCATTCTGTCCTTTCAATTTACCACTTTTTTTTTTTCTTTTTTTCTCCCCGGATGGCTGGGACAAAATATTGTATGTGAAAAAGAAGTAGCCTTTCTTTGCCTTTATCTAGAAACAAGCAGATGAAGCAGATGAAGAACCTCATGCAAAATACGACAGTGTGACATTATGGGAGACAGGTTATGGTACTAGGCAGCCTTTCCCTCTCTTAGTCTATGCTGCAATTATATCTCATTGGCATGTCCATTTCAACTTCCAAACAGGGATTTTCTCACTTAAGAAGTCTAAATTTATTGCATCAAGTCATTGCTGTCCCAGATAATGAAAACTAAAATCTCTTTAAAAATGTTTTTAAAAATCCAGAAAATCAGGTGATTCCAATCTTAATACACACATGTGGCACAAGTGCATTGCACTTGTTTAATGGGCTAACCAACAGAATTGAGTTTCCCTCAGGAAAGTCAACATCTCAGTGTACATGAGGAAAATTGAGAAAAAGTCAACTTCCAACTGAAAAATAAACTCCACATTTAATAGCTTAAAATGAAGCCACTGAAGACTAAACATCTGGGCTTTTTGGATATTATCCCAGATGCTGTGTGTAGCATTGAAGCTCTTCATGGTAGTATCCTCTTAAGAATTTGAATCAAATCATTCCCCCAATATATGTTCTCCGGGGAACATCACAAAAACGTGCATGTTGCAGTAAGATCTTGAGGCAAGGTGTTTTTCACTACATGCGTGGAGATCCTGCAGAACCACAGCACTTTGATTCTCTTTGGGTTCTCCAGGACTTTACACAATATTATATATACATAATACAATATATATAATACATACTACTATAATACATAATCACCATTCTTCAGCAGTGGCAAACAACCTATGCGGCAAAGAACAGTGCATTAACACTGTGGTCCTTTCAGGATATTTAGGCCTGTTCCTCAAGTATAAAAAGATCTAACAGAGCACCACCACTGGTTCATTGTTTCAGTGCTAGTTTGGACATACTCAGTACAGCACTGCACAGTTCCGAGATGCTCAGGTGCTTTTGAAAACCCCAGTTCCTGCACAACTTGTTTTGAGATCTCCACTAGCCCCACCTTCCAGTCAGTACCAGCCATGCTTGGATGCAACCTGGATTTACTGGGACTGCTGCTTGAAATTCTGCAGCTGGTTCTGTGCAGAAGGTCGGATTGCTCAATGCATACATTTAAACTCTACAAACTTCTGAGAAAGAGCGTATGGAACATGGCCACTGGAAAGCAACTGAACCAGCACAACATTTCATAAGCCAGAGGCACAGGGATTATAACTACAGCCAAACTACACAGTGTAAGAGAGCCACACAAAAGACAGAAAGCATTGGATAAGGCTGAAACAGAATTAGCCTTAATAGACAATGCCTCCCTAGAGCTTTTATGCTCACGGCCAAGCAAAACGGTTCTGCACAGGAAGACAAGAACTGCAGACTTCTGGCATGGGTCTTGAGACAAAAACAGTATGAGAGACTTGTTCCCATAGAGGAACAAAGAGGTGAAGTAGACCCCCTTGAAACAAACAATTCCTGGCTATCATACCATCCAAACAAGCACAAATAAAATTAAGTGTTTAAGTTTTCCTTTTTTTTTTACATGTATAAAATAAAGTAGAAAATAATATTTTTAAGAGTTGATAGCTTTTCCTTTTTATTTTTTTTTAATTGACTTCCTCTACTTCCTCTAGCAAATCACACACAATCATATTCTCCTGGTTTTTTAGAGAGACATCAGTACTAGAAAGCTGTGTGGTAGGCTGCTCTTTTTGTTTCTTTTTTTTCCAAACAGCCTTGTCCATTTTCTTTCCAGCCCTGAGATGGTCCTTCCTATTCTTCACTTTCCAGCTCCTTCTCTCCCTACTCCTCTAAGGTGAGTTGAAAAGAGACTCACATATAGTCTAGGCAGATAGCTTGATTAATGACTTTTCCACTCCTGTAAGTCATTTCAAAGGAATCATTCTACCCAGGGATGACAACAGGGAAGATGTTTCTGTAGAACCCTGTATGCTTCCAGCAAATACATAAAACACATAAGCATACCAATGGAGGCAAGGAAAGCGTGAAGACCTCATGCTTTGGCAGCTCAATTCTTTTGTTTGCTTTTTCTTCCCCCATTTTCTGTTTTTCCCATACTTCCTGCTAGGTTTCAAACAGATCTTTCTTTTACTGTGTTTTATGTATTTATGTCATTTTCTTCCATAATCCCCTCTTCCAACCCTCAATTTCCTTTATCTGCTAATTTCAGCGATTAAGATGGAAAACTAGAAAGACTTTTTAAAAAAAGGTGAAAAATAAGCAGACAGGTCTGTTTGGAAATGATAGTGCAACAAATGAACCAATTAGGAAAAAAATAAGTAGAAAACTAACCTAAGTCTTTGCTTTGAATTTAAACTTCGCTCAGATTAAAAAAAAAAAAAAAAAATTTATGTCCAATATGTTTCTCTACTCACTGATTTTATCCAAAATGTGGAGTAGACTTGCCAAAATATCATGAGAGTCTTGCTACTAATGAGACTTTTAGACAGGGAAAATGCCAGAGTTTTTAGATAAATCAGAAAGTACTGAATACTTCAACGGAAAATTCCTCTGAGGAAAGAGTCCAGCCCTGTATCTCAAGCAAGACCTAGCCCATAAAGTGCTGTATGGACATTTTTAATGCTTCAACATGGGAACCAACTTTGTAAGATTCGGTATAGCTGCCTCAGGAGGGGCTTTGTTATCAACACCCCACAACACGAAGGACAGCTTGATCCCAGCTGAAGGGCCAAGGGCACAGACCAAAGAAACTGAAACCTTATCTTAGTGGATGCTGCAGTTTGGGGTTGCAACGCATTTCTAGGGCAGTTTGAGAAAGCCAATACTCTGTTGTTGTCACAGTCTTTGGTTGCCTGCTGCAGCAATTCCCTGCTGCAACTCGCTTCACAGATACTTGCTTCTGTCCTATAAACACAGCTAAAAAACATTCGAGATGGACTTGGGGCCTTGGAAAGTGCCTAAGCACACTTAACTGGGTTTTGTTTTTCAAAGGAACATGTATTAGAAGATTATTATTTAGCTTCTTAAAGTATGGTTGCTACAGGAGAAAAACTTGTTCACCAGAACACAACCGAAGATAGCTCAGCTTCCCAACCTCAGTTTTGCCCAGCTTCAGGTAACTTTGACTAATTTAGGAGGACAGGAACCCCAGGTTCTCACATGTCAGAGGAAATGGAGAGTACCTCCTTTGTAGAAGCACCAAAGCTTGACTCATTTTCTGAACCATCTCTGAAGGAGCTTCTCTCTGCAGTGTATATACAGAGTCTAAAGAAACCAGGTTTTAAACTGAGAGTTTTGTGTTTGTTTCCAAAACTGGGCAGGATGAACATTTCCTTCCACAAGTGTCACTATTCAGCCTTTATCAAGCTTACAGTGTGGGGTGAGATCTTGCCAGCTCATGGCATGTGCCAAAGGGAGAAAAAAGGAAGAGAAAGAAGGACGAGACTCTCATGCTGAGAGAGATTGTACACAGAGGAAGGGACAGGGCAGCCAGGCACTCATGCAAGGCACAGCATAGGTGGATAAGGAAATTAAAAAAAAAAAAAAATCAGGGATACTTGCACATTGGATTTTAGTTCTAATAAATAAAAACTAGGGCAATGCACCCATTTTTATCGCAAGGCTCCACTAATGAGAACACTGTTAATGAGAACACAGCATGGACAAAAGCTTTTCTCAAAGCTCGTTCATTCAACACCAAACACTTCCCAGTCAAAATCCAGAAAGACTTCCTAATAGGGATTAGCTCATTTTCATTGTGAGCCAGAGGCCTTTGGAACGAAAATACCAAGTGTTTGGTCAGGAAAAGTAATTTGGGCCAAATATTGTTCTCATTTGCTCTTGGTCTTTCTTTCCCTCCCTCTCTGTTCTCTCCCAGTGATGATGAAGGGTAGGACTGTCACCACTACTTCTTCCTGTCAGCACATAGGAAGGACTCAGGCAAAAGGCTCTTGCTCGACTCCATTCATTGCAGCTGGGTCATGCTGGCAAACCACAGTGAGCTGATACAATGAAAAGCAAGTTTTAGCTTGATTTTTTTTTGCCTTGAATTGTTCTGCTCTTCTATATCTTTTTAAAGCAACATATATTTTAAAGATTTGAATTAATTAAAACCAATGAATCCTTTCTTCTTTAATCCTTTTTCCTCACAAAGTGGGCAGAGCATAAAAGCATGCATATTATTATATGTATGCATAGTAACTTTTAAATAAAAATAAGGGGTCAAGTGTTCAGTTGGTGTTATTTACCATATTGACAACATACTCCCACCAAGTATTTGTATTATCAATCAAATCCAAATGTGGATTGATACAGACATATCAAGGAACAAACAATTCACTGCATAGACACTATAATAATTCTCTGATTATGGATGATGCCAAACAGATTAAATAGCCAGTGGAAACGACTTTTTTTACGAAGCTGGCTCAATTTAATGAGCATTTCACGCACCCTCAATGAGATTCTCTTTGAAATAAAAAATGCAAAAAACCAAGTGTTACAGATTCTGGTGGTCTTTTGCTTAATTGAAAGTGGAAGAAAGCATTACAGATTTCAGGTACATCTGCCGAAGTTTGTCATTGCCATGGGAGATCAAAGCATTTCTCTTAATCTCTTCTTAACTAAACCAATTTAAGCCCATTTTCATTGTTACTTCCCCAGGCTGTACCTTTCAAGGACAGTTCCACTGTTTTTAATCTAAAATACAATAACCTTCCTCATACACTACACACATAAATTTCTAAATCTCTCTGTGCCAGGGAAGGGCAGTAAATTGAGAAAAGGATGATGACTGTAACTCCACGTGTGCAAAGCCTGTTTCCTAGCAGGGGATCAATAACAGCTGACTGCATTATGGTCACAGAGAAACCAGCACCAGGTTTGCTGTTTTGCTGCTGGAGGTCACTATTGCCTTCAGTGCAACTGAGCCTGCCAGTATCTATACATGCCCAGGGTAGAAGTGTGCAAAGATCTCTGAAACATCTCTGAACAAGGCAGCCTGGTTGCTGGAATGAATACAGCTGCAGGAACCACGGAATCTGGTCAGTGCAGACCCAGCTTATCACAGCGAGTGCCCCACAAACATTTCCACTCCTCTCACAGCCTAAGTAGGAATTTTATTTTTTTTTTTTTAATTCTTGTGGCCCCACTCACGTCCTAACTTTACCAGCTACGTCCGTCTTCTTAGCAAAAATAGTAATGCCAGAAGTCTTTGAAGTACAAGTCTCATGAGGAGTGGCTGAGGGAGCTGGGGTTGTTTGGCCTGGAGCAAAGGGGAAGGCTCAGGGAAGACCTTACTGCTCTCTACATCTAGTTGATGTAAAGGAGGTTGTAGAGAGGTCAATGTTGGTCTCTTTGATGAAATTACAAGAGATAGGACAAGAGGAAATGGCTTCAAGTTGCACCAGGAGAGGTTTTGACTGGATATTAGGAAGATTTTCCTCACTGAAACAGTTGTCAAGCATTGGAATGGGCTGCCCAGGGAAGCAGTTAAGTTGCCATCCCTGGAGGTATTTAAAAGATGCGTAGATGTGGCACTTGGGGACAGAGTTTAGTAATGGACTTGGAAGTGCTGTTAATGGTTGGATTCAATGATCTTAAAGGTCTTTTCCAACCTAAATGATTCTAGGGTTCTATTTCTATCTCAGCTTCATTTTTGGGGAAGTTATTCTTTCATCTCAGATGGGATGAGTTGGTCCAGCTCAATGGGCTACAATCCAAAGGGTGAAACGAAAGATACAGTTCTCAGTGATTGCCCTAGGTCACCAAAGAGGGAATGTTACCTTATTTTATCTCCCTTTCTGTTCATCAGGTGAGCTTATCCTTTTTATTTCCTTCACTACACCAATGTTAAAGTCTGCAGACCTTCCTATAACTTAACCTCTTGCTGCCTCAATTTCTTTTGTAAAATGGGAGTAACATATTTATATTCGCCTTTGGGCAACTAGACTAAATAATCCAATTAACCAGTTATCATGCATTTGCAAAGCACTGTGAGCTTCCCAGATGCAAAGCATTACAGTAACACAAAGTTTTGCTGTCATTGTTGTAAAAATAATCAAAATTCAGAGGGAAAGGGAAGATGCCAGCTGGCAGATTGAGTATCCAGTCTCACTTATTGGCACCAGGACCACTGCTGATTATGCAGGCTTGTGCTTCCAGTCTTCAACTGGTTAAAGAGCTGTTGTCAGCTTATTTTACAGAAAGCTCCTTGTGGCTCAAAATACTGTCTGATCAGCTTCTTTTCATGGATCCAAGATTCCCAAAAGCAGAAGTTCTTAAGCACTTGCTTAGTGTAAAACCAGCATTTAGGTGCTCTGGTTAATCAGACTCAAAATAAAAAAACATCCTCAACACAAGAAAAAAAGGTCTTTTCCTCACAAAAATACACATATGTTAAAGTACTCATAGCCAAAAATCCTCGTGATTAAACTCATCTCTAAACCTCACATTTGCACAGAGTTTGTTTCAGCTAAGCATATGCATATACATACAGACAAACATACATATACATATCACACACATTTAATTTAAATAAATCTTTTCCTTGAGGCTTGTTTCTTGATGCTGCAGAAAGACTGTAAGACTCTACTAGGCTTTCACTCCTATTAATGACACCTGAATTACGCAGGTCTAAGGGGTAGATTCCTATTTAAAAGGATCTTTCTGGCTGTGTATGGAAAGTTATACTAGTTAGGAACACAGAAAGATGGATGCGTGGCACAGAGCATACCAAAGTAACAGACCCTACACTGGCAAGCATGGACTCTTGTTGAAAGCTGAAAAGTAACAAAATCTCTGAGGAAGTACAACTATTTCTGAAATAGAAGTTTGGAACATTTGGACCATGGCTGCATCAGGAAACAGGAAAAAAAGGTTTGGAAAGGAGGCAACAAACAGAATTACATCCTTGAGCCTGGAATAAGCAATAGTTAATATGAAAAATAAGATAGAAAGCCACTGAAAAACAAAAATAAAAAGACAATTTACTCAAAGAGAGAAGATGGTTACCACTCACAGGAAACATCATTAATTAGGACTCCCAAAAGATTTCTCATCTTGTAGGAATTTATTAACAACTGATTCCTCCAAGGTAAGTTTCAAAACACATGAAAATAATAATTATATAATGTTACAACTAGAAGACAACTATGATGATAAAATCAAAGATTAAACCTACAATGTTTTTATTGGCAAATTCCCACAAGTTAGAATGGGAAACGCCAGCATAATGTAACTATTGACACACCACTATTTTGTCTATATGACAACTGAAAGACAATACAGCAGCTACAGATGCAAAGAGTACACAAGCAGGCTCATCTAAAAGCCTGCATAAGTGAGGATACCAGCACCAGAAAGAGAACAAGTCAAGCCAAATGTTCATTTCTCCAAAACACATCCTCAAAGAAAAAGGCGGGAAAAGAGTGTGTAAATCAAAGGTGATCTAAATGAGTCTCATTATTGGTGACAGGCAAAATAGATGGCCCATTTTAGCATACCTAAGGGAAGAGCAGACTGGATTTCAGAGTCCAGAAGACTGTGTGCCTACCAGATTTTCACCTTCAGAACAGTTACTGAGAAGCACATCAAGTGGCAAAACAAGCTCATTAACCTAATCAGTTTTTGATGGTATCTGACAGCCTCCATCACTGCTCACATAAACACTAACAGAGGCATCTGAAGGTTGATCAGAAGCAAAACAGACCTTCATTGTGGAAGACACAAGGGACAACATAAACTATTTGTTTTAAAGGTCTTCAAAGACACCATGAAAATAGTCCCCTTACATTTCACGCTATCCCAGTAGTAGCCACCTTCCAGCCCATCCCAACACCTTGTTGGCCACAGCCCCAAAAAATGTAAATTCCCAGGGCTCTGCCATGGTCACCATACACAATGGGGTCACTGCCAGTATAGGTCCAGGCTGCTGTTTACTTTGCCCACTTGTAGCAACTCTGCATCTTAATATGCCATGGATTCCTACTAAAAATAATGACAAGCCATAACATGAGCTATCAAAGTGAAGCAATAAAATAAAGACATGGTAGCAAAATATGTTTTTTGTGTTCTGCAGAATGCTGACACATTTTGATATGAAGAATGGATAAATGGATACTATCTAAAATCACTGTATGCTTTCAGCAAGAGACGAAGGTTTGGCATTTAATGCCAAAATAGCAGTCACAGTTCAGCTATCACACAGGCATGCCTCAGAAATTCATACACAGTAACGATAACCCAAACAAGATGCTGTTAATAATAAGTTGACAAAAACACAAATCACAAATGAATTTGTAAAGCAAAGAAGCAGAAAACATGACAGAATTCATATATATTGACACTGGCATGAACGTTAAGAAGGCTATTCACAAGGACCTATCAGCAAACTGTTAAGCACTTACTCATTCAAAGAAAACCAAAATCTGGTCATCAAAACCAACATTTAAGACGGCAACACATGAACTCTTCACCTTAACAAATTGGTATAAAAAAATACTCTTGAAAGATTTTTTTTTTAATTGTCTCTGTAATTTATCTTAAACTTATTAAGCTTATTTAAGCTTATCTAAAAGTCAAACTCAGGAGTTTATTTTCATAATCATTTGTGATTTGTTGGTGATTTTTTTTAGTGTTTGGGTTTGGCAAAAGTTGAGGTTTGAGGAACTGGAATAAAGAAACCTAAGCACGTAATGCTACCTCTTGGAGTGCTATTTTAATAGATGACAAGAAATAGGATACTGTCATAAACATTGGTTATTTGCATTATAGTGTGGAAGAAAGGCTTGCACTAAGCTTGGGCCCCACATTGCAAAGCCTCATAGAAAGCAAAAGGGGAGATGTATTTAATGTCTCAATGAACTATGGATAAAATATGCATGACAATTTCAGCTTGGGAGGCCCAGAAAGGTTATTTATTTTTCCTGTCTGGGAAAGAATTATTTGTTTGTTTAATTGTACTGTGTCTTTTAATAAGGAATGTTAAGGAATCTTCTGTTGACAGGAAAAACAATACGGTCCAAACCATTTCAGCAAGCATGCCTATTATTCACTGGATAGTATTATGCATATGACATGCACTGTATTTGCTGCAAACAGGAGAAACATTTGCTGTTTTGCTCAGCTGAACAGAGAACAGCTTCTTGCCCGTGCTTTATCTATTTTTTCAAATATTAAATATTACATCACTGTGAAATAAATTAATTGACCTGTGCTGTGAACAAATAAATTACAAAATTTAATATGCTGCTTTGAATTTGCAGCTCATTTCTGCAAGATGGTTTTGCAGTAGCTCTAACATATGAGTTAAGTAAGCCTTTCTGACAGGTGTAAAAGCCTTTCATACCACTTGCAAGGTTATGCTAGCGAAATATGACAGAAAACGTGGACTAGTCACAATATCATATGTTCCATATCAGCAAGTATCATAACAGAAAGGCTCACTACACCAAATAAAATGTACTGTGTGGTAAAACAATGGGTGTGCAGAAATAATGACATAACAGAACAGGCAGGAGCTGAGGCCCTAATTTGGAAGGTTGCTTTGTCATATTATTAACCCAAATGAGACCTCATTATCTGGGAAAAATAAAATAATGACCTTATCCATCAGGAGCATAACACTATGCTTGGCTAAGGATAGAGGAAGCAACATTTATTTATTTGCTTTTTTAGAGCTAAAAAGACTCAGACAAGATATTGGTAGTTTCCATATATGTTGCCTTCCTCTGCCATCCTGTTGCATGCACTTTCTCAAAGGGACTTTACCGATCTCTCTTTCCAGATGTTATATATTTGAGGAAGTGTCATAAATCACTGCTGAAGCAGGAGACATTGGTGGCTTTCACCCACACAGTGCTCCAAATACGAGTTTGATTTTGTTTTGCCTAATTAGTAGCTCATGCCCTCCCCCTGGCTCACGTGCCTATGCCTGGCTCATCCAGGCGATGCTCTGCGTACTTCCCAAAGAACATTTTAATGGCCTTGGCCAGGGGATGGTTTTGGTTGTTACCAAATCTGCATGACTCCACTGAGCTCCTCCATTCAGAAGAGTGGTTAATGCTGGAAATGAACTATTTCTCTATCATAAGACTGAACAGCTGATGAGCCAAACACCATCTAACTACTCACTTGTGCTCTGTGATGCTGGAAAGAGCTCTATCCTGGAAAAAAAGTCTGTGTGAAACTGCAAGCTGGACTTCAATCAGGGTCTCTTTGCTACGAGGCCAACACTTCATCTGGTATGTGATCCAGAAATTTCTGCAGAAAGCTTATGTGAATTACACACTGCCTTATGTTGAGAGTCAGGCAGTTAAGACATACTGTTCTAAACATCCTTGTCCACATGAACTTCAGCCACTATTTACCAGCATTCAAGGGAAAAAAATAAATAAAAATGACATCAACACTGATTTAATGCTTTGATTTTTTCACTAGGGGGACAGCTGTTTATACCAGTCTGCCTCGCATCTGTGAAAGAGCAGAGTTTATCAGGACAGTTGAGGGCTGGCAGGGAGCAGAACTGAAAACCAGGTGGTTAAGGCTCCTCAAACCTAGACTGACACAAACAAAATAGATTTTTTTACTGCCTCCCTTAAAAAGAAACAACAACAACAAAAATCCAACAAAACCAAAAATAACCACCAATCCCAGGGGTCTTTAGAGAAAAAAAACATGAACAAGTGAGGTATCAACAAACAAAAAACCAACCGGGATAAATAAACTAGGGATTAATTGTTTTCCTCTACAACCATCAACAAAGTCTATCTACTAGCATCTATTTCTAGAACTTCCAAATTCAAATTACATCTAATGAGTTTACAGTACAATTTTTAAAGGGTCTCGCCTGAGTCATAAAGACTGAAGCAACCATTAAGCCCCATTTGTTAACAGCTATGATAAGTACACTGTCATTACGCTCGCTGTAGGACACTGTGCTGCACAAAGGACTAATGTTATTGCACCAGACCAGAAGCACTTTAAAGTCATCTTGTGCAACTAGTAAGACAGGCAAAACACATTTTCTGATCATAAAAAGCATTCTTGAAATTGCCAAAAATCATACATTAGCATCAACTATACATGTAAAATATTATGTTACTTTACCTTTTCAATAGATTGCATAGCCTGCCAAGTTTAGCTTTGTGCTTTCCTAACAATGGTTATCAAAACATTACTGTTGTGTTTACATTTGTGTTTGTGTTTGATGACAGTTTTTCTCTTGTATGCCCTTTAAATTCTTTTCATTTGAGGCAGCAAATTTGTCCCCCTCTTTCTTAACAATAGTAATTAACAAGTTTTTATAACTGTTCACTGAGTCTAGACAACGACATGTAGTGTCAGCCCATAGCAAAAGTGATGAAAACTGGATCTCTGCTTGGATAATCATAGCTTATGTACTTGCAACGAAATTGTCACCACACTAAAGATTTGAAATTGAAATCTACTGACCACACTGTGGTCTTAATGTATATCTGAAGAACACTGAGGATATTAGAGATTATTCTAATTTATAGTGATGCAGCTAACATTGATTTTGAGGGCTTCTGTCTTCAGTTCTAGAAAACCAGGCTTTTAGTAATGCACATCTGAGATATTTTTAGAAAAACTAGCTTTATCTCAGTCCTAAGGATATCTTTATCTTCCTACTTATTTAAAGAAAATTAAATGGAGCAATGGCACATCATAGAATCTTGTGGCCATGATATGTCAGGGTAGAAGTCCATAGGAGACCTTTGACAGCTCTTCTGTATCAGAAAGGAGGTGTCTCTGACAGTGTTGCCATGGGGTACGGCAGAAATATCACTTTTGAGAAGACTGGTGGAATGGATAACAACTGCTATGCTACCATGTGCTCATCCCAAGAAATTATGTTGCATTCATACAGGCTGTGCATCGCTAAGTGTCTGTTTCCCTTCAACATTTCATCCAAAATATTCTCAGAAAGCCTAATGTAATGACTTAGCTCCAAAGAAAGCAGAGGCATTATAAAATATGCAGTGGTTTATAGAGACAGATCAATCACAACACATCATTCCGTTTTGCACAGAAGAATGTGAAAGGCAACTTAGAATTAAATGAAGAAAATCAAGTCTCTGGAATCCCCAGTTAACGATCCACTTATATACAACTTTATCTAAGATATTGTGATGTTTTCCACACATAAAAGGGAAGAATTAGCACACTTTTTACATAGACTCGGAGGAAGGAGGGAAGGAAGGGAGGAAGGAAGAAAGGAAGAGATGGAGGAAGAGAGAGAGGGAGGGAGGGAGGGAGGGAAGGAGGGAGGCTAGGTTAAATCTGTATGTTGAAGGCAGCCTTGGTAATCCACAGAAGGAATTATTGTGCCATTCAATTATACACTTTAGAATAAAGAAGGCATCACTACAGGGAATGAGTCCTTGTCCTCTCTTCCTTAAAAGTCACTTTATCGTTGCCATTTTCTGAAAGAATTATTTATTAAAGATTCTCTACAGATATTCATTTGGGGGCATATGCCTAAAGAGATAAGTATTTAATATAACAAATATCTTAATTTAGAGTTAAGCATGCTTCTCTTAATGATTGTCTGATAACTACCAAAATGGCTCTGTTTAGAGGGACTTTCATCTGAGGGGTGAGGATGGGAGGTACACAACATCTAGTGGCAGAGCAACGTTTTAATCCTCTTATCAGCCATAAACCCTATGTCTTATAGTGTTTATACTACATACTGTAGCTATTTAATTTCTAAATCAAAGGCTTTACCACATCTTCCTATAACCTCTTCCTAGATACTCCTGCCTGCAAGGTTTCGACTTCTACTTCCCACGCAGAAGTCAATACCTTGTAATGCCCCACAGTTTCAGCTGTGTTCCGGTCATCAAGTCATGCCTAAAAGTTGGATGCTTATTTCTTTTAACTGAATTTAACTTCTAGGCCAGACTAGTGAACTTCTTACTGCTCTAATTCCTCCTAGTCATATACTTACTGCCAGTATAAACTATGCTGAACTGCTTTGGGCTTTTCTCTGACCAAGTGCAGCCTGTGAGCAGTCCTGGACAGAGGCGTGTTCGCTCTCCTGGGCTATGTAATCCAACACTTTGACTCTCCAAGGCATTAATAATTTTTTTGTAGCTTGTTCCTTAGGCAGATACAACTACTGCAGGCTCAACAGCAGAATGGGCTGGGAAGTTGCCAAACAAATGTTTCTCCTCTGAAAAAATACCCCAATCCATCTAAATTAACACAAAACAATATCGTGGTTTCCACAGAACTTTCACCTCCACATCGTAATTTCTTCTAAAAGTTGTGGCAGAGCTAAGGGAGGTGGAGCAGCCTGAGGGTCAGGACACCCTCAGTGGGGATGGAAGAGGTCAGGCTGGGTGCTGATTCAGATCCAGAGCTCCAGCTTGAGCTTTTAGCCCTCAGCCAGCTGTCTGGATGAGGTGTTTCTTTCTGTAGTTACGACACTGTTAGCAATGCCAAACTAGGGACAGAAGAAATGCAAGTACAGAGAAAATATCTTTTACTAGACCAAGAGATAGTTGGAAAACACACCTTTGTACACCAGCTTTTCTTCAGAATTTTAAAAGCAGCACAATGTTTCTTTCCCCCTTTTTCTCCGCTGCCTCCATTTTATAAAACCTTGCATTCACCCCAATCTAGGGTACATCAAGAAATCCTCAAAAAGACTTAACAGATGGGAAACCCATTTTTTGCCCTGTTTCATCTAAGAGCATTGGATGCAGTTGACAGAAAAGCTGGACCTCGAAGGGAAAAAAACCCTACTGAAACAGCACTCCAAAAGGACATAGAAAAGTACTAGGGAAAAGCTGAATTCAAACTTTAAATAATTCACAGAAGTGTTGTTCCAGCTGACACTGCTTGCTTATATGCAACTTCCAAAGATAAAATAACTGGTAAAAAAAAAAGAATATTTGGATTAAGAAAAAAGTTGCAGAAATGTGAGGGGTTGAATCTGAGGGTCTTTTGTTCATGATGGATATCTGTACCTACATCTACTTATAACTGAAATATTTACAGACAAGAACTTTTATGTTTGGGAATGGTCCCCATTTTTGGCTTTTTAATGATAGTCAAGAAAATAGTTATTTCATTAGTTCAAACTCTGTATTGACACATCAGCTTTGTTACCCAACCAGTAAAAACAAAACTCAGCTGAGCTGTGCAGATGTTTTGAACTGGCCCAAAAGGCCAAGCAATGTGATCAACATCCCATCACCTTAAAGTTGTCTCCCTGAGCATTCAAGCACACATCTGTACTGCATATTTCTTCTTTCACCAATGACATCCAATAAAAAACAACTAATTTAACACACTTGCCAGTGGATTCTTCAACATTTCACTTAAGCTGAAAAGAAAACAGATTGTTCTTTAAAAAACACAGCTATTTAATATATCATTGCTGCTTTGACCTGGAAGCCAGGCATCTACAGAATCACTGAAACCAGGGAATAAAAATACATTTTAAAACAGTATATTGATTTTTATTTCTTCTTTTTTTCATGTGGAATTTTCCCTGGGTGTAATTCAACTGGCCTTGTCAAAGAAACGTTCTCTTTGTGTGTGCAAATTGAATGTTTATCCTTTGAGCCATTTGGGAGGCAGCAGCTTTGTGCTCTTGGTGCCCCTCGTGCCACTAGGGTGAGTATGCTTTCCTCACCCATTTCATACCAGCCTTTCAATAGTGTGACCACTGGGGCCAAGCCAAGGGCTGTCTCTTAACCGCATTCACTTCTGATATCATTGTGTTTCTCTGTAGCCCTTCAAAAAGGACAAATATATCGAAGAAGCCCTCTAATACTCAAACTCTGAAAAGACCCTCTGCATTCTTAGTTTGCAGTCAACGCTGGTGCCCACTGGTCTTGTCCAAAGACAAGGAAAAAGTTGCCAGCGAACACATTTATTGTCTTTTGTATTCCATTTCACAACCTAATCCCCTAGTATTTTTAGGACAATTTGGTCCTTTTTACTATATGTGATCTATAACTTTAGAGACCAAGATTTAGGTTTCACAGGGATTCTCAAGCACCTAAAACCTCAGAAGCTGAGGGAAAAAAAGGACTAATGAAGGCTAATTTGTCTGGCTGCCCATGCCAAAACCATAAAGATGACATAAAAATCAGAGACATAAATGCATGGGTAGGTAGTCTGCTCCAAAAAAAGATGGTTCTTAAGTCCTCACATCTGGGAGAGTGCTCATTTTCCATACATATTAAGCTCAGCTATTTATTGATATAAAATATTTTATGAAGGGAAAAGTATTTTGTAACAAATACCAACAAAAAAAACCCAGGTTTAAAAAAAGGTAAAAATTAATGACATTTTAATTTTCCATGTTTAATAATGTTTGTTCCCATAAGTATAAAGCATTACTTCTTTCCCTTTACGATAATTTCATAGATATGATATTAAAAATACAATACCAGGAATGTATAGAGGGGGAAAAATGCCAGCAATAAATTAAATTATATTGATAAACGATCAGAACAACTAATGGCATTTTACAATTAGAAACCTGATCAGCATTCTTTTCCCTTAATTTTTTAAAGTGTTTAATATTAGTAACTATTTATGATTTCCTGTGCAGTTTTTTTGAAAATGTTTAATTAACCCTGTAATTTCTCCTTATCCTTCAGCCATTGGAGGCAGGTATGTTGACAGTGGAAAATTATCTACAAGTACTAAAATGTTTAAGATTGGAAAAACAATGTGGAAGCTCGGTTGGCTGTGGGATACTGCCCTAGCCTTTTCACCTCTGTTGAGCTGGCGAAAAAAAATCTGTCTTAGATCATAAGTCAAATGGACTTCGTGATATGAAGGAGTCCCTCAGTAAGGCAGATATTGAAAAGGGGAATGAGAGAGAGACACATGCTAGGACTCATAACCTACTTCTGTATTTCTCTGAGCCAGCTTCCTATTAAAACCTCACAAAATCATGCTCCTTCCTACAGAATTTTTCCTGGATGTATCCTCAAAAATTATTGAAAAATCTAAGCTTTCAATCACTGAAATCCCACACACAAACACATAAAAAGCTCTTCAAGATTTCTGGGACCTGAATTTATCTTTATTCAGCAGATTGAGATCTTGGCATGGAAAATGCTGTGTTAATTCCTCTCACCTCTATAAACAGGCATTTATGTCCCATGCCCTGTCATGTTCACTCAAACAGCAGTGCCACCCCACCACTGCTATCAGCAGGCTGTGACACAAGGCTGCTCTCCAAAAGTGGGGTTTGGATGTTCAGCTTTATCTTCCTACCCTTCATTTAATTCTGTAAACCTTCATCTTAGTCTCCTGAATCATCCTCCAGGCTGGGTAGTTATAGAATCTCCTGCTCATATCAATCACCAGTAGCTCAGGACAGCAGTAAAATACCGGTGTGCCAGGAGAACGGTGCACACAGGACTAACTAAGCAGAGAGGTTTTTACTACAATACTTTTCCTCCCTGCCATAAGCACTAAAAAAGCATGGCAAAGCCTATAATGCTCATAGGGAGTAGCAGTGACTTTTACTAGTCCAGCTCACATGGCTGGAAGAGAAAAGCTTTGGGGCACCAATGACTTTTTGCAGGGCTCCTTGTATGATCACTGCACTGCTGCAGCTACAGCTATATATTTATTTCTGCAAGAAACACTAAAATTATTATGCATATTCATATATTAATACATGCATGTAGCAGAGAAAAAGAGTTAGACAATGAGATTTTACAGATCACATGATGAACAGACCATACTTCGGGCTTTGCATTAAAGGACATGTCCAAATACAGTTCTTTCCTCCCGCTACTGAATGCCGTGCTTAGGCTGGACATATTGCAACAGAGCTGTAGCAACTGTATTAAAATTATATTCTCACAAGTAATAGTATGTTTTCACGAGGCTTTACACATGATCAGAGACTCAACACTGCCATTAAGGAGAACAGTCAGCCAGTAAATATCTTGTGCTGTTCTTCCCTAGCAGGAGTGTAATTACACCCCAGCATACCAAACCACTCTATCTCGTCCTTGCGACCTTTGTCCTTTAGCAAACCCACAAAGGGGAAAAAAAAAAATAAAAAAGCTGGCATTCTTGCTCCAAGAGCATCACATACTACTTTTAATCTGCTTCAAGATTTCACTGCCCTTACAAACACTGAACTCTCTTCTGTGTGAACAACCTGACAAGAAGCCAGGCAAAGGGCCACTCGTCGGTCAACAGGAAGTAAGCTGGGACAAAAGGTCCAAGTTGAGGAACGCTTCTCTGGGCTCTCTGTCGATGTGCAGCCTCGGCAGCCTGCACTTGGGGCAGAGCCAGCATAAAAATGTACTCCGGGTAACTGTGGGCTTTGATTAAAAAGCCACAGTACTTAATAACAAAACCTGACTGGAGAGAAAAGACGACTGAGAAAGAAAGAGCCATGCTTATGAAAAATAGCTCATGCCTTCAGGCTAATTCTAAAAATGTGTTTTATTGACTTTTTACTCGATTAAAGAATATTCTTATTCTCTCCTTAGATACTGTCCACTGCTTCATACTGCACATCAATAGATGGTGAACCAATGCAAAAGGCTCAGGTAAAGCAATTCAGAGCCACTGTGTGAATGAGTTCATGTTTCTCTCAGCATCTCGGAAAAAATGAGCTCTTGAACTATTCGGAAATCCCATTAAACCCACACATGGGTAGAAAATAATTGCATTTCCAGAATGCTGGTGTATGCACTGACACCACAAAATACTAAGGACGTGTAGAACCAACTAGTTTCATGAGCACTTCTGAGTTAACTGTTGTGAGAAGCAGAAGCTTCAGCAGGCAGCTGAACCCAGTGGCATTGCTAGTGACAAAAGATGTTTGTTCACTGAAAAATCTCTAAAGAGGGACTTTGGGAAGAGATATTGAAGACTCTTCATATCACATCAAGTGCTCAAAAGCAAATCACTTACCCCACTTGCAATAGCTTTTGTACATACAGAGAACGCATAGATGTGTCTTGCGTGGGAAGATCTGTGTGTGGCCATCCCTCTAATTTCACTGTGTGCAGCTTTGGGGGAGTCAATTGGACATCTCTTGCCCACCCTCCACCACCTCTCCTTTTTTAAAAAGCCTGTGAATTTCTTGTTCACATAAGGGAAAAATATCTTTAGAATGAGTCTCAGCTCAGATATTACTTTCTAATACAGGACTGTGAATTCCTCTCCAAGTAATTTCAACTGGATAACTAAAAATTTCAACTGAATTATTAAAAATAGAAAGATTCTATTTCCTTACTGCCAGAAAAAATTCTGAGTGCTCTGAAGTCAGTTGGCTCAAAAAGTACCACTAATAAATAGAAAGAATAAAAATAATTCACAATTTTAAATTCCACAATACAATTTCTACTTTTGATTAGAAGTCTTTTCCATTACAGTATACGGCATGCTTATAAAGGCCTTTGTATTTAAAATGTACTTAACTACTTTTTCTTACAGTTCAGGATGAAACTGAAGCATCAACAGTAACAAATTACCATCTATCATCTGTTTTGCTACCCTCTTGGCAAGTTCTTATTCCATAAAAAATGCAAAGCGGCTTGCTGTTCCTTTGCTGAAAGTAATATCTCTGGTAAATGACTTGCTTTTACCCCAATGTCCTGAGATGTGCATGGACCTGAACAGTTCCTGAGGAGCATGCAAGAACTTGCTGCCTTACAGTAACTTGCTCATATAAGCTTTCACTCCCTCTCTGCTTCCTTTCTTGACTTTGCTATATAAATAACAAGAATAAAAAAAGTGGTAAGAAGAGATTTTGCAAAAAAATGTAACCTAATATGATTCTTAGGTCATACTAGGGACATGCTTTTAACTAAGCTGAGGAACGACTGCCTGGAACAGCTTTGAAAAACGTGTGCTAGAGTTCATAGTGCCAACAAAGTGAGCAATGCTGACAGAGCAATGAAGAGCAAATCTTACTGCAATGAGTGAACAGGAAAGTGGTGCAAACAACAACTAAAATAATCTTTCCACTATTCACTTTGGAGGCTTGTGCCCGTTTATGAAAGCTACATTCCATGACCAACTGGATAAGTCCAGAGCAGAACAGAAAAATAATGACAAGCCTAGATAGTGTGAGCTATGAGGAAAGACTGAAATAATCAACGTCAGTTACTGGAGAAGGGAGAGAAGAGACAGAATAAAAGTTGTCTGGTAAATTAACAGTTGCTGCAATGTGTAAAACTATTTTTCCATGTTCATTTGGAACAGTAGCCTAAAACATAGCAAGGAAAATAGATTAGATGTCAGAAAAAAACCCTGTGGTAAGTATAGTATGCGTTGCCTAGGAGTGTTCAGGAATCCCAGCCATGGAACTTTCTGGGGATACAATGTAGGAATAACTGTAGGAAATAAATCAAATATTGTTAAGCCTGCCTTAAGAGCAGGTCGATGGACTACATAAATTCTTCCCAACCCTATCATCTATAAGTATTCTTTTTATATAGCTCCATTTTAATATCACTTGAAACTGCAGAATTTATGCTAATATTACTCTGAATACCTCTCACAACAGGTTTATACTACCTAGCTGTCACTGACAATTTGAAGCCAGTAATAAATATGTTTTGCAACTAATGAAACATTATACATATTAAACTACCAGCTGAAGAAAGACCACATATTTCATTGCAGAATTTTTTCACTAGTAAGGACACCCACATTTTTCTCATGTTAACCTCTATGAATTAAAAGACAGATTAGTGTTCAAAAGCTTATATATGATGCGGATACACAAATCTCAATTTTACCAAGAAAAAAGCAGAGGTATAAATTTCAGGCTATTCAGACAGTTAATCATGACACAGCTGGCACTCCTGTTGCTGTCTGTTACAGTCTGCTTGAAATTATGTTCATCTTTCCGTGTAAAACCTTTCCGAAAACTTCAGAATGGTTTCTGATCCCTTTATTTTCACTGCCCAGTAAAAAGACCTGTGGAGGACACTTCCTTCTACCTTCTAGACATAATCTTCTGCAATTCTGAATGGTAGAAATCACAAACCTCAAAACTTCATGAAAGCAGTAGCCAGCTCTGTCATACTGACTTCCCATAGTCATCCCCTCTAGAATTCAGACCTTCAGACTGATTTATTTGGAAAATCTGAAATTCTGGATTTCAGTATTTGAAACACAAGGAACACTGATTTGCTATTTCCTTCTTTTGTGCGTTCTGTGTTGTTTTCCCTCTTGTTTGTTCATGTGTTATACTGTCAGGCACATTGGAACTAACCAGAAGATATGACCCAGATGTCACTGCATTTGTAGTGGAAAAAGGCAATTTCAGAGTCTAGTGCTTAATAAAATGTTTGCATGATTTCCGACAGCTGTTATCCATGTGTTATTTCAGGATAGCTGAATCAGTGCACTGTTAAAGAACTGAAACAAACATATAAAACACACCGAAAATGCAAATCCACAAGTTACTTTCATGTGGGATGTAAGTGTAACAGAGTATTTGGGGCTATCACTGATAAATAACTGCTATGTTATCCTTGCCACCAGATTCTGGACTCCAAAACAAAAAAACCTACTAAACACATGTATTTGCCATATGTAATTATGGCATCCTGATTTAAGTAACTGAAGTCTCCTCTTTCCCTGAAGTCTAATCCTGTTTATTTTTTACACAACGTGGGTTCTTGTTGCACTCTAGAATCTAGAGACAAAATACAAAGTCTGTGGATTAAAACAAAACTGTACAGAAATCCTTCCATCTGAACTTAATGTCTGATGATTCTAAGGGACATAACTATGGGTAAGTTTCAAATTATTGTCCTGGAGCTTTCAAAAACCATCAGTTCCCTTTCTCTTGAAATGTTAGAGAACGAGAATTGGTTTGCCCTATGTTATGAACAGGGATGTGATCATTCTTCATTTCCTACACCACTTTTGAATACAGAGTGTTTGCCTAAGTCTGTCCCACAAGAGCAATGTGAGTTCAACAAGTGTTAAGCTTACCCGAAAAAAGAGATGAAAAGAAACATCCATGCTTATGAATACACTGCTACTTCACTTGGGTGGCCATCTGCAAGAGACGCCAAATGATGCTGGGACCAAAGTCTCCTCTGGTACAATTCCAGCGACCTCAAAGTTACACCAAGACCTACTTGCCCACTGCACTTACTGATACACATCAAGATTTTTAAATAAAAACATATCTTAGGTGAGAGAGTTCCAGAAACAGATGCACAAAGCCTTAGAAGGGTTTTATACTCAGCATGGTGTAACCCAGTGATTCTGTCCAGCAAAACACCAGAAAAGCACATTAATCAAGAGCCAAAAGCCCACACTCTGGATTTTTTTGTTTATCTTAACATAATTTGTTTACATAAACTTTGCACAATATTTTTCAACACACTGTTCCTTTGGTATTTACTTATCTTCCTAGAAAAAGCTTCCTGCCAAATAAATAATTAGAAAATATATTTTCCCCTTCCTAATTATAAATTACTGCCACTTTTAAGAGAAAAAGTTTAAAAAGATTTGATAGTCAAGAAGAGCCTTCTCTGATATGTTCATCAGTTAGTCCCATGACTTTAGCCCTTCCCACCATTTCAGATAAAAATATAATATACAAACATTAGAAAATATAAGGCTTATACAAATGTAGATGGCTGAAAAGACCATCCCAGGTATAAAAAAATCTAGGCTGTGATTTAGGAGCATCTTTTATGGAGGAAATGAGATTTTGCAGAATTTCAGTTGAAGTGGGCTGCCTTCTCTGTAAAAGCAGGCAGAGAAGAAGGGATGCAAGTAAGGGCATGAGTTAGAAAGGGGGCAATCAGTTGCATACCCTGCAGCCTAGAAGGTGGCCAAACATTCACTTCTGCAGAGTAAGGAGCACAGTCCAGATCAACAGAGAAACCCTACGGTATCTCAGAATGATCCTTCCATGTCCAGAGCTCTGGCTATAATACAGGTAAACAGTGACAAGTGTCCTGTCATGCTTCAGAGCAGAACACAGGATACCTGACCATGAAATGCTCTACTGCTGCCTAAAAATGTTTTTATAAAACCATTAGAAATGCTTATGTCAAATCTCCTTGTCATACCTTCATTAGCAATCATTCATTAATGATAGAAATCCATGGGTTTGAACAGAACTGGTGCCTCGCAGGACAAGTCACTGTGAGTGTTCATGATAGGACTTGTTTTCCTTTTTTAAAATACAATGAACAGACACCTTTGAAACAGGTTTTGTTGTTAGAGAAATGGTGGCCTATCAATAACAAAGTAACACACCCTCAAAACCAGCTGCTTCACATTCCATCATCAATCTTTTGGTTGCTTATGTCAAACATTGACAGGCTTAATGCATTGAGAGGTAGGAGTTTGTCCTTGGCTCTAGCAGGAGGGAGGAAATGAAGGCTGAGCACCAGCCCACAGCACACATACTGAAAAGCCTCAGGAGTAAATTGGGGCCTTGAAAAAACTCATCCTTCCATGCCCTGGGATCACCCTGCACAGACACCACAGGAGACACAGATGTGTGTGCACGTCACCCTGAGCAAGGACAAAAATAGCAATCCCTGAACTTTCTTTTGGATGCACTTTGGGCAATACAACAGTAACAGACATAAGCCTCAGGTGTTCCATGCTGGGCAATGCCAAAATTTCTTCTAGGCTTAAAACAAAACAAAACAAAACAAAACAAATGACCAACCAACAAAAAAACAAACAAACAAACAAAAAAAAACACAAAAGAAATCTGTTTATACAAACACACATTCCAGCGTTTTCTGCACTCACACAAAGCAAATAGCCCCTGCAAGCATACCCTAAGCAGTCAAATACATTTGTCCGATTTCAATTTTGTGGGCAAATCTGAAGAGCACAAAGAAAGTACAGGTATCTTCAAAGAACATACATGTTCCAAAAAAGAGCAAGTCATAGTACCTGTTCCCTGATGAGACAGCTGGCAGAGGAGAGAGCTGGAGCAAAGGAGAACAAATGTGGAGGGTTATTGTCCTGAGCTATCCCCATGCTTTAAGGAAATAAAAGACACTGGTGATACTGAATTCAGATCTCTGCTTCCCAATGACAATTTTGTACAGAGAGTTTGGGAAACCATTTGATCACAGCTAGCACTGGGATTTTGTCCTGTCTTGTAGTGTCCCAGAAACAAAAGCATTTACCTTGTAATCTGCTGGTTAAAGGGATAAAAACGGCTGCAAGGCTGAGCTTGAGTCAGATCCTGTTTCCGCACAGAACTGGAAGCATTTCTAACACCTCTCAGGACAGACCTTGCTTTCCCTGGGGCTCCTTCCCCTCCAGGTGGTTCACAGCTTGCTACGGAATCAGGGCAAGTTCATCCCCATGTATACATCTCCCCAAAAAAATGTGTTTGGGAAAGAAAGACATCAGCTTCAACGGCAAAGACAGCAATCTTTCCTATAGGCTTGTAATACTGACACTGTGAGCCTCTCTAGTGCTGTAGAACATGTCAACGTTGCATTCCAAGTTCAAGATGCTTTATCTTACTTTTGGTATATGTTATTATTAAATTCATGTTAAACATGACTGAGTATATTTTAAATATTATGAAAACCTGGTCATATTCCCATCCTTACACTGGACACCATTCCTTAGATAGAAAGAAAGGTTCATTCCCTGGTCTTGGTCTGTCTTAGCCCAGAAAATGCAGTGGCTGGGTTACTGGAGCTACTTGGGACTGGAACACTTCTCTTACGAAGATAGTCTGAGGGAGTTGGGCCTGTTCAGTTTTGAGAGGAGATGACCAAGAGGGGACCTCATCAATGCGTATAAATATCTGATGGGACAGTGTCAAGAGAATGGAGCCAGGTTCTTCTTGGTGGTGCCAAGCCACAGGACAAGTGGTGAAGGACAGAAACAGAGCATCAGGGAGTTCCACATGAATATGAGGAAGATCTTCTTTAGTGTGTGGGTGACTGTGAACTGAAACAGATTGCCCAGAGAGATCATGGAGTTTTCCTCAATGGAGATGTTCAGGAACTGTCCGGGCACAATTCTGTGCAGTGTGCTCTGGATGACCCTGCTTGAGCAGGGATGTTGAACTAGATAACCTACAATGATCCCCTCCAACCAAACCCATTCTGTGATGCTGTGTGAACAGCAGCTTTGGCCATCCAGCTCTAATCTGACTAGGAATACCTCCAGCTCACTGAGAAATACCAGCAGACTGATCAGTGTCATGGCTTATAGCCTGAACCATTGTCCTGATTATAATGGAAGTGGGGCCTACCTTGGCTAGGACAGGCAATAGCTAACTCAACCACCCAACTGTCACCTTCACCCAGGAGGATAACAAAAAAGCAAATGTTACTTTCAGGATCCTCCACCTTCTCTGGGTACTATATACAGTCAGAGGGGAAAATGTCTCATAAAAAACACTGACCTGGAAAATCTGCTCTACCACACACTTTCTTTAAAATTCTGTAAAGTGGGATTAACAGTACTTCTCCCACATCCTGGGGTGTTGGGAGATCAAACGCATCCAAGACTGTGAGGCACTCAGATACTTCAGTGATGCGAGCCGTGGAAGAATCCAAGATAGACAGATAATCCTCATTTATACCAGATGGGGGAACACTGAAGCAGAGAGAAGTTAAGCAACCTGTCACTCAAAAAAAACTATGTGGAGAGTGCCACAAAGAGAATTTCCTCCTCCTCTCCCTCGTACATTAGACATTTGGAACAAGCTTCAGAATGAAGAATATTACTGAAAATAACAGCACAGGAGACAAGTGACTAGAAGATTCCCAACTACATAGCCCAGTGCATATAAAACACCATCTCCTCTATCCTGTCACTGGTGTTAGCATACAGTGCACAAAATGACTGAATACAGCATGGCTATAATGATTTTGATAGCAATTATTTAGTCAGTCAAGAGAAGAGTGGGCTGCCACTTCTAATCCTTTACTATGAAAGGTGTCAGCCTCAGCTCTGCCTCAATCCTTCTCAGAATCTTACACCCCTCAGCACAAAGGGGCTTGCCACTACCAAACAAGTTTCATGTCAATGTAGTAACTAATGACATTGGAGAACAATTCTTGATTTCCATTGGCATTACATCTGCCTGGGTGGTTAAAAGAGAAGAGTTATAAGTCAAGGAATAGCTATTTAGAAGCCAAATTTACGGACAGAGATGCCTGTGGGATTTGGCGGTGTTAGCTTTGCTTGCAACCACAGATTAGGAAATCAGATCAAGAGTTACAAAAACAGGAGGGAAAAATGAAAGTTAGACTGATGAGAATTGCTGCAAATTTTGCACTTCTGAAATATGGGTCTGATAAGATACTTGTAGGTTAAGAGAGTTTAGATGTCCGGTGTTCATTCACAACACTTACACAGCTTCAGTATTTTCCACCTGCAAAACACTCGCATGTAGTAATTTAAACTACCAAGGAAATCAACACTTTACAGAATAATTCTTTTACTAATAAATGTTTAGTTGAAAAAGTGTTTTTCAAAAGGGTTTACAAATCGGAAAAATATATTGCCATATCTATAAAAGAATACGCAACAATATTTCACTAGCTGTTTTATTACAAATTTCTTCAAGCTAGGCTCTCCAGAAATGTCCAGTTCAAAACAACATATCTTTTTAGAATGACAGGAGCTATAAAAAATATCTTTATAATATTAGCAAAGAATATATAGCAATTTGTTATGACAATGCTATTTCAGATCCTAATGATACAATTATGCAAGAAAGCGGCCTACTTACATATCAACTTATTGACGTCTACTTACATACTTAGGTTTTTCCAGGAACGACACTGGCCTTCCAGTCAATCACTTAAAAGGAAATACAGATGTCTGATTTTTATTTAACTATCAAAAACCTGTCATTGTGTAACATTACACTCAGTAGTTCATCTGATTCTCTCTAGAAAAACCAAAGTGCTGAGGTCATCGAGTTTAAACTTAAAACAGCGAAGTACCGTGACCGGGCTCCTGCTTTCTGATAGCAAATGCTGATGGAATACTCTCCTTCCTCCGGGATTAAAATGTGTCTCACACTAATCTAAATAGTACTTTGCATAAATACTGACAGCAATGAAAGTCACTGCATACAAATATTAATGGAGAATGACCACAAAGATGTATGTCTACAGAAACCTCATTATCAATTCAAAAGCATATGCATGGGAATGTATCTTTGACTGTTTATCCATCACTACTATTACAGTTTTATTTACCTGGGCCACTGTAGCTATAATTTGCATGAAGTGTACTGCTGCATATTTTCAGTAGAAAAATTTGGAATTTTCATAGCAGTTCTAGTAGCTTGCATGGCCAGAAACCAGTTTCCTACAACTATGCAACATGAAAAAGGGAGGAATCTCTATTTTTAAACTCAGGTTTACTAAACAGAATTTTAAAATGCAGACTATATATTTATCATTCAGTAACTATATTTCACTTGCCAGGACTCTGTGGTTTTACTAACAGACCACCTGTGAAGAGATCCTAAATTCATTAAACTCTTATAAGGAATAAAAGTTCTGACTATTAATAATTTAGTCCTATTGCTGATCCATTTAAATACAGACACCGCAAAACCATTTCGCATGCCTATTAACTACAAACTCTCCAGCTAACAGTAGCCTGTTATTCATGACAGTTCTCTAGTTTGAGCTTACTAGTTGCTCCCGTTGCATCCATTAGGACTCTTCCATCATCTCTTAGGTAAGGAGTAAAAGTGCATGACTTCAGAGTATCTTTTTTGAGTGGTCCCTATTCTTAATTTTCCTGCTTAGCATTTATTATTGGCCTACAGAAATTTTCCATAGGCCAAGAAGTACCACTACTTCTTTTATACAGCTTAGCCTTTCCTCCTACTCAATCATGGTAACATGGTGCAGGGAGGATTTCCTCTTTGTCAAGTGACAGAAAACCACAGATTATTTTTCTGTTAATCATTCTACTGAAATGTTAAATCCTGTGCAACTTTCAAATGATAATTTACAGGACTTTTTGCAAAAGGAGTTAGCCAACATATCCTAACAGACATCATCTCTAAAAAAGGATTGATGTTTATCCAGGAAAAGCTCACATCATTCCTCCTTTTTGTAGTCGTACGTACCATGTTTGCTAGATGACAAGGACATGCTCTTTGCAGCATTTATTTGCTCATCAGCTGGGATATGGGCTTGTTTTTTTAATGTGGGGTTTATTACCTATTTTTGAGGTGATTGGTAATGTGTCATGGTACTGTGCTCCCTTTGTAACTGCAAACTTTTAAATGTAAAAATTATCTTAAGTGCCCTTTTCCACAGAATCATAGAACTGTTAAAGTTGGGAAGTTCTCTAAGATCATCAGGTCCAACCATTAACCCAGCACCACCATTTTCACTGCTAGACCATGTCCCCACGTGCCACATCCACACGTTTTTTTGAACACCTCCAGGGATGGTGACTCCACCACTGTGCGGTGCAGCCTGTTCCAAGGCCTGAACACCCTTTCAGTGAAGCTTCTTTCTTTTTTCCAAATAGCGAATTTAAACCTCTTCTGGTGCAACTTGAGGCCATTTCCTCTCTTCCTGTTGCTTGTTATTTGGGAGACTAGATTTTGTGTCCCCCACCTCAGTACAACCTCCTTTCAGGTAGTTTTTGGTAGTTTTAAGGTCCCTCCTGAGCATCAAAGGCTCTTTATTCCAACTCAAATTCACATTTCAGAGTAAAAACTTCTCTCTTAGGTCTCAAAGCTTCATGTTCTTCATTTTTAATGTCTCCTTTGGAACATCCAATGACCTATTTCTAGGGTGTAAAGTCCTATTTTTAAAGCCAAAAGACTCATTTGTAGGGTCTAAGCCTGTCTATTAGTACCCATAGAAGGAAGAGAAGAAACGATGGTTTGGTCAAGGTTCAGATGACTAATGACAGAGTAAGCATTTGTTTCATTAGTGACTTCCCTAGGTTTACCAGCAACTGGCATACAATATCTAGGACACAGAAGATAATAACGGGAAAAAAATTTAGGGAGGGCAGATGTGATAGCTCTCTACAAATATATGACAGAATGTCATTAAGGAAGAGAGAGTCTGATTATTCATTTTACTAGGTAAGGGTAAAGGAATACCGGCAAATAGGAAAGGAGGGTCTTCAAAATGTTTAGAAATGATTCCAGAAATAGTGCTGATTGAAAAGGAGAGACATAAAAACTGAGATTTTTTTGAAAGGTTCATGCCAGGTCACCTACATATATAACACATTGCAAAAATCATCAAATTGTTAATCTTGCCTACACCCTAAATATTTATTAAATGGGACTTCCTAAGTACATGTAAGAAGCATCAGACTGTGATTTAATTTCAAATCTGATCATAAAAAGTACAATCAATCTCAACCAAAAAAAAGCCCAAGAAAAAGCAAACAAGAATGGTTTAAGGGCACTGATATATAAAATCTCAGTTTATAATGTCACTCACACACTTACCTGGGGTAATGCATCTTGGTCTGACCACTTTCATACCAGCCATTTGTAAACAAACCAGAGGGTTTGTTCACTGATGAACAATAACATTGAATAGAGGTCAGCAGAAACAGTTTTACAAGGAAAGATTGCTAGAGCTAAAATATATCTGTTGGGCTGAGCATATAGAAGAAAAGAGAAGTGCATTTTAACATTGAACTATAATATTGAAGGGTAAGAAGCAAAAACCAAAGAGGGAGATGAATTAATTAGTGTGGTGCCCAGAGGTAGGGGAGGAAGGATAATGAAGAGTAGTGGGATTAAATTAGGAAAAGCAAAATTTAGGCTGAGTATAAAGAAAAAACCCTTACTAATAATGAGTTTTATTATTTCGGGAATTAAGTCTCTCAGGTGAAATGATGGAAACACCTGTCTAAGATTTAGGACTTTTAAATTTAGGTTGTGCAAAGGCACTAATATATGATACACTAAGTATGCCCAAAGGCATACACACTTTGGGGAACACAACAGTGCCGGTAGGGAGAGAAGGAGCGGATGCAGCCACATCCTGTCTCAGCTCTGTGACTACAGTACAATTACCAACATCCTCTTCAAGAACTGCCTGAAACAGCCAGCACATACGTCATACAAGCTCTGCTTTGAAGCACTGCCCACATGGAAAAGAGATGGGCATGTTCACAAGGGCACAGGCACTCACGTAGCTGGCAGAAGTGCATGGCCCAATGTAGTCCCCAGCACAGCGGGCTAAGGACACATCAGCACACCTGGTCTTTGTTCCCAATTCCAGCACTGACTCTCTTTGCCACCCTTCCAGGCCTTCCTCAGCATGACTTTACCTACCACAGGCAAAACAGTTTGAAGGCAACAGAGAAAGAAGTCCTTAAGGAAAAAGCTGAACTTTGTTGTTCCAAATCAAGTATTTTCCCCTGCCACATTGTTCAGAGGCCAGGCTTGGTGCTCTAGTCAGAGCACACTGCCTTTGAGCACTTTCTGGAGTCAATAGGGCAGTTCAGAGGCACGGCTGCTGTTGCTGCTCCCTCTTCATTTAGTTCACGAAGTCAAACAAGCCAGCTAACCCCACCATAAGGCAAAATAAAGCACCCCTTCAAAAAGGGCTGCAAGATGAAAACACCACACTGCAGTTGGCAATCTGATTTCTTGTTTATAGCACTTGCTATCTTAAGTGGGAAGCATCATCCAAACCCGTTTTAACTTCTTTTTTTCCCCCTGGGGTTTGCTTTGCCTATCTCACATAAAAGTAAAAAACAGCAAAAGCTTTGCAGGCAATTCTGAAAGGACTGCAGGAACCACAACTGGATAAACAGTTTGTGCCTCGTAACAGACAGGCTGTTCACCCAAGTGAAAAAGAAGGGTTAAATGCTGCAGATTTATCAGGAAATTTGAGGCTTTAAACTGGAAGCAATTTGTTCAATGGCTATTTTGACCATAGAACTTCCTAATCTCAGTTCCCATAAAGTTTGGCTTGGAGCCAGCCAGAATGGTTCGTTTCAGCTGCAGAGATATCTTCCACAGAGGAAATAAAAGGATTTCAAACCCCGGAGTCATTTCCTTTGGTTCTCGGCTCATTCAGAAAAAATGTCCTTTCGGTCAGTGATATCTCCAACTTAATTCCTGCACCATGACTTTTAAAAAAAGGAAAAAAAGCCTTTGTGGGAAACTTTTTCTGAAGGTTTGGAAGTGTGCCCTATAAGCTCTTTGCCAGTTGGTGTAAAATACCTCCTTTACTCCCAGAAGTTTGCAAAGCCAAATGCCCTCTTCGTTTCTGCATTAACTCTAAGCTTTCCAGAAGTTCTTACCCATCTTGCACTTCCCATTTAACAACTAAGGGAGATATTCACACTTACATGCATAGAAGTAAGAGTTGGCAGAACTGTGCATCAAAATAATCCACTAAACGTACTTAAATCACAAGGACTGATCCATGTGCAGCTTCAGAGGTAGTCGTGCAAGCAGAACAAATAAGTACCTACCAAGTGCAGCAATGCCTCTCCCAAAAAAACATAGATTTTGAGACATTGTAAACCTCTGTCTCACTTTTGAGTGCAGTTGACAAACATTTGAAGATTCAGCCTCAAATCTGAAAAACAATCCAAAAGATCCAAACAGGATATGCATGCAGGCCAGCCAACATAAATACCAGGAGGGTAATGTCCTTTCCCAGTGACTGTGATACATACTCTTTGAGGCTGCCACCCTAAGCACATAGTCAGGGTTTCACTGAAATCACAGAGGTAACATTTTTGACATGATACCTAGCCATAACGACCAAACTCATTCCAAGCACATCATGCCGGGGAACGCTACCTTCACATCATCACAAGAGAGAGGATCCTTTTAAATATATCCTCAGGCCTGTGATATTTCTAACAGTACCATAAAACAAAATACCGAGGTGCAGGGTAGCATTTGTGAGTTCTCTAACAGCAAGCTTATACATCCTTTGTCCTAAAATGAACTTTGAAGCACCAGGATGCTTCAGAGCTGACACATGTTTCATCAAGATTGATTTTAGTGAAATTCAAAGCCTTCTTCACTACTGTGTTTCAGCACACATCTAATAATAAGTATACAATCCCAAGGTGGCCCTTTTTATGTTCAGAAAATTCAAAAAGCAGAGTAAATGACACATGCAAAATGGAAACGTTAATGAGCTGAACCCTACTGTCAACTTCAAATGTCAGTGCCGATCTTGTGACTGATAATTAAATCACTCTTTCTTGGAAGGTTTATTCCAGACCAAGATTACATTTTTAGTTATTATTTATGAATTGAGACTTGTATAACTTACAATAATTTAGATGCTCGTAATGGTTTCTTCTTACATTATAATGATTCAAGGTGTTGAATGAGATGGACTGAGCCATCAACTTCTGATAAAGTAGTTCAACACATATACACTCGTATTTACATATATCTGCATACATACCAACAAGCCCCTTGATAGCACTGCTCTGCAAAGGGCAACTGAGGTCTTAAAACTGAAGGCCTTCTTTACCCTAACTCATATTTTTGTACAATGTCTTGAATAGCACAAACTAGACATTTAATCTATGAAATTCTACTAGAGAGGAGATAAGCTGTAATATTAAATCTTGTTTCTGTTTTCTGAAGGAATATGAGGGGCTATCCAATTTATAAAATAAATAAAATAAGTAAAAGAAGTAAAATAAATAAAGAAGCACAATTTTCTATATGCCAATCCAAACATTTTTTGTATTGCAAAGTTTCCTTCACTGAAATCATTATTTACCAGGAAAAAAATAACTGCAGAGATACCAATGAAGCATACAGAACAAAAGGCATATGGGAGATTTGCAGAACAACTAATGTTTCTGAGGTTGAAGTGGACCTACACTGTAATTACAATGGTACCTTTTTCCCTCTTCCCATTCTTTTTTAAAGTTGTATGTAAATTCAAAGCAAATGTTGACTGGAAAGTTTCTCTGCTTTTACATTCCACTTTTCTTCTCCTTTTCAGGAATGCCAAACCCAGGAGCAGAGTGTCAGTAAAGACTCAAAATTCAAATGAAATTTCTGGTTTCACTTAGTACTATGGGCAACATGTGCTTCCACTCTTCCTGAAACACAGTGGGAACACAGGGCTTTAAAATTGTAATCTGAAAATCCTATTTTCTTATGAGCCTTATTAATATGAAATGACGCAGTGATAGTCTCAACTTTCAGTTAAAATAATAGAAGAGCATTTCATAGCCATTTCTCTACCTTATCCTCACTCCTAAAACCCAGCAAGCTCACCTTTGCCGAGCTTTTGAAGGTTAATTTGACAAAATCTATTTTGGAATAATTTTTTTTTTTCTTTAATGTGCAAACCTGCAGACATTTCCTAGGCCTCACACTGGCAAACACACAGGTAATTTGCAAGGAGATGAACCGTAACAGAGCCACACTTCACTCCTCCAGCTCCTGCTCCCAAGCATTTCAGCAAATCATTGCAGCTTCCCCTCTGCGCTCCCGTGCACCCCAGTGCAGCCAGTCAGCCCGGCTAAGGGGGAGTGGGACTGCTGCCCCCCACTTCAGCCCAAGAGCTGGGCTTTGCTCTTTAGGTAATGATTGTTTTAAAAGGGTGCTAGATATTGTGGGAGAGCGCCACAGCCCCAAGAGCCCTGAGCCAGCAGAGCCCACTTCCCACATCAGCCGCAATGGCCCCAGAGAGAGCAGCCCTAAAGGGATCGTCCCTCCCAGCTCCCTCCCCAGTGCTCCTTGTGAAGATGTAGCTACTTAGGTTATTGAAGCATCTGTATGAAATAATGCATTAACAAACTACATCTTACAATATTTGCCTGATTCCAGACTCAAAAGATAGGGGGAACTCTATGAAATAAGTGCATGCATTTGGACAAAAATTTGGTCATTGAACCCTGACCCCACTCTCAAGTAGCCCATCATAAAAACTGAGCTTGCTCCACCCTCTGTACCACAACTTGTCTGCTCTGTTGGTCAGAAACTCTCACCCATATTAAATCACAGCCTGTTTACTCTCACTTATTCTTGCTGCCAGCACTGTGCACATATTTTTTTTCCTTGCCTAACCCCAGACAATGATTGCTTCATAGACATTCCTATTTTATTCTGGTTTTGTGATTGTTCTTTTAAATGCTATGTCTTCCACTCCTCACCAGTCCCTCTACACTCTTTCAAGCAAGAAGAGCCTGAACATTTCCAAGGACTAAGCTGAGACCATTGAGTCAAATTGGTCAAATAGGTCACCTGGACGGAAAGAAGTGGTAGAAACCCTATCAAATACTTAGGGGAGAAGAAGTTAAAGTGGGAATTAACCAACTTACTTTGCCAACTATCATTTCTGTGTCTTCCCCACGGGAAAACTGCACACATAAGTGTGCAGTACAGACAAGTTACCATCTTCAGCAGGAGATTCTGCCTCCTGAGAGCAGGACAGTAAAATTAGAGAGACTGCATGACACAGAGAAATTCAGAAGCTGCACCTTTGGGACACACACACACGTGCATGTATATTTTCCAAGCAATCAAGCCAAATCCTGATAAGGGAGACAAGGGAGAGGTTCACAGCGAGAGCTCAGCAGGGCCATGCGGCAGGGCCAAGTATATTAGAGCAGCTGCCAGCCTAAGGCAGGACTTGGGTGTTGAAACAGGACGTGATCCAGTGCTGGATCTTCCCCACTGAAAGCTGCTGACGTTTCATCTTCTTGCATCAAAAGTGTCCCTCTAGAACTCAGAGCTAACCAGATGGAAGGAGCAGGTTGGAGTGATGACAATCTCTCTCACCAGGCAAATAGATGGGGGAGTTGGAAACCTTAGAGAAAACCAGAAGGGGATCACTAGATCTACCCCTCTTGCAAATGAAACAACAGGCAAGAGAACCTTCTGTAAGGGACAGTAACCACACAATCACTAAAATATGGTGCTGACAAAACAACTGAAACAGCAGTAGCTCCCTAAGTGTTTTAAGCCCTAAGAAATAGGACAGGTGAACTTAAATATATACTAGTCAGAAAAAATGTATTAGAAAGACTGTGAAAGTGGACCATTGTAACACCAAGATATAACATGGATGGCACAGACACTGTAGGCTGTGCTGGTGGGGTAGAAACGGTCAGACTAAGCATGAGTAACACAGAACCCGACAGAATTGAAGTGCAGAACTATGCAGAAAAGCAGCAAGAGAAGTGCTCATAGAGGACTTTCACTATCCTTACATAGATCAGGCAAAATGGGATAAAATGCAAAGATCCCATTTTCAGGTGTTGTTTCAGAGAGCATCATCTTAGGAAGCCCAGGAGAACAGATGCAACTCTTAATTTGAAATGACCACAGAGAAGGTTATGGGACAAATTGACAAAAGTGAATACTAACAAATTGCAACAACAGATGGTATTCACCCTCTCCATTTGAAAAGAGCTCCAGGATGCAACTGCTGACTACACACACTAAAAATTGGTGTGCAGCTTCTTTTCTAAAACTGACTTTGTACCTGATGATTGGGAGGTGGCACATATGGCCACAATGTTCTGAAAACATCACTGGTAAGAGCCGGGTACATACAGGTCTCTAAACTTGGTGACAAATTACCAGAAATTACAGAAACAGAGTAAATCAGTGGAAATACGATATGTGGAAAGAGTTAACCTGGCTTTTGTAGGTTTGTCTCGCAGACCTTTGGAGTTCTGTGAAAAGGTCAACAAGCCTGTGGATAAGGGTGATCTGGCTAATATAGTCTACTTGGATTTCCAAAAGGCATTTGACAATGCCCTCACAAAAGATTTCTTAGGAAACTAAGCAGCCATGGCTTAAGAGCAAAAGTTCTTGGATAAACAATTGGTTAAAAGATAAAAACAGAGGGCAGAGGGCATGATCTTTCAAGAGGAGAATGGCACCAATGGACTTCCACATGGAGCTTTGCCAGGAGCCGTACTGCACAACCATTCCTAAATGACAAGAAGAGGCTAAGCAGGGAGGTGACAAGATTATTTAGGAGACAAAGCAGGAGAGACATCTGTGAAGAACTGCAGAAGGACCTTATTAAACTAAGGGTAATAAACCAGAAGAAATTGAATGTAGATAAATGTAGTGATGCACATGGGAGAAAATTCAGGTTTTGCGGTATAAAATGATGTCCTTTGAAATGTCCATGGAAGTGTCAGCTCCCTATTTGCTCAAAAAGACAAACTGAATCCCAGGAATTGTTACAAAAGAAGTAAAAAGCAAGGCAAAGAATATACAGCAGAAATATTTACATATGCTTCCCTGTCAGCCCCTCCTTTCCAGTAACTTTTGAACTGACTGACCCCATTCAAGCAAATTTGACTTGAGGTAGCAATCTCAAATACTTATAAATTCCAAATCCTCAAACTCATTACTAGCACTAGTGAAAACAAAGCAAAGGCTTGTTAATTCCAGCAGCCTCAGAAGGATTTGTTGCTCAGCATACACCCCTCTCCTTTAAATGTGACTATTTGACCCCTTCTGCAGTAACAACCCAAGAAAGTAGAGCATAGCAAGCAGCAGCTATACAATTCTTTCTGATGTAAGAACTCAAATTCACCCAACTTGATAAATATGTATGTGCCTCCAAAACTCAACGCATATTTAATCTCTGTTGCAAGAGTTTTTTACTCTAATAACTGCCTATACTACCAATAAAATCTGGTTTTTATTTAAGAAGGAAATTACCAAAACAATGTGCAACAAATAAAAATTAAATCCTAAAATTCTCAATACAGATTTTTTTCCTCAGTTTTGGGGCTTTTTCTAATGATACATTCTATCAATTATGTGGAATTTACCCTGCAATTTACTGTGAGCCGAAGTGACTGACATGAGCAACCAAGATATCTCAGGCAAACCAGGTCACTCAGACTTTTTCTTGCTGTTTTGTGATTAAAGGTTGACCACAAAACCCTTTACTTGCTGCAGAATGACATGCTTCGTTGCTTAAATATGCAGGCAATTAACATAGAGATAACATGCATTTAAATGGAAGTCCAATTGACCCCCATCTCTGAGTGCAACCTCTGCTCTGAAAGCAGGCAGCTTAGCAAAAATATTCAATTAATAAAAAGCCATGAAGGGCAACAAGTCTGTTTCAATTAATTTAAAAATAAATAGTGTTTACAGCTCCATATTTAATAAGTTAATAAAAACAACACCATGACTAATATCACAATCAACAAGGGAACGTGCCTGAAAGATTTTTATAAAGAGCATATATTAAAAAAATCCTGTTTTTCTCCTTTATTTAGAATAAACCAGTATATTCTATAAGCAATGAAACAAAGACAGACTGTTGTCTTATAGATTTGAGCCCCATATTTCTTGCCTCTGCCCATGTTCTATACCAAGTGTGACACTTCAACTTGCTGCAGACTCCAATCCCTCAAGCCCATGGATTCTGTACTGCTTCCAGCCTCTCCTCTCACACCTGTACCTCCCTCCCAAACTCTTGGTTGGGCAAAACCAACACAAGCTCTGGCCCCACCACAGATGAACAAGTAGTGAGCTACTGTAGTTATTTCAGGTGGAGCAAACCTAAACCTATCCTGCATCTCTTGTAGTGGGATCACTGAGTGTCCTTTCTAATCAGTTTCCCATTTTCTGAAAATATTTACCTTGGTTGTATTTGAAAGTCCCAGTCCTCCTTTGAAGTCCTAGTCCTCATTTGCTTTAAACTGGACAGTAAGTTGTAAACTCCTATGCGAGTAAAAAAAATTGAAAGTTTGGAGACTCCACAATCATAAACCAAACTAAGGAAATTGAATCATTTCTAATTTTTTGATCAAAATTGTAGTTTGGGGGTCCAGGGAAACCACACATCACACCACTGCCATCTAATGGAAGAAAAGGTCAGCTGATCATTGGTCCTGGGGAAGACCCAGTCAGACAAAAACTATTTCAGCAAGTAGAAGAACCATTTCTACCACCCCTAACGTGGCCCCCTCCTTTTCTCGTCTATAAATTTAGCTCTCTTCAAAACATTCTGGGTTGAGAAAAGTTACTAAATGTTATCCAAATGTAGGACTATTCTCAGGAGAGCTGAAAGACTTGTTTGGGGTTTTCTTTTGTGATGAATTCAGTGTTTCAAAGAAATGTCATTTAACTCCATTCAAAGTCATAAGATTACTCACAGCACTTAAATTGATTGTGGACCCTGCTGTATTTCAAAGACCTGGGCTGCAAAGTCCATAGAACAAAGTTGCCTTCCAATTATTTTTTATAGAGTACAATAGTTTTCCGCACCATCGATTAGTACCTCAATCTTTATGTGGTATGGCTACCATAACCAAAATAGATGGAGCAATATTAATAACACCCATCAATTCCTTCCCTAGAACTGGGGTGGGTGGGTTCTTTGATCGGTATCAAGGGACCTACATCTTTATTGCCAGAGGTTATGATTTTTCTCATGTGTTGCTCATCTATTCCTACTCGAGCAATCCTACGCCATCTCCAGACAGGCAGCCCTCAAACACCGTGAAAGACAGATTCAATAAAAATGATGGCATGGTCTATCACTGGTTTATTTTGACAGTATACTATCTACCAAGAAAGAGAACATTCCCTTAATTCACTTGGGTAAGAGAGCTCTACTCTTCTAAACAAAAGCCAGGGATGTGCAATAATAGGTGACATCTCTGCTGGCATACCACAGAACTGAAGCTACACTGTAATTCATAGCTCTGATTCAGAATGGTTCCTGTTGAGTACCCACGTTCAATAAAAGTCTGTCAATTTGACCCATTATCAAATTGTTACTATATCAAGCCAACATTTGTTTTACATATGCTGCATACTCTCAGAGTCCTAACAGAGTTGACTCTAGCAAGACTAAGGAGCTGGGCACTGTCCTCCTCCTGCCTCTGCCTGGGGGTTTCTACAGGTCAGCTGCTGTGCTGAAGGTCTTGAGACTTTTGAGAAACTAACTTCTGAACCATCACTTTTAGAAGAGATGACCGGCCTTCAAGCAATCAGGGGCCAAACAGATTTACTGGTGTGTGAGATGATGTATTACAGCATCAGGAAAAAAAAATAAATTAAGCAAAGTGATTCTGCATGATAGTTGAAAAAGCCACGACATTGTAAAGAAGCATTCAACAACACTGATTCTGAGCCACTGTTCAGAGAAAAAAAAAAAAAACAATTCTCTTCCGTTCACTTCTATGCTATGAAATAGATATTTCCATATCTACTGAGACCACTAAGAGCCTAGCAGCATTACCCAGTCCCAAAATGCACTTCAAACACATGCCAAACTACTGGCAAAGTTTTATACAGACCAATGAATCAAAACATTAATCACTGTGCAGAAATGGAAATTTCACTTTTTTATTTCTCTCAAAAGAAACAAAGTTAAACCAATTATTTGTCACTGATATGGGCCTGTAGATATTGGAAGCAGTAAATTAAGAATAATCACAGATTAGATATGTCACAGAATACTTGAGCATCTTGGGTCTCCTTACAGAAAATATTTGCTAGGCCATGAGTTCATTTATGAAAAGATAATGACCCAGGAAATTTTTTCCTTAATTGCAAAGAAGCCATTTAAGTAAGTGTCTGGGGAACTAATTAGGAAGGAGTTTCCTCTGTAGAGGACCTGGCTTTAAACTCAATAAGCAATTTTTAGAGGACTTGCTTGAGACAGAGCACTGTTTAGATGCAGTCAAGAATGTCTGCTGTGATGCAGCAACATTTTGCAGACATGAAGGCAGGTACGTCTGTGAGTCCTCACCTCGGCAAGGCAGTGGCCAGGGCTGGCATGCTCCAGCTATGATGACTTGCTCCTTTCTTAGTTCACTTCAGCAAATGGGGAAAGCATTCAAAAACACACAAACAGGAGAATCTCTACCTTCAAGCTAAAGTGAGATTTTTTAAAATACTTGCACATTTTCCAACACATATAACGCCTGCTGGCCAACCCAACAGGTGCCAGGAAAATAGATCATTCAACACTCCCTCTGAGTGCCATTGCTTTCTTATGACACCTAAACATCAATAAATACATCATCTGTAAATTCAAGGGGACAGCTACATACCTATTTTTGAATATACATATGCATGTTTTTTCCCCTCCATATAGTTTCTGGGTAACTTCTTAAAATGGTCAGATTTACAGAGCATCAGAGCTCATGAGCCCAGAGCAAGTTTGCTTTTTTCCTTTTAACTGTTTTAAAATGGGGACTCAGTGAGATACAGTTTTATCAGCTGGCTTGCTAACTGAAAGTGGTACAGTTCATCATATTTTGTGCACTCTGCTCAAGAGACTCAAGAGCAGAAGGACCAGATTAGTTGTGACTGCTACAGGTCAGTAGAGAGATGGATCACAGAGCCATAGATAAAACTTGCTGAATTCCTGCCCACCCTCAGCATCTGTCCAGCCTTCAGAAACACCCCATTGTCAGAAAATCTGCCAAATTAAAATATTCAATATTGCTGCACTTTTAATAACTTGAGAACTATTATGCCACTGATTACATAAATCTTTGCAGTGGGTCAAAAAAAGGCATTAAAAAAAAAAAGATGCAAACAAACAAAACTGAAGCACAAAAAATCAGCACATCTATTGTCTATTCCAGCATCAAAAACAAGACTGATTTATTTGCTACACAAGTCTAGAGTTTCAAAATTAAATAAGTCTCTTTTACGAATTATTTACTTTCTACAAGATCCATTTCCCCTTGAAGCACACTGTGCAGGCCCTCCTAGTGTGAACAGTTTACAGTCTGTGATCAGGCACAGACCTACTTGTCTGGATTTTTTTCCCTTTCAAAATGGCAATTCTGAGAATCATAAATTACACAGCACAGTTATTGCAATTTGAGCTTTTTCCCAATAAATAAAATTTATTAACTAAATAGCTATGTAGCTTAGTTCTTTCCCACTAGCTTATTATTTTACATAGAGTTGCTTCATGTTGCTAATCACAACCAAATTGTGCCGTCTTAAGTACAAGAATATGAATTAAATATAAAGTAAAACTGTGTAATTTCATATAATCACAAATAACCTTTAGTCTTCATAGACTATGTGAGAAAAATTACTTCCTAAAATTTGAAGTCATGAAAGTATTTTGTCTAACATATATCCCAAAGTATATCTACACCATGCTTACAAGCTTTGTTTATCAGGACACCAGAGCAAAAGCCTTCAGCATGTTAAGCTCCCATGCATTAGAGTATTTAGGGATGCTGGTGAACTTAAGCAGATGAGTAGCAACACTGACACAAGGCAGGACAGACTCCATTCAGGAGATATGAAACACCACTTTATTATGCCATTCCAATTATCTCCAACACTTACAGTAAGCCTCCAGTTATTCCATTTTTGTTACACAAATAAACTTCCAATTTATAAAATAGGTCATGGTAAATTTTAAGTCCTGGTCTAAAAACAGCAAGAAAACTGGAGAAATAAAATTGTATGTGATATATAGTGGTCCAACACAGATGACTTCATGGCATTTTTTTTATCATAAACCCACCCCAATCCTAATGACTGCACATCTGCATCCCCAGTTTTCGTATTTTAAAAATGAATAGATCATTGCTAACATTTCTCAACAAGAAAAATGTCATAATGAAATATTAAAATTATAAACAGAGTCTCTATAGCTCCCCTCATCATGTTAGGCACATTTCTCTCCTAAGACAAACATGGCTATTCAACAAATCAAGTCACCCATGGTTTAAAAAAATATACATAAAATGAAGAATACGCCTTTGAGGTTTTTGTCTCCTACACATTACTGTGATTCATAGGTTTTATTTATTAAAAAAAATTCCCACAGGTGGGATTTCAGATTTTTTTGCCATTCCCTGTGCTCATCTTCTAAGGTCCTAGCAAAATACTCAAAATCATACGAGCTCCTGATTAAACCAGGAAGCAAATCTGCATTGCATGCAATTACAGTGTCTGCAAGGGCAGACGCAGATGACAGTAATTCATACTCTAAGAAATGGGCCTGTGTATTTGGCAGATTAACTGTTCTGTATTCCATTGCCATGAGGTATGGAAACTGTACTGTGAAACAACCATTACTCATTCCCTCAGCTCTGAGCACGTAGGACTATCAAAATCAAGCCAGTCTGGAGAGGGTGGGGGGCGAGGGCTGGAAAGAGAAGAGTCTACACGTTTCAGATTAACGCTTCTCTTGAATGGTTTCTTTTATTTCATTTCCCCTACTTTTTAAATTAGCAAATACAGTAGGCCCAGAAGGGAAATGTGAAAGGGGAAGAGGGAAAGAGGGGAGGGAAAGGGAAAAAGCAAAAGCAGCCAAAACTCTCCGACTTGTTCATTAGGGGGTTTGTGTTTGAACATCTGAATGAATCATGTGTCTGTTTTTCATTATTCTCCATATGTATTTGTTCTCTGCTTTGTTCAGAGATTTCTGGCCATGTTGTCATGACTGTGCTTATTTTGTTTTATATATTGTTCTATTACAGGGTGATTGTTACTTCTCCTCTGTCTCACTTAGCAGTTATGCCACCAACAAAGAGCAATCTGAAAATGAGAGGTTACGTCAAAAGGTTTCCCTAGTGAACTGCCTTGCAGCATATATGATTACTTTAGATCTGACTGCTTAATTCATACCAGGAAGAAATCCTCAGATAACACTGTTCATTAGCATGACAGGAATGTGGTGGGTATCTTTTTAATAATCTGAGGAATACTGGAGAATGACTTAAAGTCCATTGCAGAGTGTTTTCCTCATTTTTCCAAGAGGAAACCTAATATTTCTTGCTAAACAGTAACTCATTTTAACAGAGTTGTGGTTACATGGGGTTTTTGAAATAAGTTCTCTGATAAATTAAATATATTCTACTTTCAGCTTTACTTTATACCTTAGTCAACAGACAAATGACACTGAAATAACTTCTGAAATCACTAATCATGTGACAACTTCTATCATCTCCTTGAACTTCATCCACCCTACTAACTGGATACACATCACAGGATGATGTGTTCATTTAACAAGATAAACTTATACTTGGCAGAATGTGAGTGATACCGAGAAGACTGGAAAGGAGCAAACAAATAGCCTGGGGTTTTCCCTTTTTGTTGTTTGGTTGTTGGGTGTTTTTACTGGGTTTTTTTTTACGGAATAGATGTAGATGGCAACATACCAGAGACACTTTCAACTTCTGGGCAAATCTTAGAGCAAGTAGTCATATAAATTCATTCACAGACCCTCAAAGGTAACAGATGATTTGTACCGTGCAGCATGGATTGAGCAAGAGTAAATAATGTCATATCATAATTTTGACCAAAAGTAAAAAACCAGTCTTATGGATAGCTCAGTACTATACATTTTAGTTAAACCTTGCTCCGCTCTCATAACTTGAGAAAATGCTGTGATGTAGGTGTCAAACTGATTAGGAGATCCACTTTAAAAAAGAAGTTCTCAATGGCTCAGTGTTGCCACTACTGGTGTACTGAGAGGGTTTCCTCAAAAGTCTTCTGGTATTCTTCACTCTTTTCCACATTATCTCGTCCAGTGGATTAGAGAAACCATTTATTAACTGTGAAGAGGATACTAAAGAGGTAAGTGCTGCAAGCACTCTGGAGGCTTAAGATTATTCTCAAAACTTAGTAAATTAGAGTAGCCAAGAAAAAAAAATAAAAGGTAAAATTCAATACAGACAAATGAAAAGTTCTAGCTTTAGGAGGGAATAATCAACAACACAGAGCAGAGCACACAATAAGGAATGCCTGGTTGGCAGCAGTGCTGGAGAAAAGAATAACAGAACTGGGGGCCGCAGAGAAATCAGCACCATTGTTCTTATGCAACACTCTGTGCCTCACAGATGCATTTATATTTAAAATACACATAGTTATTTATATGTATACATCAACAAAGAGGAGAGTCATGTGAGTCACAGAGCAGACAAAGGAAATAACCTCTCCATACTAGTTAAAATTACAAGATTTAGGGCATCTAAAATCCTATGCCCAGCTCCAAGGTCTTCAGTGAGGAGTGAGCTAATTAGAAAGAGACCAGAAAAGTGCAATATAATCAGAAATTTAAATAAATTGCCTTTAAGAAAAAAGTCAAAGAACTAGAGGTTAGTCTAAGGAAAAAATAAGGCAGATGCAGAGCAGTCTTCAAGTATATATGTTTCCTGCAAAAAGGAAAGGAATAAACTGCTCTGCACGTCCACTGGGGATAAGAAAAGAAGCAATAGACTTAAATTGCATCAAGAGAGATTTGGGTTAGGCATTAGGAAACGCTTCATTATAGTGAGGAGAGGGAGCGTTATCGCAGACTGCCTGAGGAGCTCGGGGAACCTCCACCACTGGAGGCCTTTGAGCGAAGGTTACCGAAATACCCCTCAGCAGTGGGTTAGAGCCGATCCCGCCCCAAGGCAGGTCCTGACCTCTGCAGGTCCCTTCCACTTTTGAGTCATGGGAAGTTTTTTTGTTGATTTTTTTTTAGCCCTACTGAAGGGAAAGGAAATTCTACCCAGCATTTAAAGCAGTACAACATCTATTCTTTTTATTCTGTGAAGCATAATGTTAATAAATCCAATTATGTTTATGATCTTTTAACGGCACCACTTATGTCATAAAGATCCATCTTTGAAAATACAAATAGATATTTCTGCCCTACAGTGTAATACAACAGCATGAAAGCAAATTTTTACAAAATTCCAGCTCACTGTTATATGGCCCCTACTATGATAATCTCAAAGCTAGCTACAATGTAAAGAACACCAAACCTGGACATTTTTCTTTCTCAAAATTCTACCAGTCATATTCTTTACAATATTTTCACTTCACATTTTGTATTTCATAAACAGATCCATTCGTTTCCTTGTTTACCACAGGCAGTGGGAACAAAGGAAGTTCTACTCATGAGGATAGTCCTTTATAATGTAATCAAAAACAAAACAAAACAAAGGCAAAAATCCATCAAAACCTAAACACAATCAGATCTTATTCTTGCTGTGATATTCAAAGACATACAGCATGATGTTATCAGAATTCTGCCAGGACAGTACCCCAAGGAAATAAAACACTAAATCAGGGAAAAGCAAATGTGCGGCAGTGCAACTCATGATGATGGCCCATAACTGACTGGGTTGGTGGAGTTTTCTAAGACCAGAACTGCAAATCTTCCAACTTACTTTTCTCCTGAGCAGCTAACAGTGGCTGTTTCTGGCAGGCAGCAATACACTTCTACAAACTTCAAAAACATGTTTGGTTCAGATGGCAGGATTTTGCCCCATCTCATAATTTCCCCAAATGTCTTCTCTGCTGCTTCTCTTCACACCTTATTTGGCCACTCACAAGATATTCCTGAACTGCAATGCCTTTCCTTTTTACTAACTCATATAGAAATGTTACCCAGAATGTGCTTCTTATCAGAAGATCCCACTCTAGCAGATCTTATTACTCCAAAAGGATTCTGTATACCACTAGTGTAAAGTTACAGGGTCATTTTAAAGCACAGCTTCTCTCCCACAGGTTCGGTGACACTGCAGACTCATAAATGAGTAACAATTCTAGGCCTGAGATACTTCTAGACATGCTAGTCTATATTTATTTCAGCAAATATAGTTATATGCACACACATGAATTGTTATACTTCACTAAAAAATGTTTTCATACATTCACAGAAAAATTAAGAACATAAAACTGAAAGAAGAATTATTTTTGTATCTCGGTATTAGAACTTATAGATTCCAATTTTTCTATTCGTGCCATAAAGAATATTTTCTTCTTCCATTAGCATAGGCCAGGACTTCACAAAAATGTAAAAATTAGACCAGGTTTTCCGTGGGAAACTTTTCCCAAAGGTTTCCCAATTTTATATAGAAAATCAATTTGCATCACTGATCATATCATTCAAATCAGACAGCACTATGTGGTTAGAAGGTAATTTACTCTTCTGCCGAAGCAATTTAATACTTGTTCTGATTTGTGATTTTCATTTTGTTTGTTAATGAAAAAAATTAATGAGCAATGTTACTGGAAGCACAACTCAAAGCTTTGGCATTATTAAATATGTTTGTAATATACTGTGCATTATGTTGATTGCACAGTTGGAGCCAAAGCTTTGGCAGTCAAGCCACCAGTCAATCATTCAAACTGATAATGAACTCGCAGGGTGGACGCTTTGCACGTACCTTTGCACTGATTTGTGTTTTTGTCAAGAATTGCCTTTGTGGATACAATTTTTCCATACCTATGGGGAAAACAAAAAAAAACAGAAATACATGTTATTATATTTTAATAAAGTACATAGTGATTTTTGCACGCATATAACATATATACTAGGAAGAGATCTAGTGCTCCTTAAAAATGTTTGCCTGATAATCCTGGAGGGGTTCCTTCTGCCACTGTAGTTCAAACCACACCTTCAGAGTTCACCAGAAGAGCAGTGGTCATTTGCCACATCTTGTCCATCTGTAGTCCATGCACTACCAGCATAAATGCCAATTCTAGTAAGGATTTTAAAATGTTGACACTAGTGAAGAGTTTTCTTTAATTAAATTAATTAGGTTTGCTATAAAAAAAAAAAAAGTTTTTTAAATACAGATTGACCACATTCCTCCAGGATTAAGAAAAGTGCAGGAATCATGGTCATTTTTTATACGGATGCATACACAACTGTGCTAATGTGTGCATCCACGCCTGTGTATAAACACTCCATCCAGTTTGGATATACAAAAGCTTTGAGGTTTATGTGCATCTCCCACCTTTTTCCAAGATAAATGCTAATATTCATTTGAATTTATATCACCTCCCACAGATAGCATGGCACTGCACTGCTATTTGATAGATTTAGCATGATGAAGAGTGAATTCAGGCAGCTACAACTTGTTATATTAAGCAACTGGACCATAAAATAGGTATCTATGTTTCCCTCTTAGAGCTTAAGACTAAAAATGCAGACTTAATAGCAAGTATCACAAAACCATGATGGTAAAAGACCACAGAAGATGGAATTTATGGCCGAACATAAGACACCAGAAAAATATACAAAACAATTTTATTTCTCAAATCACTGATATGTCTTCATTGAAGAGAACTTCCTCTAAAATGTCCTTACCCATTTTTTTAAAAAAAAAGCTTTATTGATACTCTGATATAATGAGCTTTCATTTGCAGGATTTTGCCATGGAACACAAATTTCTCCATCAGCAAAGAACCTATTACTTTAAAAAGGGAATGGTACCATAACTCATAGGGTAAAATGGACCCCTGAGTTTCAGTACAGGACCCAGAAAACACTTAAATATTAAGGGGGAGTAATACCAATCAGAAATAGTGGGAACAGCCTGCCTAAACACAGTATTTGATACCAGCAAAGATTTGAGTCAATTTTGTGCCTAACAAAAAATTCCCAGCTGAAGTTTCCATGTTGTGAGTGACATGTAATCACTCAGTTGAAGATAAAGGGCACTGTCTCTCTCTGTCTCTCTACTCTTGTTTTCGAGACTGATGCAAAGTGAGACTTTCCATTTCACTGTTTTTCCTTTCCCTAAGAACCCGCAAAACATTTGTTTCCATTTGACTTTCATTTTGGGGAGGAAAAACACGCTTTGCTTTATTTTGTTTCAGTCTGAAACTAGTCAGGAGGAGGAGGGAAAACTGACCTAAAGGCATTAACAAGTTGTGCCAACTAAGTCAAGCCCCAATTCAGCCATTTTTTAGGAAACAAAAAAAGCCATACAAGCCTTCAGCCCCTCTACCCCCCTTTTTTGGCTGGCTCTGTAGACCAGCAGGATTCTGTCCACTGAAGGCAGGCGGAATCCATTGTACACTGCACTCTGATGGGTACACTGGCAGGTAGTTGGGAGTTTATTTTGCCATAGCTGGCTCCACTCCAACCAAATACATAGCAGATTTAATGTTAACCATGAGATCACATGCTTTTCTAACCTCAGGTGTTTTTCAGAATTGGGGCCTTTATACTCACTTATGTTCCACTTAATTTTATAATTCTTCATGGCAATACCTGAAGTTGACTTTGGCCTCTAAGATATTAAAGCACAAGCCTTAAGAAGGCAAAGCCAAATTCTCTGCCAGTGTGATTTATGGCTGTTTAGTGGGCCAACTTACCCAGCAGGAAATTTGGCCCATGTGGTGCATCTTCATTTATTTGATTTATTTAGATTTAATATCAAATACATGAAAAACATGCAAAAACATGCCTATCTTGTACAGTAATGGGCCTCTGACAGACATATGGAAAAACAATCCAACAAAAATCAGTGGCTAACCCACAACAACCTCAAATAAACACACAACCCCTACCTAAACTTCCGCCAACAAAAACTAACACCCAGCCTGCATTTCAGGGCAGCCACTCCTAATGAATTGATATGTTGTTTCATCCAAGTTACGTGAGAGCTAAAAGTTAACATTTCTTGCCAGTAGAGACAGGCACTTGTGGTTCCACTGCTTTCATTACAGATTTCCCAGAGTTATTTTCTACATACTGTGATCCTGCAAACACTTAGTTACCCTAGAGATTGTACTCACACCACTCTCTTCGGTTCAGGAGACATTTCCTCCCACATGCAAAGCTATGTGCACACCTTCACATTTGCAAAAACAGACATCAGAGTGGTAAGAGGCACCACAATAACAAACACTGTTATAGGCAATTAGCCATATGTCGGCGATTTAATCTACTGCTGTAAACCTTGAGTGTTACCACAAGAAAGTAATTGGAATTAATTTGGACGCTGTTTCACAAAATATTTCAAGTAATTATTCTACAGTAATCAGAACATCAGTTCTGATGAAGAATGTTCATTTGTGTGCTGCATTGTGTGCTGTATTTTGTTCCTACAAATGCAGTCATCTTTCTTTCTCTCATGTGTGGAGAGTGGTATTAAGCTAGGTCTCCTCTCCAGAGTTGTTCAGCTTTCTCTCTGTGTGGCTTTTAATTGTGATTTGATGCACTCAAAAGTACAAAAAAAGGTATTCTTCAATGGGAATGCTCACATAAATAAGGATAAAGTACATCACAAGAGCTGACCTTTTGTTTTCTTATGTTTAAATGGACACTACTTTAAAATTCAAAAGCCTGCACACCTGTGTTCTAAAAACTACTGATATCATTAATGTAAAAAACACCAAGCATGCTCTGCTTGTCATGAAAAAATGTGAGCACTGTTTAATTTCCTCCTCAGCTATGGTTCACGGAGATACTCTTTCAAAGATTTTGAATCAAAAACTCTGTTCATAAAAGCATAACTATAATATTGAGTTCATCTCAATGCAATATTACCAACCCTTCAACATAATGGCTGTATCATTAAGGATAACCTTCTTCATCACACTATCCAAGGAAATAAACATAATGAATCTGTGACATGGCTAACTCAAGAATATGTCTATTGAGCATCTGAACTGGAATTGCTATTCGAAAGATTTCTAGACACTCTTCCCAAAGTGTTATCTAAATGCACAGTAAGCACAAATAAAATTGTTTAAGTGCTTTTAGAAATCCACTTAATCATTTATACCCAATTATGCTTTTAATACGTTTCCATAATTATAATAATTTTCACATAAAACCAGGTGGTCAGATTTCGAAAGAGCTTCCATGTCAGGCTCAACTGCACAGACTAAGAATTCACCTCATGAAAGGACCCATGCAGTGAGACAGTGACTAGTTGTCTTCATTGTTTCTCATAATACATCAGGACTGCCTAGAAAATTATAAGATTTAAAAACTGAAGATTTCAGAATGGAGAGTTACTTGAAGAACTCATAGTCACAGCCCACACTGATGCTCCACAGGGCACGTCACTACAAAAAGATGTCATATGGCTTCTAGGACAGAAAATCTGTCATGAAATTAAAAGTAAAGACACATTTGTGGCCCTGGAAGTCACATACTATTAGAAACTGTGAGAGGATACCAGAGCAGCACCATCACATGTTGTCTGTGTTTTAACATCAGGTACCTCCACAGCTGCTGAAACAAATTCCTATCTGACCCAGCCCAGACATTCTTACATTCCAAGATTAAATTAGGGGTGGAAATACCTTCTTACAAACATACATTTTTACTTTTTCATGTATATATCAGTTTGGGATGAAACTGTTCAAGTGATCTGATACCCACTATTAAAATTCCAAGGTTACTTAAAAACTCTTCACTTTTAACCAGCAGTAACTCAAACCTTGTCACACAGAAGGAAGAACTAAGGGAAGAGCCCACAGTGCTGCACACAGAGAAACAACCTCCCTGTTCAGTCATGACTACAGAGCTGTATCAAAAATCACTCTTGAGAGCCCCATTCCATTGCACCCCACATTTTCAGACTGCTCAGCAGTCTCAGGAAAGATGCAAGCAATGAAGGACGAGCCCTTAATGTACATCAAAGTTGCAGAATCAGTAGATCATTTCCAGAGCTTTCAGGCAGGCAGTCGATCAGCACTTACACTGCAGGCAAAGCTCAACCCCATCATTTCCAGGAAGTTATTTGATAACTCCTGTTAAAATGGAGATATTTCCCAAAGGCAACACTTCAGCTGTGAGTGATACCACTCACAAGATGTGGGAACCTTACCCAGTGCTCAAGCCAACCCCAAACAGACAGGAATTTGCTGTCTCAGAGCACACAAAGGATTTGAGCCATTTCTCCTTCTGCCTGTGGGAAGCTGGGGTCTGCTTGTGGGAATGCAAATGGGCAAACATGGTTAGGAGACAGGTGAGATTCAGCTGGAAGCCAGCTGCTCAAGGCACAGGAACCAGGTGCCACCCACTCCACTGTTGGCAGGCTACATGCCAAGGTGTGAAGCTGGCTGAGGGGCAGCTGCAACCCGGAGTGCTGCATCAAAAAAAAAGATTGCCTGTGACGCGAGCCTGGTTGGGACCACTCAAACTTTTCTGGTTTTCCATGTCATTATGGAAAACAAAAGCTTCTAGGATAGGTATGTCATATTCTGGCCTTCAAGCCATCCTTTAGGCTGGCCACAGCCAGTCCTGTAACATGAGATATCTGTCACATGGGACAGGGTAAGTCTCTTGCCACTCGCCTGACTCGGTGCTGCACTCACACTGCCATCCTCATCTACACGGCAGTGGGTGCACAGGCACGTACAAAATATTGCACTGGCTCTTGCCCGGTTCCACTTATTGACTGTATGCTTCAAACAAATATGAAACTTGCAGTTGAAACTCAAGTAACCGGTGTACAGAATTCTTCCTTCCTCAGTTAAACCAATGGAGTTATCATGTAATTTCCAAGTTCAGAGCTTAATAATTATATCCCCAGCTTTCAGGTTCACTCAAGGCCTCAAGCATTGCTCAGAGCACAATCCACCCAACTAAAAACAATCTGCATTTCTGGGCATTTAGGTAATATATGCTTTTATCTTGGGAACTTTTGTACTGGGATGAATTTGACCAGCAGTAATTGGATTTAGATAAGCAACTCAGAGGCTCTTTCATTCTTGTGAATTAATATCTAAATAGCATAACTGGGTTTACTTTGTTTAAAGCAGACTCTATTAGGCAAATCATGGATTTGGGGAGAAAATAAAAAAGCCTACATTATGGAGACCTAAAGTACAGAAGGAACTCCTGCTGAATTTCTTGGAGAGCCTTTTTCCCTATAATATACTTCCACATGAACTTATGACATCCAAATGCACACAATAGGGAAATCACTCCAAAAATTTCTTTTTGATTTGCATGATAATTTCTGGACATTTCATCTACTGCATGGCATTTCAAATGCTTGCATTTTTTCCCAAAAATAAAGACATTGCTATTCTATCCCTTAACACAGACTGAGTTGCTTTGTTGCCCTTTCTCTGCATATGATTTTAAATACAAAAAAAAAAGAGAGAAAGAGATAAGACAAAACTTATATATTCACAGAAAAATTACAACAAAAAAATACATGCCATTCAGTGCAGCTCTTATTTTCACAGACCAGTGCATGGCTTGGGGAACAAACAGAAGGAACTACTGGCAGGGAACCCATGGTGTACTGGACTGACAAAACCACTTCTGTAAGAGTTCAACATTTGGCTGCTCTGTCTTCACTACTTACTTCAGCCTGGCTGTCATGTTTACAAAAATCATTGCTTCACTAAATAGAATACAAACTTTTGATAGTCTCACAGAACCCTTCCCAACAAAGTGTCCAGCCCACTGCTGGATAAACACATCATGTGGTGGGTGAGCGATTGGCTCACAGGTCGAGCACAGAGGGTAATAGTGAATGGGGTGACATCAGCCTGGCAACCAGTCACTAGTGGGGTTCCACAGGGCTCCATCTTGGGCCCTGTGCTCTTCAACATCTTCATAAATGAGTTGGATGCAGGACTGGAAGGGATACTAAGCAAGTTAGCAGATGACACAAAACTGGGAGGAGCTGCTGACTCCCTCAAAGGCACGGAGGCCTCGCAGAGACACCCAGACAAATCAGAGGACCAGGCAATCACCAACTGTATGAAGTTTTACAAAGGCAAGTGCACCTGGGATGGGATAAGCCTGGATGTATGGACAGACAGAGGAACAAGACCCTGGAAAGCAGTGCTGTGGAAAGGGACCTGGGGGTCCTGGTGGATGGCAAGCTGAGTAAGAGCCAGCAGTGCCTCGGCAGCCAGGAGGGCCAACCCTGTCCTGGGGGGCATCAGGCAAAGCATCCCCAACTGGTCAAGGGAGGAGATTGCCTCGCTCTGCTCTGCACAGGTATAGCCTCACCTTGAATATTGTGGGCAGTTTTGGGCACCACAATACAAGAAAGATGTAAAGCTTGAGTGTGTTCAAAGGAGGGCAACAAGATGGTGAAGGGCCTTCAGGGGAAGCCGTGTGAGAAGCTGCTGAGGGTACTTGGTCTGTTCAGCCTGGAGAAGAGGAAACTGAGGGGAGACCTCACTGCAGTTACAACTTCCTTGTGAGGGGAAGAGGAGGGGCAGACACTGATCGCTTCTCCTTGGTGACCAGTGACAGAACCCAAGGGAATAGCCTGAAGTTGTGTCAGGGAAGGTTTAGGTTGGACCTTCATCCAGAGGGTGTTTGGGCACTGGAACAGGCTCCCCACGGAAGTGGTCACAGCACCAAGCCTGGCAGAGCTCAAGAAGCATTTGGATAATGCTCTCAGGCACATGGTGTGATTCTTGGGGTGTCCTGTGCAGAGCCAGGAGTTGGACTCTGATGATCTTAGTGGGTCCCTTCCAACTCAGGATATTCTGTGAAGTTAGTACAAAAACACAGAGTAACAGCTTGTCCAAAAGTTTCAGAAACCCCGCAAAAACTCATAAACCCTTTGGCTGTAAATCTAAACCAGCCCTGGACTTTCAGAAGGGCTTCTGAGTCATTAGAGCTCAATTCTTTAAGGGCAGCTCAGCAATTTTGAAAAACTGACCATGTTTGTTCCTAACAATGCAGTTAGGAGCCTAGTTTTAAGCAGACAGCAATGAATATTGTAGCATGTATAAGAAGTGATTTTTTAAGGGAAAGCAAGCTGATGACCCACTGAAAGACACATATGCATATTCAATAGTATCTTCTGATACAGATATTCAGTGCTAAGGTTGTAGTGATTTCACTCATACATGGGCCTATTATTCACCATCATCCCATGTCCAATGAAAACACATTTTTTCAGAATTAGGAGAGAAAAAGCTACAAAATCCATAAAATAACTATGTGCACATATCCATGAACATTATTATTACTTTAGACAAATAAAACCTAAGATCTTACCATTCTATTGAATAACGTTATCCTTTGGGGCTAACATTCAATGGTAGCCTTTGAGGTTCCTATTTCAGATTAAGGATCATGTCATTTACTTTACACTGCATATATAGATCATATCACAAATCCTGCTTTCAGAAGATGCAAGCACCATTTCTCTCCAACCACAGGGCTCTAATACAGCCCTGGAAAGCTGTGCTGGGTCCTTTGGTACTCTTTTTTTTAAGAATGGGTAAAACCTGATAGGTTTAGTGAAGTTTGTCTCTTGTAAAATTTCAACAACCTCAGGAAGAGAATACTGCAAGGCATGTAAGAAACACCTACAAAAAAAATGCCTCCGCTGTTAAAATGCTAGCTTTCCTTTCCAGTCTCTGCAAAATCTACTGCCATTAGAGCCCAGGAGTGCATCTCACCTTCAGCCTCACTAAAATGACAGATGTGTCTCACATTCAAGTTAGAAATGTATTTACAAGACAACACAGATATCTATCAAGACAGTCAGACTTCCAATTCAAACTAATCTGAATTTATATATTTATAGATTATATGAACCTTCACCTCCAGAAAAATAATTCCAAATGAAAGTGTACATGCTTGAAGACCTATTGTAATTGTCTTAAGTACTTGGGAAATTAAACCAGGTAAAACAGAAGCTAATGACATTTAAACAGACACTATATTTATTGAAATAGAAAGACCTTGAACTTTCAGATCAGTAAGAAATATATCACTTTAGTAGTTCAAAGGTAACTTTTCCTATAGCTTTGTTCTTTTCCTTGCCAAAATCAGAAAAAGAATTTTTTGTCAGCATGTAAATGAAATTAAGTGGTTTAATCCAACACTTGCCGAAATCAAAGGCAGTTTTTTCATTGCCTTCAGTAGGTACAACCTCAAATCCTATTCACAGTGTTTATAATAAGGCTACAGATTTGTCACACCCTTAGTACCCAAGACAGAATAAAATGCCACTTACTAATGTGGCACTCCCCATAAAAGCCTGACATTTTACAGTGTTTTTCTGCAGTTTGTTGCAAGTAAGACACTTAGCTATTAACTGCACTTTTATTCTAAATGCTGTTTATTCTTAATTAGTGCTATGTATCATATTCATATTAAATTTCTGTGTTTGAATATTGAAGCTATTTAAGACTATTTAAAAATTGATTACATTATTGTATATAATATTTAAATTAAAATTATGACATTTATATTTTTGCTTTGATAGAAAGCTATGTTTTTTCCCCTTACAGTTCTGTCATGACAAATAACCAGTGTTAATAATTAATTAGCAAAATATTCTACAGTTGCTAAATTAAGTATGGAAAACAAAATCCATGCACAAATTAATAACTGACTTCATGTAGTACACTTCAGCCCTTCTTCTGGGCCATCATTAAATCTTCAATTACTAATTATTCCATATTTTCAAGAATTCAGATGTCTTAAAAAAAATAAAAAGTAACTTTTGTTTGCACACATTTAGCAGCGTCGCTGTGTTTTCTGTATAATGATAGGATGCATTATTGGGAAGCCAGTTTAGGAATCTGAAACCCTTCACAGAATGAGACATGATTTACTGCAGCCTGTCACAAATGACAATGCCAGGCACACCCTAATTTTCAAAGGGCAGTGGACTTAAAAAAAAACAAAAAACAAACCTTACCTTCTCTTCTATAAGGACATTGCTCATCAGCATCAGAAGCAAAAAAATAAGCACATTTTCAAACTTGAACAACTTCCTCTATCCAACAATTTAATAATTTTAAATACTATGGAAATAAAACCCCACAACATATCATTCCTGTGTGTAGAATTTACTTACTTTGTATATTCTAGTATGCTGTGCTTTCTTGTATCTGATTTGTCATTCACAGTCTTGCTTACTTAGGGAAGATTCATTGTTAAACTACAGTTGGTATGAACCAGTATGCCAGCATACCATGATATTAATCTCTAAAGTATTCAATCATTTAACAATAGCCTCATTATTCAAGGGAACTCTGAGCACTGAGTTTGTGAGGATTTTCTGACATTTCACGAAAACAATTTACTCCTAAAAGAATTCAATTACTGCAACATATTGTAAAAAAAAAAAAAAAATATATATATATATATATATATATACACACATGCATCAATCAGATAGTTCCTCTCTGATAATAAGCAAGAAAAAGCAGAGGAATTAAAAACAAAAGGAATTATAGATAAAAGCAAGAACCCCAGTTAACCAACAGGGACTATGAACTCCAACTGATAATTTAAAACTGAAGCATTTTATAGGGTTCATACAGAGGCCATTTGAATCAAATGTGTGAGTGAGACTTCTTGAGTTCACGGAAATCCCAACTCATTATTTACAAACTAGAAGAATCCAGGTACTTGGGATGTCTTTGGAAACAATGCAGTTTTGAAAGGAACTGTTTCCTCAGATTTTTACATTTCAAAATACGTATTTCAGGAACTACATCGCAGAAATTTATCTTTTGCTTCAATATATTTATTTTAATCCTTTTATTTCCAGGGCTGGAATGTCACAGTTGTATTCATTTTCCAAAGCCAATTTTTTACATCAGTGGCACAGAGAAGCACATTTTCTTCTGCTTGAAATTTTCAAGGGGAAACAACAAGAGCATGGATTTGGATTTTTATAATTATGCAGACACAAGTTCACACTGCTTACCCAGAACTGGGACAGAATAGCTCTGGTTTTGAGTTTCTTTGAATTTTAACTCCATCGAGTATATTTATAAAAGCAAAGATTTTTTAACCCATTTATTTTTACAACTCTAACATTAGGATAAATTCAGGAGAGTATGTGAAAACAGATTACATGAGCTATTTGTCCACTGTATTTTTAAATACTCATGCACATGTACAATTTCTGGCATGTTGAACTGAAACAGGACGATCCACATTTCTCAAGGTTAAATGATGTTTGTAGGCTCATAAATTAATGTGCTTGCTTGATGTGGAAAGTCCTCACTGCAGCCCCGACACAGCAAACAGATGTACATGGGATATACAAGTGCACATTTCCAGTCAGTGCTTTGCTCTCCTCAGTGCAAGGCCTGTCACTACTATACTAGTTAGTTTTAAGAGGGCACATCTCTTCTGGCTACTAACTCACCACAGCTCCCAGATAGGTATTCTCCAAAACCTTCTCTTAAGTGATAGCTTTGTCAACAACTAAACTCAAACTAGGAGAGTATCTGTATCTATATTGCCCCACGTGCAATATAGATACAGAATTTATGAGTCGTGTTAATTTTGTTTTCAAAATGCATTAAAAACTTGCAAGTGATTACAGCATTAAATGAAGTCACCTGATGCAAAAACACCCTCACAGATTTAAAAAGATACCTAGTTTAGAGTCCTTGTCTGTTTTATAAATAATTCTTCATTCTTTATTTTCCAAAAACAGATGGACATATATGAACATATTAGCTTCACTATGTCAGGCAGGTAAATATCTTTGGAGAAGAAGAGCTTGTTAAAAACTGAACTTTGGATCAGACTCTTGGTTTCCAGAAATGTGGTACCTTTCTTCTGGGTTCAAGGCGATGTCCTAATTTACACTGATGGAGCAACTGCCTCATGTCTTTGATGCTGAAGTTGCATTTTAAGATAACACCAAGGTGCAGATTGTATGGTATAATTAGCACATCCTGTAGCTCTCTGCTCATCAGCCAGCACTTCCGAAACTAAGACAAACAAAATTTTACTTAACCAAAAACTTAATCTTTGTGCCAATTGCTCTCACTGGACACCTTGGCTATGAGTCTCCCAGAGAAGAAAAGCTAACACTGGTTCAGCTTGCACCCAAAACCAGCCAACATGGAGCAGGAAGGGATGAAATAACCCATGGGATTCACTAAATAAATACACTCTTTACATACTTAGTGTCTTAGTGTTCCTGCTAGGCAGAACCCTAGATGGAGAGCAATTAAGAGAGATGCATTGTAGCCCATCCTTTCTGAAGTATACATGGGCAGATCTAGAGGAAGGCGCAAGAATTTAAATATTTTTTGTTTCTGCTGAAAAATTTTACTCCAGGAACAAAAGACTCACTGAAAAACACAGTGACCACATTTTGAAATCTGACCAGTAATGCTGAATTTGGAAGCAAATTAGCTTCAGTTGCTTGAAAACCCTCAAGAAAAGACTTTTGTATACTACTGGCTTCAGGCGCCTTCAAATAAACTAATTATATAAGATACAATGCTCAAACCATATAAAGATACACATGGAAAAACTGAGACCTCATTCTGAGTGTTGGGCATACTTTGAGAGAGAGAGAACTCTGATTCACTGGATTAAACCCACAAGTCTTCCTGAAACTGGCCAAGGAGCATAGCAGTGACAATTTCTGCTGCTCTCTAATGCACAAAAAAAGGTTATAAAATTAATTTCTGGCGTTAAAAAATAACAAATAAATTGGAGATGCCCCTTCATTTTGCACATGTATTTCAGGCCTTTGTGATAGACTCAGGTTGTATTTTCCTGCTTCTCTTTAAAGCCATGAAGGAAAGAAACCTACCTTTTTATAAAAGTTGAAAGCTGAGAGCTCTACCTTATCACATGCCTAAGGAACTAAAGGTTTAAGAAACAAATATTGTGAGCCTTGCAATAAGATTTTGAGGGCTAACAACACCAAGGGCTACATCTTCATCGAATATTAGTGAACGCCCTCAACTAGGATAAAAACACGCTTGACAGTTGCAAGGTTTGTGTCCCAGAAAACAACTGTGAGGAAAAAAAAAGAGAAAAAAATAATAGCCATGAACAAATCCACCCTGCGATCTATTTCCCACTTCATAAAACGAGCTGGATTTAAAGGTAGATGAAAACCCCAGTGCTGACACCACTCACTTTACTACTGCTGTCCCACATGTAAAGACCAAGAATATCTTACATGGATAAATTACATTCCAGCAGCCAAAATATTATCTGCCAATTATGCTGGGTTTAAAAACTAATAACATAAAATTTACAAAAATAACCTATAGCTTATTGCTGCTTTTTGAACATCCCCTCAGAAGCAGTGAAAGCATAAAACCAATGTAAAAAGGCCACAGTCATTCTTCGTGGAGTCAAAGACACAATCTACAAGAAACAGGCCTATAGTCTGCAAATACTTAAAACCATGAACAACTGAATTCATATCCTGGACAGTCCTGAATGCACCCAATGTCAAGCCTTCACCAACCAAGCACTTGCAATACCAAACCATTTATTTATGCATTTCTGAAATATCTTATTCATCAACAGTTCTTGCACTCTTTCCTCCCACTTACTCAGACCATGGGAGTTTCTAACCCTTCCCCTTTCTGCTGTTCAAGAAAGCAAGTTCTCAAAAGACCAACATATTGAATAAGAAGCCAAAGCAAAAGAAAAGGTCTGCTCCAGCTATTCATTTCCCATATGCCTTTGCCCTTTGCTTTATTTGGGTTTGCTCCAGAGACCACGGAGATCAAGAGAAAGACCTGTGGATTTGCCCTGCTTTGCAATTTCTGAGAGCCATTAAATGTTACTCTACATGCAACATTCCATTTTGTAAGACAATTTCCTAAGTTCAGACTTCAGTTTCTTTTTGATTCCCACATCCTAAGCACAACAGCTTCTTTGTTCCAGCTTCCATGTTTATGGGTATGCTATCTTATCTCTGGTTTAGCCTTTAATACTGAGCAGAGTCAGAAAAGAATCATCCTCTTGTTTGAGATCCAAGGATTTATGTCTGCTTACATTTTTAAGATATATAAACATACAAACATACTTTAAAAAGTCTAAGCAAATTTACTCCTTGTAGTGCTATTATCTGAAAGATGAAATTTAACACCAGTTACAGTTTAGTTCCCTTAACTTCCCTGTGAAACAGTTTTTTTCAAGATCTCTTAAGAGACTAAAATGACAGCATCCTAAGGAAAACAGCCTTTCTCAAGCTCTACACAGGGCAGAGCAAGGTTGGAGCAGCAAGGTTTGAGGAGCAAGAAATCCACAGAAATTAAGAGAGTAAAGCACTACAGTGTGTGGGAGGACTTCCATAGCCACTGGGCCACCCAAAGTTGAGAGAGACACTCAGTGCTGCAGTGAAGCTCATTCAGAGAAGAGATACAAATACATAAGAGAGGAGAATGGCAGAAGAATTCAGACCTCAGCCTGAATTCCAAACTGCACCTGCAGATGGTGAGTAGCACAAGGACTCATTCATGCCACAGTCACACCAGTTTTGCAGGAGATCATGGAGCTACCTCAATGGGCTGGTCCCAGATTTCACTGCATGGCACTAAAACCCAGAAGAATCTGCAATACAGAGGCTCCTTCACAAAGTGAAATGCACAGTAGTGATTCCATTCTGCATGTTTGTCTCAAAGACAAATACACTTTAAAAAAGAATCACCACTTGTCTAAACCCCAGTCTTCTCCCCAGTCACCGCCTACCTCCCATTCCAGACCTTCTCCCAAAGGCTGTTTTGTCTCCAGTTTCTCAGATCAGTATGTTCAAGTCCTGCTCAATTTTGGCAGGGGGAAAAAAAAGCCACCTTGGACAGAAAGCCTATTGAGTTTTCCCTCACTTTTGAAGCCTTTCTATTTTTTCATCCCTGCTCGGCCAATTTTGTTTCCCTTTCCTCTCCTCCCCTTCAGTGGAAATTTGCTACTCTTTACAAGCCTGGTTCTCTGCAGAAAATTGATTTCCCCTAGGATACAGCCATCCTGCTGTTCTATGCACGGTCATTAATGACCATCCTGTTCACCAGAGAGATAGACAGACACAGTGGCACTCCTCCCTAGCTCCTTAGCATAGAAAGCACACAGGGGGAAAAAATCATAACAGCCTCAGAGCTTAACCATACCAAGAGTTCATCGTCCCCAGAAAACACCATACAAAATCCCCAAATGAGCTATTAGGAGAGTAATGTAATTCTCGCTGGTTTCTGTCACTCTTTACTTTCACTGCATTAGATTAATTTTTTTTTTAATCTCTCCCAGGTAATGACCATTGTGTGGTTTTCGCTCTCCCATAGGAGGAAGCTCCCCTCTTCCCCACTATGGGAACAAAATCTAAATCAGATGTGACTTGGGCTCATGTCAGTTTTACTTGGGTAATGGAATCAGGTTTTCCAAAGGCAGAATGCATTTCAGCACAGACTACAAAACCTGCCTGAAGGTATGAGAAAACACCTGGGTGCTGCACTTTTTGTATTTTAGCTGCTTTGCAAATAGCGTGCCTGCTGCCTTCACCATCTCTGGGAGCTCTGCAATCTCACATTTGATGGCAGTGAAGTCCCATCCTTGGAGTGACCCACACTTCTCCCCTCAGTTCTTGGTGTCTCTGATGCCAATGGGTAAAATAAAATGACTGTACGCACAAAACAGCTTAAGCCTTTTCTATAAACATCTTCTGAATAGGCTATAAATTGACTGCCTGTCTCCTCTTTGACCCATGAGTTTCTTGGAAGAACTTCCCCTTGCCCCTACTGGTACAGGGAGGTACAATGGAGGACTGGAAATCACAAGGAAGAAGATGAGGTAGTCAACACCCTTTCTGCCATTTCCAAAACAGGATTTTTACATTATGAGGTTAATCTTGCTTACCAAGCTGCATTACTAGTTTCAGCGGGACCAAAAATGAGGGAAAATATTAATAAAGCCCAAAGATGGGTATAGGGATGGCTTTTGAGGGTTTCATTTAACCTTCGGCTTAGTTCCAGTGATTTACATTAAATAAACAGGAACAGTGCCTTTAAGTCAAAAGATAAATTTTAAACAAAAGAAAACCTACTGTTGATCAGAAGAAAAATAACCCTAAAAATGACTTCTGAAACTAGGAGAGGGCCTTAGCTGCAACTTGGTCTGAAAAATGGCAACAAGTGAACTGATGAACAAGTGCCTGATGCAGCACTTCAGAAAAGCTGGGGTGGGTAAAAAGCTGAAGCCAAGAAACTCATATTTAAAGCTCACATTGTCTAGATACACTCTGTACATTGCACCACCATTTCTTTATATAACTCTCACTACGTCTGGCTGATGTTAGCCAAGGAAATCCTCTGCAGACAAACAGGACAATACATCCCACTGTAGGTCCCATAAAATCACACGCTCTGTGGAAGTTTCCAAATACCTCGACACAATATGGGTGAGTTAAGTATAAAGTTTCAAGCCTGAACTCCATAATTTCCTGTCTTTTGCTAGTCTACGCAGCTCTTTAACGTTATGTTAATATAATTTTTGTGGGTGTGGTTGAATTACCCACCACTCTTGATGCCAGCATTAGTGGATTTCTGTGTAACAGGAGAGCATGCTTTACTGCAAAGACTGTTACTAAATACCATTAAGGAGACCAGCTGCAGACCTCCTGATAGCAGGACTGGAGGGCTACCTTGTTAGGAGGGGACAAGCACTTTACTGCTGGCACACAGCCTAAATCCTGCAAGCCCTCAGCATGCCCAACTCGCCTCGATGTGTCCACCAGACGGCTTTCCACAGCATGTTGCCCAGCCAAAAAAAGTGCCCAGGCCCGGAAATCTGCTGAGAGTGCAGAGATCTCTCTCACAGGCTCAACATCCTGAGTCTTACACGATGTTGCCGTGACTTGGCAGTCTGAAAAGATAGAGATGTATTTACTTGGCAGCATTTCGGCTCCAGGTGCAGCAGAGGGCTGCTAAACTCTCCACTGAGAGCATGGCTCACATACACTGGTGACAGCTACTAACTAGTGGCACAGCACTTTAAAGATCCCTTTCAGAAGTCTTTGTGGAGAGATTAAAATGCCACGTGTACGTGAGTTGTAAAATCTCTAGGGCAAGCTCCGAAGGGAGATTTAACATGAGTTTTCTCATCAATACCCTTGTACTGCTAACCAGCATCTACTAAGAAAATTACAAGCCTGACTCCTGTGCAGACACATTCCCCTTTAGAGGAGGATTGCGTTAGGAAGAAAGGGAGTGTTGATGGGCAATGGAAAAAAGAATGAGGAAGAATGAGGAATTTAAGTCTGTTCCACATGGTTGTCTTGGTACACACTAAACTGGACTGACAGACATCATCCGAGCACTTGCAATGAACTCTAGTTACACTTCCTGTCACTCTAACCCACCCCTTCCTCACCATGAAATGCCTCGTGTGCTGGCTGAGAGACCTATACTTGCCCACAGGCAGTGGGAGATTCGGCTGCCAGCGCTCAACTGACAGCAGCTTGTGTTCTCAGGGTACCATGGGAAGAGCATGGCAGGGACACAGCAGGGACAAGAAATGTGGGCTTGTGATTGAGAGAAATTCTTGTTTCCCTATATCTAAGTTCAGTAAGAACCAACAAACAGGAATCTAACCAGAACTAACCATTGCAAATCCATGTTATAACAGAGAGAGGTTTTTCTTACCACTCACTGAAAACAGAGATTAAACAAGTCCAAGTCCTCAAAGTGCTGAAATAATTTAATAGCTGCATCATTACACCCTGTCTCCCACATCTGCAAAACCTGCAATCAATTACATCTTTAGTCCAATTGTTAGGTTAGGCAATGACCAAAATCACAGCATGAGTACAGTGCCTTGCTTTCATTTAAACCCCACTAAAGACATGGTCATAATTCCATTTTGTTCCAGCATAGGGACCAGTTTTCCTTTCCATTTAGAAACAATTGCCTTGAGTTCATTTTATTCTGAGTCATGAGACTGTCCTATATGCATCCTTGAACTGGCAGTATGTTTGTAGGAATTAATTTGTTATGCGATTCATAAGACACTCAATAAACTTTATATTGAAATATTTGTGCTAAACTATTGTAGAGTAATTAAAAGGCTTCAGCTATACTCCATTTAATTGGCAATTAAAAATTTGGTGTTAAGTAAAGCAGAGGCAACAAGATACATTAAAGGTGAATAGAGAGAGATCCAAATTTCTTACTTTTAAAAATACATCTTCAAGTGTGCTGCAGTTTTCCAGTTCTATAGGTTTGTGTTACTCAAAGCTGAGTATGGACAGACACATGATTTACTATTAAAGGCAGTCAAAACTTCAGAGGCTGAGACACGAGCTTCTGCTTCTGACATAATGCCAGTACCAGTGCTCTGTGATCTCCACAGAGGGCATGCTGCTCCACCTTACACTCTGCTGAGACACTACAGCAGCTTTTGAGTATCATTTCTCCTGCTTAGGAGCACAGATGTTCCAGTAATACATTTCATCCATTTAAGGACACATGAACAGATATGTCAACAGAAATTAAACATAAAAGCAAATGTCAATAAATATGAAAAGAAAACTATTTCTAACCTCAAATAATTAGTTTTAAAAACATTTAAATGATCCCTGCATTCCTTGATGAAATTATCCAGTGGCTGGAGAAAACTGTCTCATAATCAGAGACTTAAACAGCTCCATCTATTTGTATTCTTAAAGAAAAAAGTCTGAGAAGTCACTGATTTTAGTGCGTAAGTACATCTGGGAGGAGAATCTGAAAGGTCCTCAATCTGACTACACCAAGAAGGAAGAGGTAAAAATCAAGACCAGAGAGATCATTTGGGAGTGGGTCAGAAATTCTGACCATGGAACATGGTTAACAGGAACAAATTGTTAGCAATAGGGGTAGGTTTGCTGTTGCTTTCATAGCTTCATTTCCAGAGTGGATGGTTTCCTGGAATATATTTTTTACATTAAAATAAATTGCTCTATTCAGTCCAAGAGAAAATAAGGAAAATTTAAGGACTTGAATCAACCAGAAAATAAGGGTAAACCATCTCGTGGTCTCTTCTGGACCTTGAATTCTATGAATCTGTGAATTATTGTATCCCTTTTAAATTATTATTTTCCCCCTATAAAGAACCTAAAAAGTTAATGTTCTTGAATCAGTGAATTACAGAAAATAATTGAAGTTTCATAATTGGATTATAACCCCAGGAGCATATGGAAATGCTGAACCGGGAAGCTGAAGTCAGGAAAGTATGTCTGCTTGCCTTTTTTTTTATGTGATCACCATGCAGTAATAGACACAAATGCTGCACTTACTACCTGCATTACACTGAAGCAATCACATGCCTGTGAACCTGCAATAACTGCTATTTGAACAGACTGCTGTGCTTCCATGAAGCTTACATGAGGTTGGGTATGGCAGAGAGCTTACTTCAGAACAGGTCCTTTATTTCCATGTTGCTATTACCTTCATTGTTTATTTAGGGTTGCCCCCAGAGCTGTGGCTAGCTACTTTGCGAGAGAGCCAAAATCCAGAGGTTTCCACTTGCCCTAGAGCTCATGACAGGGACACAGAAAATACACATCCAAAGAAAAAGAAGACCTTTTGAGATCTCTGTCAGATCAACATCTTGTAAAAATTAGGCTGAAAACATTCCATCTTTCCTCTCTGTGTTAGTAACAAGAAAGATACAAAAACCTCTGATGTAATGGCAAGGATTCTAAGAAATTCCTTCTCTAGTGAACATATTTTTTAAAAAAATAAAGTCTTTTCAGTTTTTAACACAAATCTAATAGCAGCAGTTGTCACACAAATAATTCTGGGAAGTTACCAAATACTTGGAATGAAGGACATGGCACGCTGCATAGCATGGAGCTCTTGTCGATGCTTGTTTGGAATGGTATGAGAAAGTCTAGCAGCTGAACACAATGACATTTTTGTTTTCGTGCTGATAATATTCAATAGCTTTGCCACCAAAGTTGGCCTGCTACTTCCCCCTGCACAGAAATAGCAGGAATGCACTAAGGTTTTTGCCATTAGCTGGAAGCAGTACGCAGGTTATTCTTGGTGGGGGTGCAGGGGGGGTTGTTAAGCATAGCTGGTATTATTTCCTTTCGGCAAAGCTTTAGGACAATGTGTTTCTCAAACAGAGCAGAACATTATCTGCGTCATACATTCAAGAAAAAGGTTACAGAAATATTTCTGCTACACAAATGTCAGAATATGAACAGTGTGCCTCCGTCTTCTCCCAAAAGTTGGTGGCTCCTAAGGAGTATATACCACATGCCAGTCAGAGAACTTCCTATTTCCTTCTCTGCTCTCTGCACATTTAAGACAGCAATTGGTTCTGCTCTCACTGCTGCCATCAATTCTCAAAGGACGTGAGATCAGAAAGACCCACTGAACCTGACACCATGGAATTTAGAAGAACAAATACCAAAAATGCAGACAAATCTAAAACATATGGATGAGCTTCAAAACAGAGGCAACAAAGATAACCAGAACTTTCATTTCCACAGTGGGGGGGGGCGGGGTGGGGGGAGAAAACAAAAAACCCCAACCCACAATGACTCAAAGAACAGCAGTGAAGCAATCTTTGTCAAACCAATAGAGTTCAACCAGCCTTCTCACCAGAAAGCAGAAACCAAGCATCAGTCTTACAGGACGCATTGAGGGGCTGGAAAATTCAGACTGTTGAGAGATCCATGGTCATGAGAATCCTTTCTGAGAGCAACAATGACATTAGAAAAACAGGCATTTGTCTCAGACATATATGGTACATAGCCTGTCTGTCCTTTAGACAGTTTTTGGCCATGAGCATTTTCATCACTAGCCTCATGGACGAATGGAGATGCCATGGTTGAATGGCTGCACACAAAATATGCCGGAGAAGTGGAGAGAAAACATGCACATCTCAGAACAGGTCAGAAGCAGCTCAAGAAGTGTGTTGTCCTCTTTTTATCTCAACACCCCTCCTGTTACGACCTTGCTGTTATGATCATGCCCTTCACACTGTTCCACAGAAGACTCAATATTTCTGTTATGAGTTCTTTTATTTGTTGTTGATTTTTTCCTTTTCTTTTTTTTTTCCCCACAAGGGCTTTAATTAAAATTCATCAGAAGAAATGTTTTCAGCACAAGTGTCTGAGAATGCTGCCTTCTTCCCTATCTTCCATTAAATCAGGTTCATCCAACTTGAAAGGAGATGAGGAACTCTCACTGACACTCTGTCACACTCCAGTGAAAAGACAGGCACATTCAAAACAGAGAAGAGTGCAGGTGCTCATTTATTACTTTACACAGGTTATTTTTCTGCCTTTCTTCCCAACAATGGGGAATGTTCACATTCCAGATGGAGCTTTCTGTAGTGCTGTGGGCATTTGCTGACCTAGAGTTTTGTTTTCCCTGATGAAAGAGGCAAGGTAAGAAAAGGGTTGGTTCATTGCCCACTGGGGCAGCTTTAATGTTTGTTTTTAACAATGGAAGACATTTGAAGATTATTTTAATGGGAATTAATATACAAATGAGAAAAAACTTGTGTACATCCATGCTCAAATTTACACATGGCAAAGATTCAATATTTACACAACAGCCTGCAAAACTGCCAATCAACTGATTTCAGAAACTAAGATGTTGTTCAAAGGAAATACAAGTTCCCTTGTATCATTTTAGACCTAGAGAGCAACCCCACAATGTTTTGAATAGCATTAAAAAGCATCGTAACTATTAAGATGTCTTCAGTGGAAGAATTAACAAATCATGTCCACAGCACCACGTTCCTCTGGTTTTATGCTTACTTTACACATCCTTAATGTTCATCATTTGGCTTCTGATCAAAGGCATTTTGACTAAAAAGTATTAACCTTCTTTTCCCTTTCCTGCCTCTCTTAATAAACTTTTCCTAAACGTTCATGATACAAAGAACTTGATAAGAGTATAGATTTTTCCAAGCCAACCCATCAGTGTGCCTTTCTTTAGTCTGCACACACACACATTAACAAAGGAGAGAAATACACACATGCAGTTCCCTCCTTGCTTTGTATCAGCATATTTAGTCCATCAGGATACCTTTGCTGTGCTGGGCCTCACAGTACACCCTTCTTGGGACTTTGCTTTCCTGATTTGACTTGGAATAACAAAGAACATTCAAGAGTAAGGGGAGGGGAAAGTTGGTGGATTTTTTCTTTACCCTCAAGTGCGGGCATTTCTTTAGTTCCCATGAAGACTGATCTCTTCAGCAGATTTCAGAGCCACTCACAGTTCTCATATTACTAGGATACACTGAACCAAAATATCCACCAAGATTTTAAGCAGGAACTATTCAGTGTGATGCCACATGGTTCCTATATGAGCTAATCCCACTGAATGAGCACTGTCACCTTCTTGCCCTTTCAGCCCCTGCTATACCATAGAGCCATGGTGTCAGCTGATATTAATTACAGGAGAGACACAGGTTGCGGTTCTGTTTGAATTAATACTGAAGCCAGAGCGCACCTTGCTTTAACATACACAAGACTGCAGAACACAATAAATTCTTTTACATCTCCAAGGATTAGTTCTTAAAAATACAGGAGTGGACAGGGCCTAACACTACTGCTCTGTAAGTCTCAAATAGTCTGGGTTTGTTTTCACCAGGGTCAAGATGAAAGCTTCAGTTTACACTGGGTACAAATTTTGTCTGGCTTTAGTGTGGAACAACGGATTTACTACTGGGATTCTTTTGGGTTTTTTGATTTTGAGCTTACTATGGTGATTGTATTTTGGTTAACCCTTATTTTATTTATAGTTAACAGTAATTGTTGATTAACAATTTAATGCAGGGAAAAGAAGAAAAAAAAAAGAAAGGAAGGGAACTTACTTTTCCCACACCTTCATTTCATCAGTTTTCATGGACTTATTATTTTCACAAAATAAAAGGAAAACAAAAATAGTAAACTTAACACCATGTGTTAAGTTGCTGCCTTAACACATGGTGGAATGGCCATCAGGAACTTGCTATAAGGCTTAGTCTAATGGAAATGTTGTGACTGCTGCAGCCACTAACAAGAGAACCTGTCCTGAAGGGCACCTTGAACCCCTCTGAAGCTTCAATGAACTCAGCCTTTTTCTGTGGGGGCAAAAGAAATGCACACAGTTCATTTCAAAAATAGTCCAGGATTTAAGTAAATTAATGTGTGACTTTGCAGTTAATAACCTCAGTTACATCATCCTTAGGACTAGCCCTTTAGTAGAATCTAAACAGTGACAGCCTGAATATTTATTCAGATGTTCCACGAGACAAAACCAAGGACATTGAGAAATAAATTTGGCTAAAATATCACATTTGATAACTTGTCAAGGAGTCAGTTGGGATACTTTCAGGAAAAAGAAAGGAAAAATAAAAAGAAAAAGAAAAAGAAAAAGAAAAAGAAAAAGAAAAAGAAAAAGAAAAAGAAAAAGAAAAAGAAAAAGAAAAA